>OY821521.1:24306317-24758817 GCA_963682025.1 Cordilura impudica | reverse complement strand
GTAGAGCAATTCTTATTCATAGGCCCCATACAAAGTTGCTTCTCGATCTTCACTTAAACCTATAAAAAACAAAAAATATTGCATAGGATTTTCTCAAATTTGGTTTGTATAAGTTTATTTTAAAAAAGAATTGACTTTACTAAATGTGGTCAGGATCGGTCCATTTTTCGACTTAGTCCTCATATAAAAATAGCATCCGATATGAACTTTTTCAAATCTGCAGAGAAAAAAATAATAAAAATTCCACTCAGATTTGGTTTCTGTTTATTTTAGTTGGACATAAGACAAATTCTTTGAAAGCTTAAGTATCAATAATTTTGTTGAAGTTTAACTGATTAGAAAGTTTAGAGTGATTCTGGGTCGATTGTGAATTTAAAGTTTGATTTAGTACCAGGATGTGTTGTAGGGTATGAAAGAGGGTTTGTTATTCAAAAGGTGAATATGTAGTTCAATTTGGTTGCTGATAAGAGGAAATTTTTATTTTATTATATTGTTGAATCATTTCAATGACCGCTTAAATAGTAGACGAACATGTTTATTTATTTAATTTTTTAATTCGGTATCCAAAAGCCATCATCACGATAGGGTTAACAATATCAGCAAGAGGAAGAGAGTGATAAAATAAATAGTTCGATCCTAATCTTTCTGGGTGAGAACATGTTTCATGTTCACACAGACGGACGGACGGGCATCACTAAATCGATTCAGAAAATGATGCAATTGGTATAATAAAAGAAATTTTTGGTAGTTACAAACATCAGCACAAACCTAACTCGTTTTTGGATATAATCCGGGAAACGAACTCCGTACCAAACTTAAAAAAATTTTAAATAATTCGGAGAAATCTTTTGTAACTTAAGAATTCATAAACGTGCTGCTGAACATCGCTGCATATTCAGCAGTGTCCGGCTTTGTTTTGATACAAGCGTACACATTAAATTTCGTACAAATATCTTCACATTTTCAACCCGTAGTTTAATTAAAAAGTGTACATGAAAACACAGACGTAGAGATAGACGAACGGAAGAATGGTCATTGCTAAATAGGATCGGAAAGTGATTTTGAGTCGATCGGGATAATACCACTGTGGAACATGCCAAGTCAGCCTGAAAGTGCAAGAAAGTGAAGTAAAACCTCCAAAGGGTTTGATATTCTCAAGAAATCATCAATGGTTCTGGAGTTATAGCTGAAAAATTTAGCAAACATCAAGTTGAGAATAAAATATATAAGTTAAAAAATTTGAAAGCATGAAAACGCCAAACCCTTTTGCAATTTTACTATTCTGGGATAGTACTTTCACCCTCATTTCGAAATTCTCAGACACCCCCCCTCCCACAATGGCTATTGTACAGTGTATTAGGAGTTTATGGTAGTAACAAACATCAGCGCAAAATCATTGTATCCTTACTATAGAGTTCTAAACTGTGTTAATATTCTGTTATAAAATAAGAGCAATTATCAATTTTTTTTATTAAATACAAAATTTACAATTCATTTTTTTTTCTTAAAGCCTATGATGGTGTTGTATGCTGCTTATGGCTCCCGTATTATTTCATCATTTTGAAATGGTGTTTTCGATGGTATGCGTTGTACCTTGATATTAAGACAATCAAATTTTGGACCGGGAATACCAGCACTAAACCCGCCATTACAATCCAGTTGAGCTTTTGCTAAAACCAGCAAATAGAAAAACAAAAATAAACAACAAAATATTAAACGCATTTTTAAAAGATGATACTATTTCATTAACAGCTACAAAACAACTGAAAATTTGTATTTAATTTATTGCTACTGTATATGAAACAACAAAATAATCTCTTTGTTTTAAGCCCTGTTCACACTAAACGTTGTCTTAAAATATGTGGTGGTTTTTTAAGTGCAAAACAAAATTTTTTTTTAATGTTTGCAATAATTTTAATGATAATCCGGGATTATGTTTTGTAGGAAAACGAATGCAAATGGTTTTTTTTTTATCTATATAAGTTTCTTATTTCGTTTTTATCTCATTGTTGATTGAACACCTCACTTGCCAAAGCGATTAATTCCACTTTCTGGTTTATAAAAATTTTAATGTGAAAGTGCTTTATATTCAAAACAAATTTCTGTTATAAGGAAGACGTGTTAATGATGTTATTCTTTATTGTTAGAGAAATATGTCATGAATATAAACAGTTACCTGTCCATCCAGCGCTTTGATTGATATTTTTTGTTCGTATGATAATGAAGAGTTTTAAGGATTTATTAAAGATTTATATATACTAGCAGATTCCAGCGCTCGAAATTCGAGTGCAATTTCTAGGCAATTTTATGTCTCAACTTAGCCAACTCACAAACCAACACATTTTTGGTTTCTTATTATTGTGAATGAAGATAACAAACTTATTAACAAACACATTAACAAATTTAATAATGTGTTAGTAGCAACTTTAAATGCAATTTACTCAAAACAAAGTAAAAATTTTAAAAATCTGTAAATCTGGTGAAGAGCTAAAAGGAAATAACTTTCAAATAATATTCGTTTGGTCCAAATTGGGATAAAACGGTATAACAAAAGTCCGTAACAAAAAATCACATAGCCAGTACGACTTGCCTGCAGGAAAAGTTAATGAAAAATAATAAATTCATGTAAATAATACGATACCTTAGACCATGCGTTTATAGACCCTATCTCTTAGATCCAACTAATTAGATATACAAAATAAGCATAAACAAATTTTGAGTGGCATTGATATTAATTTTTTTGCCCTCGGATATGAAAAAGTTCATATCAGATGCTATATTTATATGGGGACTAGGTCGAAAAATGGACTGATCGTAACTATATTTGGTATGTTATTAGCAACTTTAAATGCAATTTACTCAAAAAAAGGAAAAAATTTAAAAATCTGTAAATCTGTAAAACGTCTAAAAAGAAATACCTATCGAATAATATAGGTTTGGTCAAAATCGGGATAAAACGGTACAACAAAACATCGGTCACATGAAATCGCCTAGCCTATAAACATTATAGATAAATAAAAATAAATAATAGTTGGAAATAGCTGATGTAAAGTTGTTTCTGCGGTGATTTTAATGACATTTGTTTATGCATAATATGGTTACACCTTTTTCAATTGGCATCATCAATTAATTTCAGAAAGTATCAATTGTATTTCAGAAAACATCAAATATATTTCAGAAAATATCCAATATGTTTCAGAAAACAGGAATTGAATTTCGCAAAGTATCAATTGTATTTCAGAAAGTATCAAATGTACTTCAGAAAGTATCAAAAATATTTCAGAAAATTTGAACTTAATCTCAGTAAATATCAATTGAGTTTCAGAAAATATCAATTGAGTTTCGACTTTCTCGCAAACAATATTTTTGAAGTCCGTGAACATCGTGATTCCAAATCTACTTGACCGATCCTTTTGAAATTGTATACACTATTTCTACCAGGGACCGCAAATAACCGTAATTTTGAAATTTTAAAACAAAAAAGCATATAGAAGTAAATATCGGAAAACTGATTCAAATATACTATATTCATCATTATGAACTAGTGCATGATAAAATATATAGATTTTTAAAATATTGATTTTTATTGTTTTGAGCAAATATAACAGTTATTTTTTGATTTTTACTTTTTCGTGCAAAAATAACAGTTATTTTTCGCTTTTTATTTTTTTGAGCAAATATAACAGTTATTTATTCTTTTAATTTTTTGAAACAAAATTAACAGTTCTTTTTTGACTTTTATTTTTTCAAACAAAATAACAGTTATTTTTTTATTTGCATTTTTTCGAGCAAAAATAACAGTTATTTTTTAGTTATTATTTTTCAAACAAAAATAACAGTTATCTTTTGATTTTTATTTTTTCGTGCAAAAATAACAGTTATTTTCGATTTTTATTTTTTTGAGCAAATATCACAGTTATTTTTTTCTTTCAATTTTTTCAAACAAAATTAACAGTTGTTTTTTGATTTTTATTTTTTCAAACAAAAATAACAGTTATTTTTTGATTTTTATTTTTTCGTAAAAAACCAAAAACACCAGTTATTTGTTGATTTTTAATTTTTTGAGCAAAAATAACAATTATTTTTTTATTTAAATTTTTTCAAACAAAAATAACAGTTATTTTTGATTTTGATTTTTTCAAACAAATATAACAGTTATTTTTTGATTTTTATTAATTTTTTTTTTGAGCAAAAATAAAGTTATTTTTTGATTTTTATTTCTTCAAACAAAAATAACAGTTATTTTTTATTTTTATTTTTTTCGTGCAAAAATAACAATTATTTTTTGATTTTTATTTTTTTGAGCAAATATAACAGTTATTTTTATCTTTTAATTGTTTCAAACAAAATTAACAGTTCTTTTTTGATTTTTATTTTTTTGAGCAAAAATAACAGTTATTTTTTGATTTTTATTTTTTCGAGCAAATATAACAATTTTTTTTTTATTTTAATTTTTGCAAACAAAAATAATTTTTTTTTCGATTTTTATTTTTTCGAGCAAAAATAACAGCTATTTTTATTTTCATTTTCACTTTTTCAAGCCAATATAAATTGTAATATCAAGTATATTTTAAACATCAACAATTTAGTTTTACTATCATTAGTGCTTCAAAATTTTCCAATGAGAAATTGTACTGCAACTCTCCTAGAATCAACTTGAGGGCTGAAAAGGGTCTCTCTACATTAAATTGTATCGCAGGTGCAGAATACACAACAGATGCCTGTCTACGTAGCCAGGGAAATACATATTTCTTACTGTTCCAGTATTCCATCAAATCCTCATCAGTGTTTTTGTTTAAGTATATAAAGTATAACAATATTAACTTTTATAATTTAAAAATCAAACAAGTAAGAAAATTATAGTCGGTCTAGACCGACTATGCGATACCCTATACCATGCGTTTAGAAACCCTATCTCATAGGCCCAACTAACTGGACATTGAAAATAAGCAAAAACCAAATTTGAGTGGGATTTTTATTAATTTTTTTGGCTCCAGATATGAAAAAGTCGGGAAGCAGCTCTATATGGCGTCAAAGGGATCATTTTTGGACTACTCATTAGTGGATGTAATGAACGCATACAAACCCAATTTGAGTAAGATCTATATGACAATTTGGATCTTATGGCAATTTATGTCGATTTCATATGGGTAATTTGTATGGGGGCTAGGTCTGAACATGGACCGATTCTCACCAATTTCAACAGCGTTCATCCCATGGCCGATAAAAGCTTATATACCAAATTTCGTCAAAATATATTCATATTTGCGACCTGCAGTTTGATTACAAGCTTTACATGGACACACAGACGGACGGACGGACGGACGGACATTGTTAAATCAACTCAGAAAGTGATTCTGATTCGATCGGTATAATTAAAGATGGGTCTAGGTCAAATATTTTTGGTTGTTACAAACAGCAGCACAAAGTCATTATACCCAAACCACATAGTGGTATAGGGTATAAAAATAACTTTTATTTTTGCTTTAAAAATAACTTATTTTTGTTTGAAAAAATAAAAATCAATAAATAACTGTTATTTTTATTCAAAAAATTAAAAATAACTATTATTTTTGTTTGAAAAAATAAAAATCAAAAATAACTGGTCTAAATATAAAAATCGAAATAACACTGTTATTTTTGCTCGAAAAATAAAAGTAAAAAAATTACTGTTATTTTTGGTCGAAAAAATATAAATAAAAAAATAAATGTTATTTTTGTTTAAAAAAAAAAAAAAAATAACTGTTATTTTTGCTCGAAAAAATAAAAATCAAATATAACTATTATTTTTGCTCGAAAAACTAAAAAGCAAAAAATAACTGTTATTTTTTTTTTTTTAAATAAAAACCCAAAAATATTATTTTTGTTTGAAAAAATAAAAATCAAAAAATAACTGTTAGTTTTGTTTGAAAAAATAAAAATCAAAAAATAACTGTTATTTCTGTTTGAAAAAATAAAACTCAAAAAATAACCGTTATTTTTCTCGAAAAAAAAAATTTAAAAATCTGTTATTTTGCTCGAAAAATAAACGCAAAAAATAACTGCTATATTTGTTTGAAAAAATAAAAATCAAAAAATAACTGTTATTTTTTTAAAATAAAAATCAATATATAACTGTTATTTTTGTTTGAAAAATAATAATCAAAAAATAATTGTTATCATATTATTTTTAACAAAAATTAAAAAAAACGTTATTTATGTTCGATGAAATAAAAATCAAAATATAACAGTTATTTTTGTTTGAAAAATAAAAATCAAAAAATAACTGTTATTTTTCCTCGAGAAAATAAAAATCAAAAAATAACTTTTATAATCTGATTTAAAAAAAAAAAGGAAATCAGAGGGAGTATTTTTATTTTTAATTATTTTCTCCATTTTTTATAATAAATTCAACGAAATTTTATGGAAAAAAGTCGTGTTTCCACTTTAAAATACTGCCAAAATTAAAAAAAAAAATCGATAAAAAAAACTCCCTCCGACTACATAGGGAAACAAATCACCTTTTAAATGCATTACAATTTTTTTTCACATGATCCAGTAAGGAGTAATGAACTTAACAACTTTTTTTCGAGATGCCTCCGACGATTCGCTGTCGCGGACTTATTCATTGACATTTTTATTTGAACATTTTTTTTTAAAAATACTTCAAATCCTATACGCGTTTTTCGCCTTAAAAGGCTTACCTCCCCCTTAAAGCTGTCATTAGTGCGTAATGTTGACTGAGGCTATGATTCCATGATGAATATGTAATTCGACGAGTGAAAAGTAAACAGAATTATTTTAACAGTAACTTAGCCCACTTATGTAAAATATATGCAGCTTTACGCCGTTTTCTTTAATTTGGTATTTCCACTTGAAGTTCTGGTCAACGATAACTCCCAGGTATTTGTACATGTTTACAATTTCAAATGAAAATTCCGGGTTTTGAGATTTCCCATTGATCGTCGCTAAGTATGAACAAAATAAGTCTAGCCAGCACTATTTGTGCAACTAGTTCTTATACTGAAACATTTAGCTGGCCAACTTTTAAAGTTATATAAATAATAGGCAGACAGAAAAAGCAGTTTTTGTTGTAGATACAAATTATGAAGGGATAAATCGACTCAGGATATAATTATATATTATTGATTTTAAAGGATATACTAGCTAAATGATGCTAACTTTTTCCAAGCAAAAACGTAGCAGTACCCAAAAGGCAAATGAAGGAAAAGCTCTCAAAAAAGCGCTAGTTTTATGCTTGAAAAAAAAAATGAATTATTATTTTATAAAAAAAATTGTATGTTTTTTGTACACTTGAGATTACTTAGTATGTATCTGATGGTACCTTTTATATCAATAAAATACAAAAAAAAGTACGTGAAAATCTTTTTTTTTTACAAGTTTTCATATCTATAATATTAATATGCTAGGTGATTTCTTGTGACCGATGTTTTGTTCTACCGTTTTGTCCCGATTTTGACCAAACGTATATTATTTGAAAGGTATTTCTTTTTAGACGTTTTGCAGATTTACAGATTTTTAAATTTTTTTCCTTCATTTTGAGTAAATTGCATTTAAAATTGTTATATGTGCGTTTATTAAATTTGTTAATGTGGTTGTAATAAAAATGAGTCTGTTTTTTGTGTTGATTTGCAAATTGGCTATAACTGATTAGCATACCTTTAGGGTCTTTATTTAATGAAAACATAAAATTTCCACAGTCTGCACTCGAATTTCGAGGGCTGGAATTTGCTAGTTCAAATAAAAATACATAATTTTATGACTCAATGGCAGGCAGTGGTTTTTGTAAAAAAAAATTATTTTTTTTTAATGGTTGAAGTGAATTAGTAGAATCATTTGGGGGATTTTTAAAGTGAATTAATTTTACTACAAACATTTGGGGGATTTTATGATTTTATGAGTAATACTTCATTTAAATTAAAAAGACTTACTTAATTACCATTAAACTACCTCTAGGTATTATTTTCTTTGTATGTATGTCTTTATTTTAATATTCAAATCCTTGCAAAAAAAAGTACAGTCATAACATAACATAACATAAAAATTAACATTAAACATTAAAATAACATAACATTAACATAAAGTGCTGAATTTAAAAATGCACTAAAAGTCCCATTTAGCGCTTTTTTGAAAAAGATAATAAATGGAAAAATTGGTTGCTAAAGGGCTCAAATTCGCTGCGATAGCTAATCAAGTAAGTGTGGTAAATTCAGTACTATCAAAATATCATATCGCTCCTGTACCTCTAAAGTGAGTCAACTCAAAATTTACAAATTTTCAGTAGAGACAAAAGCGGCTTTTTTTTAAATATTTACTATAAAATTTAAAAACATTTGTTTCATTATAAAGATTTGCGAATAGTAAGTATACAAGAGTAGTTGTTTTTGCGATTTTTTCAGTGATCTTCAAAAATTACAAGTTTTCTGGGGGCAACAAAAAATATGTCTTTTTAGTGGATTCTAAACAAGCTACTCTTATAACACAAAGAGGGTTACAACTGTATTTTTTTTTTTTGCGAAAGATTAGAAAAACCGATGTAAGATTTTTACAGTGGATATATATGACCGCTGTGTATCGTTTTCTTGCATAAAGTGAAAATTGAAAAATTTTGTGCTGACTCACTTTAGAGGTACAGGTGCGATATATAAAGCTGTATATTGATGTGATTGCTCTGCCCGCATTTCGTTATTGTATGAACTATTTAAAAAATTTTAAATATTTTTGATTGAAAGTTTAAGTTGCAAAATCTATGGAAATATAATTTTCATAGATACTAAAAGTATATATAGGCAAAAAAAATCAGCATTATTCGCGAATAGAAAACCCTAATCGTCAACTAAATTAATAGGCCTGAAAGTAGGCAGCACTATTTAACAGCAAGAAGTAAGAAAACACACATGCATTATTGAATATTATTAATAAAAAAAAACTTTTATTTATTTCGTTTAATATTTAGAGTTCACAAAATTTAAAAATCAATAACAATTATGGGTTTTGAAGACTTTAGCCCCAGCCACCACCACCCCAGCCGCGGCCACCATAGCCGCCACCACCCCAGCCGCCACCACGCCAGCCGCCACCACCCCAGCCGTGACCACCACCACCCCAGCCGCCACCACCACCACCCCAGCCGCCGCCACCCCAGCCGCGACCTCCCCAGCCTCCACCACCCCAGTAACGAGCATTACGATTACCATCAATTGCATGATCAGCACCAATATCAGCGACATCTAGCAAACTATTTGGTTCCTTGGCTGAGGCATAATCGGCCACAATCTCATCTGAACTGGCAGGATAGGCAGTAATCATCATGATTACGCCAAATAATGTGAGAACCAACAAAAGACGCATCTTGTTCTATTCTCGTTTTAACGTGTTTTGTAACTTTTATTGTTACTAACTCAAGAGTCAGTATTTTTTTATTTTACGTTTTGCACTTGAAATGTTTTAGATTCGACTGCAAGTTGTTAACTGTGCTTAATGGCCAGGACTGTAGGCTTTTTATATGATTTCGTTCTCAGTGACAAAAATTCTAAACTTGAACGTGGAAGAGGCAAGAATATTCTAGCAAACAAGATGATCATGATGAGTGTTTGGTACCAACATCCAACATCCACATCAACAACTGAATCTCGTTATTGCAACGTAATTTCTTCGATTTATTATTATTATTATAATATTTTGTTTTTTTTTTTTTTTTGTTTGTTTTTGTTTGTGAAGTGTGTAAGTTTGTAATTTGGTATCTGTGTAAATCGATTTGTGTATGTTTGTTATTATTGCATTTCACTTTTTGCGAGGTGATCTTATTAACACGTTTATATTATTAGCATTCATATTCTGGGGGTTTTTTTTTCTCAAACTAGAATTCAAGTTCATTGGTTCTTGTGAATCTTTATACGCAAATTGTTCTTGTTTAGAAAAGTAATTACTTGCTGTACATCTTCTTTAGGATAAATAAATGTACTTAATTTTTTGCGTTTAACAATTATAATTTTATTATGCCACAGTGCTTGTTAGTGATGAAATTAAAAAAAAAAACCCAAT
Organism: Cordilura impudica; assembly: GCA_963682025.1. NCBI lineage: Eukaryota > Metazoa > Arthropoda > Insecta > Diptera > Scathophagidae > Cordilura > Cordilura impudica. The sequence continues at coordinate 24,748,773 of OY821521.1, read as the reverse complement.
TCAATTAACCTTCAACATAGGAATTGGCCAGACCACAATTTATTATAACAAATTAAAAAACAGAACACTTATAATTCAATATCTGCTCAATAATCTTCTAAAATTTGAATTTATTAAACAATGAATACATTAAATTCATAGAAAGATATTTATTAGCTCACTGCCTTTCTGGCTGAAACCTTTGAGTAATTATAGCCTTTATAGTACCATGAGGGTATAATGAGTTTGTGCTGATGTTTGTAACTACAAAAAATATTTGACCTAGATCCACGTTTTATTATACCGCTCGACTCAGAATCACTTTCTGTCCGCCTGTCTGTCCGTCCGTTCATTTTAACCTTGCAATTTTAAAAAAATTTAGCATATTGTACATCGATTGTTGAAATTGGTAAAAATTGGTGCATGTTCAGAGCTAGCCCCCATACAAGTAATACTTATCAGACTAACTAAAATGCTCGAAAGCTCCATATTTATCATATATATAGTGAGTGACAAAACAATGGAAGTTTGTAATAAAATATATTTGTGACGACTTGAACGCTCCATAACAAAAAATTGGATCGTAAAATTTAAAATTCTTCAGAATAAAATAAGAAAACTTATAAAAATTCATTTTTATGCATTGGAAAACTTTCCCTCAATTTTTGGTATCAATATTTTATTGGGTATCCATTATTTTTGATGTGTAAACATCTATATGCGCGGGTGGAAAATATCTATTTCACAATACAATCACAGCGTAACATGTGAGCCGTAAGACAAAATCGGTGTGACTTATGATGGTTTTGGTGAAAAAATTATAATATGTTAGAAAATGAAAAATGAAAAATACAAAATGAAAAATACAAAATGAAAAATGAACAATAAAAAATGAAAAATTAAAAATGAATTATAAAAAATGAAAAATAAAAAATGAGAAGTAAAAAATTAAAAATGAAAAACGAACAGAAAAATAAAAAAATAAAAGTGAAAGACGAAAAACGAAAAATAAAAAATTAAAAATAAAAAATGAAAAATGAAAAATGAAAAACGAAAAATAAAAAACGAAAAATGGAAAACGGTCTAGACCGACTATACAATACCCTATACCATGCGTTTAGAGACCCTATCTGTTCGGTCCAACTAATTGGATATAGCTAATAAGCATAAACCAAATTTGAGTGGCATTTTTATTAATTTTTTTCGCTGCAGATATGAAAAAGTTCATATCGTATACTATATTTACGTGGGGACTAGGTCAAAAAACGGGCCGATCCTGACCATTTGGTATACTGTGAAAAAATGTATACAAACCAAATTTGAGAAAAATCTGTGCAATAGTTTTGTTTTTTAATAGATTTAAGTGAAGATCGGGAAGCATCTCTATATGGGGCCTATAACTAAGAATTTTCCTATAATGATTATTTTTGAACTACTGATTAATGGATTAATAAACACATACAAACCCAATTTGACTGAGATCTATATGATAATTTTGAACTTATGGCAATTTATGTCGATTTCATAGGGGTCATTTGTATGGGGACTAGGTCTGAACATGGACCGATTCTCACCAGTTTCAACAGCGTTCATCCCATAGCTAATAAAAGCTTATATACCAAATTTCATCATCATCAAAATATATTCATATTTGCGACCTGTAGTTTGATTACAAGCTTTACATGGACACACAGATGGACGGACGGACGGACGGACATTGCTATTTCGACTCAAAAAGTGATTCTGAGTCGATCGGTATAATTAAAGATTGGTCTAGGATGAATATTTTTGGTTGTTACAAACAGCAGCACAAAGTCATTATACCCAAACCACATAGTGGTATAGGGTATAAAAATGAAATATGAAAAATCAAAAATGAAAAATAAAAAATGAAAAATAAAAAATGAAAAATAAAAAATGAAAAATAAAAAATGAAAAATAAAAAATGAAAAATAAAAAATGAAAAATAAAAATTAAAAATGAAGGTGAAAAACGAAAAATGAAAAATGAAAAATAAAAAATGAAAAATGAAAAACGAAAAATAAAACGTTAAAAATAAATAATGAAAAATGAAAAATGCTAAATAAAAAATGAAAAAGAAAAATAAAAAATTAAAATTTGAAATGTAGAATGTAAAATGAAAAACGAAAAATGAAAATTTAAAAATAAAAAAAAAAATTAAATATAAAAAATGAAAAATGGAAAATAAAAAAAACAAAAATAAAAAATGATAAACGAAAAATAAATAAAAAATGTAAAATTAAAAATTAACTGTTTGAAATAATAAATGGTAATAAATATTTTTATATTAGCAGAGCCCCTGCAGTTGATTGCTATAAGTGATACATAGATGACGCTTTCTGTTTGATTTTAAAAAATGGCCATAACAAAATCTTTATTTACTAGATGTTTACACATCTCTCCTGTGATCGGACTCACATGATTTTTTTAGTACTGCTTCACAACGTCGAGGCATTGGGTCAATTAAATTGTTGATGATATTTACTTAAATTTTTTTTCGACTCTATATTACTGTCTCTATGAGATCTGTCCTGTTTCGTGTCTACAATTTTCCATGGATTTTCTATGGGATTGAGATATGGTGATTGAGCTGGCCATACCAAAACACTAACTGGGTTATAGTCATTCGGTGACAGCTTTAGAGGTGTGTTTTGGCTCATTGCAGAGTTGGAACTTTTAGACAGGGGCATATTTCTCTCAGCGTATGGATACATTACGTTATTTAGAATTTGTCTATATATGAGTCCATGAACTGGACCCATTCTTTGGCTCGAAAAGCAACCCCATAGCATAATATTGCTACAATCAAATTTAACATTTTTATTTGTACCAGCAGATTCCAGCGCACGAAATTCGAGTGCAATTTCTAGGCAGCTTTATTTTTCAACTTAGCCAATTCACAAACCAGCACTTTTATGGTGTATTATTATTGTGAATGAAGATAACGAACTCATTAACAAACACATTAGCAAATTTAATAAAACACACATAATATATGTAAAATTTTATGTATGTGTTAGTAGCAACTTGAAATGAAATTTAGTCAAAATAAAATAAAAATTTTAAAATCTGTAAATCTGCAAAACGTAAATCAAATAATATACGTTTGGTCAAAATTGGGAAAAACGGTAGAACAAGACATCGGTCACAAGAAATCGCCTAGCCTATTAATATTATAGATATTTTGGTTCTAGTTTTCTTCCCTTTGGTCTTCGTACAAACGTTCATCCATCATGGCTTCTTAAACTAAACTTTAACGCATCTGAAGAAAGAACAGTATTTATATCATGTATAAAGACATAAAACATTAAAAATAATTTTCCTTTACTTGAATTTTTAACTTATAACATTAATAAAAAATGTATTTATATCCCTTATTTGCCAGTTCATGTAATGTTAAGACAAAATTTATGCGAGCCAGACAATTTTTCTCTGCTATAAGGACGACAACAATGGATTTCAGTCTCAATTGTTCATTAGGAAACAGTTGGAGCACATATTTTTAGTTTCAGTTTGCTGATGACCTCTTAAGATAACATTTTTGGACATTTTTTAAACTCTCTTACTATTATAATTATTCTGTCTTTGGCTAATTTTACCGGGTCTGCCGCCTAAATGTTGAGTCGTCACCGTACCTGTTTGATGATATTTCTGGATAATTTTTGAAATTATGGAATATTTCTCACAAATTTTCTTTTGCTTAAGACCAGCAATAAAATCTTGGTTTTAAACTTTTCACAAAACTTTATTCTTGTCATTATTTTACAATAATAAATTATAGCATTAAAACAATGAAAAATGCAATGTATTTAAAAATCAGTTGAAAGAAAACGTCAGAAACTTTAAATATTTATATAAGGATTATGATTTTATAAATTTTCGTTCTATTTTTATTGTTTAAAGCAACTCTGGTGCAGACGTTTAAAAGTTTCCATTCTTTTGTTATCACAAAAAAATACTTACAAAAAAATTTCACATAGAAACAATCTATTCAATTATAACATAACAATTACACAATGTTCAATAAATCGCTGATGAGGGCTGAAATGCCATAAACCGTTCCGATTTAGAATACAGTGTATTTTTTAATTTTTGTAATATGTGCTTTCTTCTTCTTTACCACGCACCATCGAAATTTTTTTTCGTTTATCTATTTTCTTAATAGTATTTTTTGTTTCAAATTTGTTATCTTTCGATAAGGAATATACCACAGAGTGATTTCGAAAAAAAAAAATATACATAATTTTAGGACTTAACGCGAAATTATTAAAAAACAAAATTGGTAAATTCTGAATTTTGTAAAAGTTTCTAATGTATTGTCACCCATTGTATATCAATAAAATTTGGTATACGTATGTCTATTATATCCACTAATCAATAGTACAAAAATATATGTACATCTATATTATTAATAGGCTAGGCGATTTCTTGGGACTGATGTTTTGTTCTACCGTTTTATCCCAATTTTGACCAATCCTTTATTATTTGAAAGGTATTTCTTTTTAGCCGATTTGCGGATTTACAGACTTTTTAATTTTTTTTTCTTTATTTTGAGTAAATTGCATTTAAAATTGTTACTAACACATACATAAAATTATACAATGCTATGTGTGTATTTATTAAATTTGTTAATGTGTTTGTAATAAAAATGAGTTTGTTTTTTTGTGTTGATTTGTGAATTGGCTATAATTGATTAGCATACCTTTAGGGTCTTTATTTAATAAAAAAATAAAATTTCCTAGAATTTACGCTCGAATTTCGAGGGCTGGAATCTGCTAGTACTGATTAATTTTCGAGCGTTTTTTTTAACGTATTTCATATTTTTGGACAACTTTTTTTTGGCCATTTTTCATATTTTTTGTAAAAAATTTCATATTTTTAGGCGATTAAAATTTTTTTTCTGGTCTTTTTCATTGGGTCATTTTCATTTTGTTTTGCAAATTTTCGTTGGGCGATATTTCCTAGTCATGTTTCTGGTAAAAAAAATGGTCATGATCGGTCAGTTTTTACCTAGTCCCCATATAAAAATAAAAATTCCACTAAAATATGGTTTATGCTTACTTTTTATATTCAGTTAACGATTCAGCAATTTTGTATTCAAGATCTTCTCTCTAAACCTGTGGTATACATACTCGGTCTAGACCGACAATAATTTTCGTACTTGTTTAATTTTATAATTTCGTTTTAACCAAATATTTTATGGGATTTGCAGGATTAAGTTTTTCTCTTTATTACAATCCTATAAAAAGCATCCATGATAGTTGATATTATTCATTAAAATGTCTGAACTTAAAACTTGTTTCTGCGTTCTAGTGGTGTTTTCCAAAGAAGCGACCAGTTATTTGCTTTTATTCTACTGCATTCATCTATTTTTGGCTAAGCACACATTACTTTGTGACGTCTTATGTTTACAGACACTATCGTTTTACTACAATTTTATGTACAGTATACATTCTCTATAAAAAGAAATTGAATTATACGTCAAATATATAAAAAAAAATTGATAATACTAAATCGTTGAAGAGAAGCTTTGTCGCAAAGATTTCCAAATAGCTTGTCAACTGTTTTAAATTATATATTCAACTTTAAATAAATTGTCAGCTTCCATTGTAGCGTTTAGCGGTAATTAGCTCGCCTTTAAATTTGAATATTCTCCTCATAACGCTTTTCACTATCTGATGTATTTTGGTGGAGTTCTGGGAAGAACCCTAAATAAGAATGTTGTGTTATATTTTTAGTAGGACCAGCGCGTTTCGTTAAGAACGTTTTTGTTAATTTTTTTGCATTGTTTTTGACTTCTTATGGCCCCAAAAAATTAGAGAATTTTTTTAGGTGTTTTAAGGTCTTTACAACCAAAAAGTGATTTTATGGAATATAATTTATTTATTTTTTCTGGTGTTTTATTTCTAGAAATCCACCTACAAATAAAATGTATCCCTGGTAAATATTATTAGATTAAGGTGCAGTTTTCTGGATCTATTGAGGTCTAAACTTGGAACACATAATTTTTTTACTTTTAAGGTTATTAAAATGATCCTAAACAAGGTTTTATTTTACTTACTAATAAACGTGATTTTATATAAAAATAAGAAAGAGAAATAGGTTTTCAAATAAAATATTAGAAAACAAGTAAGAAAATTATAGTCGGTCTATACCGACTATACGCTATCCTATAGCATGCGTCTAAAGACCTTATCTCTTTGGTCCAACTAATTAAATATAGAAAATAAGCGTACACCAAATGTGAGCGGTATTGTTATTAATTTCTTTTGTCTTCGGATATTAAAAAGTTCTTATTGGATGCTATATTTATATGGGGACTAGGCCGAAAAATGAACGGATCCTTGCCATATTTGGTAAGGTCACTTATTTTTGCAAAATCATATACAAACGGAATTTAAGGCAAATCTATGCAATAATTTCATTTTTGATAGATTTGAGTGAATATCGGGAATTAGCTTCATATGGGCGCTATGTCTAAGAATTGTCCTATAGGTTTAATTTTTGTACTACTGATAAATTGAATGTAATAAACATACACAAACCCATTTTGACTGAGATCTTTATGATAATTTAGATATATTGACAATTTAAGTCGATCTTATAGGGGTCATTTTTATGGAGACCAGGTCTGATCTTAACCGATTTTCACCAATTTCAATAACATTGGTGCTATGGTCGATGGAAGCTTACGTACCAAATTTCATCAAAAATATATATATTTGCGACCTGCAGTTTCATTAAAAGGTTTACATAGACACAAAGACAGACGGGCGGACAGACGGACATAGCTAAATCGACTTAGAAAATGATTCTGAGTCGATCGGTGTAAAAAAAGATGGTTCTAGGTAAAATATTTTTGGTAGCTACAAACATCAACATAAAGTCATTATAACCTCACCATATAGTGGTATATGGTACTATAAATGCGCCAAAGTTAAAAATATTTCAAAAAAAGTTTAAAATTTTATATATTTTGGATAATATTTTCACATGGGTTTGCTAAAAGTATAAACATATATATATCGTTGATTCAAAAGCGGAAATCACTCAAAAACCATAGCTTTTATTTAATCGTTATTTGAGAGGTTTATATCTCTGAAAATTATTTAATTGTATTTAATATCAATTTCTTAAAAAAAAAAATGTTTTTTAAGCTTTTTCCAGTGTAAAGTTGGCATTATAATGACTTAATTTAGTATAAAAAAGTCATGGGAGTCCGATCACAGGGAAGATGTGAAAACATCTAGTAATTAAAAAATATTTTATGGTACTTTTTTTGCGTCAACTATGTATGACTTATAGCAATCAACTGCAGGGGCACTGCTCATATAAAAAAATTTATTATTTCAACCGGTTAATTTTTAAGTTTTCGTTTTTCGTTTTTTATTTTTCATTTTTAATTTTTTATTTTTAATTTTTTATTTTTAATTTTTTTCATTTTTCATTTTATATTTTTTAATTTTTCATTCTTGGTTCTTAATTTTTTATTTAAAAAAATTTTTTTTTTATTTTGTCATTTTTTATTTTTCATTTAAAATTTTTAAGTTTTCGTTTTTCATTTTTCGTTTTAAATTTTTAATAATTAATTTTTAACTTTTCATTTTTCAGTTTTCATTTTTTAGTTTTCATTTTTAATTTTTAATTTTTAATTTTTAATTTTTAATTTTTAATTTTTAATTTTTAATTTTTAATTTTTAATTTTTAATTTTTAATTTTTAATTTTTAATTTTTAATTTTTAATTTTTAATTTTTAATTTTTAATTTTTAATTTTTAATTTTTAATTTTTAATTTTTAATTTTTAATTTTTAATTTTTAATTTTTAATTTTTAATTTTTAATTTTTAATTTTTAATTTTTAATTTTTAATTTTTAATTTTTAATTTTTAATTTTTATTTTTTATTTTTTAATTTTTAATTTTTAATTTTTAATTTTTAATTTTTAATTTTTAATTTTTAATTTTTAATTTTTAATTTTTAATTTTTAATTTTTAATTTTTAATTTTTAATTTTTAAATTTTAATTTTTAATTTTTAGTTTTTAATTTTTAATTTTTAATTTGTAATTTTTAATTTTTAATTTTAATTTTTAATTTTTTTTATATTTAATTTTTAATTTTTAATTTTTAATTTTTAATTTTTAGTTTTTAATTTTTAATTTTTAATTTTTAATTTTTAATTTTTAATTTTTAATTTTTAATTTTTAATTTTTAATTTATAATTTTTAATTTATAATTTTTTATTTTTAATTTTTTATTTTTCATTTTTTATTTTTGATTTTTAAAAGAGAAAATTTTCCATTTTTCATTTTTCACTTTTTATATTTCATTTTTCATTTTTTTTTTTTATTTTTTATCTTTCGTTTTTTATTTTTCATTTTCTATTTTAATTTTTTATTTTTAATTTTTTATTTTTCATTTTTCATTTTTAATTTTTATTTTTCATTTTGCACTTTTCATTTTTCATTTTTAATATTTAGTTTTACGTTTTTATTTTTCATGTATTATTTTCCATTTTTCATTTTTCATTTTTTATTTTACATATTTCGTTTTTCGTTTTTCATTTTTCATATTTTATTTTTAATTTTTCGTTTTTTATTTTTCATTTTTCATTTTTATTTTTCATTTTCCATTTTTAATTTTTCATTTTTAATATTTTATGATTTATTTTCCATTTTTCATTTTCAAACAGGTTATTACATATCATAATTTTTTCACCAATACAATCATAGGTTACACCGATTTTGTCTTAGGCCTCACATGTTACGCTGTTTTTGTGATTGTATTGTGATATATAAATTTACCCCCATCAGAGCTAAAAACTTGGAAAATGTACTTAGTGAATTTTGCTTTTAAACAAACGATATATAGAAAGATTAACTATTCGTCTTTCAGAAATCGTTCAAAAATTTTAAATCGGTTAAAAACTGGGGCCATATCACCGCATTCAATATCGAATAAAATCAATCGAAATTCAACATTTTGGTTTATTATTTAAAGAAGACAGACAAACATCAGCCCTCGTTGCATTCTTACTCTTAACTAGGGGCCATAATTTGTTAACTGTGACATAGTAAAATTATTCTTAGTACTTTATTTTTGAAAATATAAAAATAATTTCCAGCAAAAAATTTCAATAGCGATTGCGGTGATTTTTTTTACCGATTAGTTCAGATTTTGAAGTTTTATTCAAAATTCAGAAGTTTAAAAAGCGATTTACTTCACCAGGACTACAACATACACTATGTTATGTTAAAAGTATATTTTCACAGTAACATCGTGTTTAGCTCAGAACGTGATTCTGAGTCGATCGGTATAATAAAAGGTGGGTCTAGGTCAAATATATTTAGATAGATATAGATATACATAGTGGTATAGGGTTTAATTAGCTTATAATCTTTAGTGCTGCTTCTCATTCTATAATATTCTACGCTGCCCAGATATGGGGTTACAAAAAGTACGACATAATTGAAAATTTATTCAGATTTTTTATTAAAAAAATTTTAGTGTTGCCTAGCCACACACCAAACTAATTACTATTTTTAGAAACTGGTTTAAGCCTGGTTAATACCTGGACATGTTAACCTGGACATGTTAAAATTACATTTTGAACACACCAATAACGTCCTTAACATGCCCGTAAATAGATTACCTCGCAAACTTGCTGAATTGATAATTGCTGAGGATTGGAAAATCCTGTATGCTAAAGTTAGCAAACTCAGCAACTTTATTTTACCGTTCGTAACATACTACGCAATTGAAATATGTTTCTCCGACACAAGAAGCTCTAAATTTCGTGATTTATACTCACAATTAAATTATTCCTTGTTGCTATTATCGGAACTCTCATCCCGTACTATAAGTCTAATAATTCTAGATCATTCAGAAGTACTTCGGTCGGTCTATGCCGGCTTTGTAATGTAAATGCTACAGAAATCATTCCTCACTTCATCGGCATCTGTTCAATTTATAATGGATTTAGACTCAACTTTTTTAACAAAAGGACCCTTAACTTAAGCGAGGTGTTTAATATATATAATAGTTAGTGATTTAATTATAGTATACTTGCTCATTAATTGGAAGCTTTTTTGAAATTAAAAACTAATAATAAATGAATTTATATAATAAAAAAAGGTATTATTGGGTAAAAATTTTTCTTATATTATTTTTTATATATAATTATTAAACCCTGAATTATAACAAATTTTGCTCCGTCAATCTGGCTCACAACAAATTAAATTATGCCAAATATTGATTATAATTATATTTATTATTAAGTTTGTAACTGTATTTATTATATCTATCAAATAAATAATAAATTGCCTAGTTTAGTATATACTTTAGAAGTTAGATTTTATTTATTGATCATTGATTGCCACAGCCAAAAGTAAATATTAAGACGCAAAAACAATATTAATTCCAATTAATTACTTTTCAATAAGAAATTAAATTCATATGTATAAATTAAATAAACAATGTATTTATTAAAAAAAAAAAAAAATAATAATAACAATGATATACATACACACAGAAAAAAAAAAATTCGCCAACCGAATTGTTCTAAAGTTTAACAGCTGTGTTTTCGATCATATCAACAGAAATTCTATAGCATTGAACCATTTTCTATTGTAATTAAATATTTACGGTGAAGACAACCTAGAAATTCAGATGGTCAATCTCTAACATATATTTAACAAAACCTTAAAGTGCCTGATCCAATTTTTTTTTTATTGTTTAAGAAAATTTTTTAAAACTTAAAAAGCAGTTTTCAAAATTTTATCGAAAAAATTACTTATTTTCCGTTTCATTGCGCAATGGGTTAACAACGTGGTAATAAAGCAATACTTCATATCTGATTAGTTAAAAAAAAAAATTACGGCTTTAATCAATTTCTTGAAGTTCTGAAAAAATGTTGTCAAATTTCATGACCTAGTGTTTTTTGCCACAAAAGTTGTCTGGAGCATTTGCTATTTCTTGGCGAGTTTTTTTCGATTTCTATGTTATGTAGCTTAATGATAATTAAATACTGAAATTGACTCACATAACAACTTGTCGATGGAATTTTATTATAGAACGAAATTTTCGTTAAATCTGAAAAAAAGTCATATTTTCCCTATACAAACACACTTGAAATTTCCAATAGATTTCCGGGGCGATTTTTCTTTATCGATTGTCCCTAAACCTCACATTTATTTATTTATTTATTCATCTACAGAATATTTATTCTTACAGACTACTTAGATCTAATAATATATTTAGTTATAAAACTTTAATAAATTTAACTTTAATTTATCTTAAGTTACTTGGAAATCTATTTCAGAAGAAAGACTTTTACATAATTTTTTGCACCTTGTAGTTGGATCATTTAAGGCATTGTTTGATATATGAAGAGAATCTTCAACAAATTGCACCCCTACATCCTCCAACCAAAATCGCAATTTAATTTTTAATGACCACACTAATGTAATTATACTAACCTTATGTTACGAGGGCTGTTATAAAACATTCCGATCTGACGTAGTTTGAAAAAAATAACTTTGGTGAAAAGTGGCAATCTTATAAATCATGTTTTTTAGTTTCAGGTTCCAATTACTCATGACTTTCATAAATCTCTTGCTGTAAATGACGTTCCTAACTGCAGTGATAAAATGCTCCAGCATTCTATTTCGTGATCATAAATAACCCTACACGATTCAGTGTAATTAAAACAAATCCTTTACGATTTCCTGAGGACTGTCATCATCCAAAACTTTTAGCATCCACAACATAATTGTCATAACTGAAACTTGGTTATCAAGTGAAATAAATAGTGCTGAATTCTTTCATGATGTTTTTTATAAAGTCTACCTTTGTGATAGATGTTTTTTGCCTGATGGCCCTAAAAAGGGTGGCGGTGTGCTATTGGCAGTAAAAGGTGAGATTTCCAGCCGTTCAGTGTCTTTAAATTATATTGGCGATATTAAGTAACTATGTGTCGAAATCAGATTTTCTAATGAATTTGCGAAATCAATATTTTTTTATTGTATCACATATACATACTTCCTACAAGTACCAGTGATGTTTATCAAAAACATTTATATAATCAGCCCAATTACGAATATTCTCAAGGAATTTATTTCCCATGGAAAATACTTTTCTCTAGAAAAAAATCCTCCAATTATAAATTCCGCGTGAACACAAAAATGAATAAGTGGCATCATCGAATTTTGAAGCCAGTTGTTTTGTTATTGACAATTTGTTTTTCTATATTTTTGTGTGTGCAAACGAAAATAAATAGCATAGCTATGATGCGAGCACTTGTGGAGGAAATCGGTGTTATAGAATGACAACAACGAAATAGCTAAAGGATTGCTAGAAGTTAATTGCGGGCTGAATCTATGGAAAACGCAATCAATGCCTTAACTGGCTTTCATTAAAGTTAACAAACGTTGAAGTTGGCCTTTATTTGTGGTCTTCAACCTACAAGAACATGAAAATATTATTTTTTTTTTGTTTTATCAAAATACTTCTCCCGTCTGTTTTGCAAGGGAAATTTTTTGAAGGAAAAAATCAAATTCAAGTGCCTTGAGAATAACTACTTTTTCCCATCGAATATTTTTTTCCGAAGGAATTTTTATTCATAATAGGGGAAAAGGGAGTAGTGAGAAATTTCGTGCGGAATTTTTGTTTAGAATTGGGCTGCATATTAATTATGTTATAAATTTATGTTCAAATAAATACAAAGTTATGGTTTTGGGCAGTGTTGCCATAATTTGAAATTGTAAAGATAAATTGCAAAAAAAAAGATGCTAAAACGTACTGGAGTCAAAAAACAAAAAAAGATGCAAAGTTTTTTTTTTCTAATTTCATTACCTTTATATTGAAAAACTAAATACTTATTAATAAATTTTTTGGTTTTTAAATCGAAAATTTAATATAAAACATACGTTTCGATTTATAAATTTTTCAAATTTTAATTAAAATTATTTTGGATATCATCTGTAATTTTTTTTAATTAGTTTAATGAGTTTTTTTTATTTTAAATTAAATATTTTAAATTTTAGAGTGATTTTTTTTTTAATTTCAAATAAAACAGAATTTACATTATCAAAATATACGAGAATATTACAATAATTGGTATATGGAATCTAATTTTTCTGTGATGTCTTCATCTTCAAGTTCTTCTTGGCTCTGATATTTTTCTGACGATCGACTTTTATCAGCGACATCGCTCGGTATATTGTAAGTGTAACAGCACCCATTTTTCAATTTCGAACCTTCTTTTATACGTATTACAGAACATAACAACTCAGATTTTATTCTGTTGAAAGTTTGCTTTAAACTAAAGCCATTAAACTAAACAAACGTTCAAATTCGGCTTTTGAGAAAGACAAAACTAATAAAGACAACACAAATATTGATTACACTTTAAATAGATTTTCGTTATGGATTTTTTGTTAACTTCAATCCATAAAGAGGTTGTATTCGGTTTTGTCTCCTAATATTGCTCAGTGATATAACTCCATTGGATTTGAATTTTTTCTGTTTCAGATGATCTAAATTTAAACTCTTCTAAGATATTGGTTATCGGTTCTTTTACCCGGTTTATTATTGTATTTTAATACAATAATATTTTTCGGCAATCGACTTTTTAATTCATTAAAAACTGTTGTTGGTGTTTACATTCTTCTATTTGAAAATGTTTTGTTATATATGTTGAAAGAAACAAGCAGAGCGGTAAAAAGAGTAGTACACAAAATTCTTGTTATACACTTTGATAAATAAAGCATACCAATACCATTAAAATTAAAATTGTATATTCAAAAGTAATGAAAAAAATCAAAAAAAAAAAAAAAAAGATGTTAAAAGCAACTTTTTATTAATAAAATGTGCTAAGTTAGCAGCTAGCATCTTTTCATAAATTTTGGATTCTAAAAGACAAAAAAAGTTGCTAAATCTAGCAACTAAAATGCTAAAATGGCAACACTGGTTTTGGGCAATTTTAATCTAAAAAATTTAACTTGGCTCTTGGAGGATAATACTCTTTTGGATGTACCTAATTAATTTTTTTCTTTTCTCACGATTTCAATCAAATTAACTACATTAAAAATGATAATGGAAGAATTCTATATTTGTGTATTGTATCCAATATATTAAAAAATATATTCAGAACTTATACTTAAACCCCATACTTAGGAACACTATGCATCACAAAGCAATGGTAATAGATTTTGAATGTTATGTTTTCGAAAAAGAGTCTTCTTGAGGTACTTAATCTTTAAATTTCTTAAAGGGTAATTATCCAGCATTAAATTATTTTTTGCGTCTGTTGACTGGTCAATAATTTTTTATTGCAATGATTCTGATGAAATACTTAAATTTGTATATGTGACCTTCTCCGAGAAAAGGGACCTAGTGTGTCAAAAATCGGGTTGTGTCAAAAACGGGGGATTCTGGTACCTAAAAGGGTGTATAAACATTTAATGCGTTTTTCTCAAAGCTTAATTTTCACACACTAGGTCCCTTTTCTCGGAGAAGGTCACGTATGATAAAATCGATTATGCGGTTTCCATGATAGTGCCTTCTATGACATCATCTCAGGATAAAAATCCCCTTGATTTAATAGAAGGCTTAATAATTTAAAAACGTCAAACACAAAGCTTTTAAAATATATAAAGAATTAAAGAAAATTTCGATTTAAGATATTTTCAACAAATTCGACCTGAATTCGATTTTTTGCGTAACTATTTGACTAAGCAATATATACATATTAAACATGGAAAATAATCTAACCCATAAAAACAGAGTTTTTATTAAAACTCTTTATTTCCTTATGCATATGATTGTTGAATCTCTCCGTGATATGCGTGACTTTGCGTGACTAGTCTATCGACCAAATTTCAGATCAATCGGATGAGGGGAATTGAGTTAAAACCTCAATCTCCGTGACTGTGCGTGACTATGCCTGAGTGTGCATGACTACCCCAAAATTAATTTGTAATCACAACACGACTATGAGCCAAGTTTCAGATCAATTGGATAAGGGGGAATGGGGTTGACCCACGACAGACAGACAGACAGACAGAGAGTATGAGTTTAAAGAAAGAGTTTAAAAAGAGGTAAAACTTAAATTTTTTTGAAGATTTCTTTCGATAAAATTAGTCAAACTTAGTTTTTCACAAGGACATATTAATAAAAATTATTTATTTTGGCCTTAACTACAAGTATAATGAAAAATTATATAAGAAAATATTATTGGTTATTGAGCTCTAGCTGAAAAAGTAAGTAAGTTTAAACGGTTATGAAAATAGTTTGGCCTGAGAACGCCAACCCTTTCAAGGTTTTACTATACTGACTTAGTATATTAACCGATACTGGGAGTCTCGAGGTTCCCTACTTTTTTAAAGAAAACAAGTAAAAAATTATAGTCGGTCTAGCCTGACTATACGACGCCCTATACCATGGTTTAGAGACCCTATCTCTTCGATCCAACTAATTGGATGTAGCAAATAAGCATAAACCAAATTTGAGTGGCATTTTTATTAATTTTTTCGCTGCAGATATGAAAAAGTTCATATCGGATACTATATTTATATGGGGACTAGGTCCAAAAATAGACCGATCCTGATCATATTTGGTAAAGTCACTTATACTTTGAAAAAGTATATACAAACCAAATTTGAGAAAAATCTGTGCAATATTTTTGTTTTTTGATAGATTTAAGTGAAGATCGGGAAGCAGCTCTATATGGGGCCTATGACTAAGAGTTGTCCCACAGGGATCATTTTTGGACTACTGATTACTGGATGTAATAAGCACATACAAACCCAATTTGACTGAGATCTATATGATAATTTGGAACTTATGGCAATATATGTCGATTTCATAGGGGTCATTTGTATGTGGACTAGGTCTGAACATAGACCGATTGTCACCACTTTCAATAGCGATCATCCCATGGTCGATGAAAGCTCATATACCAAATTTCATCAAAATATAGTCATATTTGCGACGGAACGGACGGACGGACGGACGGACATTGCTATTTCGACTCAAAAAGTGATTCTGAGTCGATCGGTATAATTAAAGATGGGACTAGGACAAATATTTTTGGTTGTTACAAACAGCAGCACAAAGTCATTATACCCAAACCAATAATGAGGAATGTTTATTGAAAGAACATTCTTTGGCATTAATTTTTTGAAGATTATGTCTATCAAATGTTGGCCGCGGCTACGTCTCAGATGGTCCATCCGTTGAGTCCAATTTTCAATGACTCGTTCGAGCATTTCGACTGGTAACTGGCGAATGACATGCGTGATATTTTGCTCCAAGGCCTGAATCGAATAGGGATTGAATCGGGATTGTCCGCATAAACTTTAGGCTTTACATATCCCCACAAGAAGAAGTCTAACGGTGTGATATCATACGATTTTGGTGGCCAATCGATCGGCCCAAAACGTGAAATTATCTGCTCACCGAAGTGTTCTCTCAATAAATCCATTGATTGATGCGCTCTGTGGGAAGTGGCGCCGTAATGTTGAAACCAAATGTCGCTGAGATCACGAGCTTCAATTTCAAGCATCATACGTCAGTCCGAGTTGCTGCGAACGGCGCCGAATAGACTCTCCACGGTTTTCGTGTGCACTCTCAGCTACGCCCGCTATATTTTCTTCACTGCGTGCTGAACGTGGTCTATTCGGTTTAATATTATCCAGTAATGAATCCTGAGTCTCATAGTATGCCCAGTAGGCAGATTATGTTGACCATAAGTTGAGCGAAGTGCGCGAAACACATTCTTCACAGAACGTGAATTTTCGTAATAAAGTTGAACGATTTGTAAACGTTGTTCAGGCGTAAGTCTTTCCATGATGAAATGCCAAACAATACTAAACAAAAATAACATGACAGCATGACACGACTCACATGTGATCTGTCAAAAAAAAAGGCTATTGAAAAAAGTATCTCTACTTGGATCACCCGGTACTATGTAATGACCTATGCAAAGTTACACCGAATACCTTTTATAAAAGCTCTTAACACTTAGTATAGGGTCAGTCTAATCCGACCATTACTTTCTTACTTTTTCATGAGACCTTTATATTGACATCATTGTTGAAACCCATATCTAAAGAAGTTATTCTTTTAAAAACAATGAAAAAGTCATTCTATTGGAATGAATACACTTTTTCTTTGCTGAGATTTAGCTTAGTATATTTATCTCTTTTAAAACTCAAGCTTAGTTTGCTGTTAGCCTAGATCGCCTTGTTTTTTGGCAACATAGTGATTATCTCTCAGTTATGCGATTCCTTATGGACTCCCCATTTCAAATCTCTCTCAAATAAATCTCTTTTCTTAAGCATCATTCTTTATCAGTTGGCATGCTCAATAAAGTATGATTCATTCCAATTGGGAATCGTTCATCAATCTATTTCTTAATGATAGTGTATAATCATTCATACTATAATATATGCCAAGCTTAGTTTTAGTTTATCTCACTGTTTCTAAAATTAAGTTTGAATGTGATAGAATCTTCTGCCAATTTTATTGGAAGTACTTGTAAAATTGTAGAACAAATAATTTCGTTAAACGGTGAAACTCATATTGTTTTTATTTTTCAGCACATAAATTTGACATCTTGCTGAGAAGTAATTGTGTAATTTTATGAAATTTCATTAAAGTAAAATATTATACAAAACAAAATATTTACATACTTACACTTAGCAAATGTATGTGAAATATTTTTGTAGCTAATTAAATATGCAAATTCATGAAATAAATATTGCAATTTCATTTTCTCTTGAAATAATAATGTAATAAAATTGTAATTAGACTCACTGTATTTAGAAGCGAAGCCTGACATATACCTAAACATAATGAAAACTTTTATTTGTAGGGAACATATTTTTACGTGACCCTTTCTCAAATATGAATATTGTTTGCAAGTGTTGTCAAAAGATATGTTTAATAATACCTATGGCCTGCAATAGGTATGATGGACCTTTAAATTTAATATTTTTTTCAGCCAAGTTGGTTACACTCAACGGCTGCTTTGTTTAATGCATGGTTTTCACTATGTTATATAAACTGCCAGCATACAATTGCCTCAATTAGTTAAAATATCGTAATTTTCTATAAATTACACTTGCATTACATCTTATAAACTAACAAATATACAGCAAAATATAACACGAACCATGAACCTAAAGGACACTGACAAAATAAACACCTGTTACAGAGTGGAAATAAATTGAATAAAAATGTACTTAAGCTGTATTGTTGAAAATATTGTTTTATATTAATTGTTTTTTGTATAAATATAGACAAAAAACCTTGAAAAAGTCAACAAACCATTGACGAAACGTCGGTTAAATATGTAATTAATTGGTTTTATTTACGTTCAAATGTTAGGCATTATTAGCTTATAAAAATCGTTGAAAGATAATAAATAACTTGGCCAAAAAACAAAATTAAAAAAAAACAATCTGTCAAACAAAAACAAATTACCAGCATGTTGGCAATTTCATTTTTGATGCCAAATGTTGCCAGGGGTTGCAAATGACAAAACATTACAACCCATCTTCAAACAACTGACAACAATTGACAAATATTGAAAATAACATAGGGAAAACCAGGCATAATCTGCAAACTTGATCTTTTCTCTGAATAGTTACAATTGCAGGATATGTTTTATTTAAAAATTATTGTTGATTAATAAAAAATGCATGAAAAGCCAATTTAAATTTCATTTGTGTGGATTTTCTATGTTCATTAGCGATCACATCCAATATTGCTGGTATCTGAACCTATATCCATCTTATTCCTTTTCCGATACTCAATCTGTGCGTTTCGCATAGTCGATAATAGCTTTATGTCGTTTGTGTTTCGAACAAAGTTTTTCGAGTGTAAATATTGAAGCTACTATTGAATCTGGTAATTAGAGAAAGATACTTGTACACTGTTCTACTATAAGGTGAGGGTATAGTTAGTTTGAGCTGCTGTTTGTATCTACCAAAAATGTTTCACCTATTATACCAATTATTATACCAACCGACTCAGAATCACTTTCTAAGTCGACGTCCGTCTGTCCATCCATCTGCGTGTTTATGTAAGCTTTGTTATCAAATCAATAGTCACAAATATGAATATATTTGGCTGAAATTTGGTATAAAAAACATACGACGCACAGTGGACCATTTCACGAGAAGGCCGCCAAAAACCGTAACTTTTGGTTGGATTAGAATTTTGATATGTGTGTTTTTTTTTGTTTGGTAGGTGGGACTTTAGCCTTTAATTTGTGCTATTAAATGTAAATGTTGACCGATAATAAGAAAAGTTATATAGGGTTTAAAATACATTTTCATTTTCAGTTGAATTTTAGTATAAAAGTGGTGTTAAAAGGTTAAGAAGGTTTTTTTTTATATAATGTCTTATTGTTTCAGTTAATTTTACAACTAATACTTTTTAAAAATTTTGTAAGTTAAATTTTGTCGGAAAACACCAAACTTTGGCCCCCGTAAACTCTTTAGTCCTAATGTTCACAAGGGCCAAAGTTTGGCTTTTTTTTGAAAGAGCCCGAGTTAAATTATAATTTACTAGCTGTTTTTACTTGGTCTTGCCCGGGATCCAAAGCCTTTGACTTGAAAAATGGTTCACTATGCCTACCAGGCGCTGAGTACTTAGTGCCCAATGAACAAATTCCTCAAAAAAATAAACTTTCTCCCCAAAAATTTGTATAGGATTGGGGAATTTGTTTTCGTTTTCGTTTTTTTGGGAGTAAATTAATTTTTTATTTCATTTTAAAATTTTTTAATTTTTTAATTTAGAAGTTTCTTTAAAACAAGCTACAGCGAAAATACTTCAAAAACGCTTGAAGTTTATTTGTTTTGTAGTCATCAAATATAACAGAATCGTTTGCAAATTAAAGGAATCAGAAGTTTTAAAAATTGAACAAATTCATTCAATAAATGATCATCATTGAGCAGAGACGTCAAATTTATAGAAGTTTCAAAAATGGAAAATGAATGCGACATTTAAAATTGTGCCGCAAAGTTATTTCAAGCAACTGCTTATAGTATATGTTTGGCCTATTTTGATCAACAGGTAACTATTGCACATACGTTGATAAAATGTATCATAAGACTTTTCACTGAGCTGTGTTCCGCGAGCGATTCGCGTCCGCGACCGCGCGTTTGGCAGCTACACCCGTGCTGCCGCGCAGTTAGCGTCAACTTATTTTAATCGCCAAAATATATCTTTTGGATCATTCCGACATTTAAGCTGAGCTGTGTTCGCGAGCGCGTCACGTCCGCGAGCCGCTTCCGCTCCCCGATTCCGCGCATCGAAATGATGCTATTGAAAAGAATACAGATATTAAATAAATTTGTTGTAGGACAGATATTGAGAGCAGTATGGGTAATTTGTTCATTTCTTCGGGGACATTTTATTTTAGATTAGGGGAATTTGTTCATCGTGAAGTTATTCCCCAATTTTTTGGGCAATAAGTTCATTTTTCTGGGAATTTATTCATTTGGGACTAAGTACTCGGCGCACTGTGGTCAATATTTTGAGATAGCGGCCAAAACTCCTTTTGGTTTTTTTCGCCGATTTTAAAGTTGTTAGACTCGTATGAAAGTAGACGGTAGTAAACCTCGGGAGCCCAAAAATTAGAACTCTATTTCAACTATTTCATTGAGAACAGGGTGGTCCAAAATGGGCTTTTTCAGAATTTAGTAAATTTATGATATTTTTAGTTAATTTTTAAAGTTTAAATGATCATAACTTTTTTGTTTTTTAAATAAATTTTGTGTTGTAACTTAACTTATTTCCTATTACTGGTAAAAAAAAATTGAAGCTCTACTGTTTTCAGAACAATTTAAATTTTTTTTTTAAAAAAGTTCAAATTTCTCGGAAATTTCCTACTTCATAGAGCACAACTCCTGTGAGTCAAGCTGAGTCAAAACACAAATTTACTATTTTGTAGTACTAACTCTCCCCTACATTCCTATATATACATGTCCATGCATCGGGACTGCACTTTTTGTGCTACAGCAATTTTTCTGACCCAAGGTAAGATATTCGGTACAAATGCACGTCATATTTTTTGAGAAGTTATTTGTATGTGAAAGTGGCTATTATGCATATATTTTGATGAAATTTTGTACAAGAGTTCTTATTGACCCAAAAAATAATTCTGTTGAAATTAGGAGAAGTTGGCCCATATTTGGACCTAGTCTACATAGAAGGGTGTATCAAAATTTTGACAAAAATGACAATAGAACTCTCAAATTAAGTGGTATCTGGCAATTCATTTGGAAAAGGTAAAAAAGATTTTATTGCCATCTAATATTACACAACTTAAATACGTGAAAATTGCAAATAAATTTAAAACCAATGGAAATAACTGGTAAAACCAAGTACCTTTTATATTACTGCCAGTACCTGTTAACTCTCAAATTGTAGTGAAAGATCACGAAGACGCAAGCTTAAACATATCAATGAAGAAGTTTCTTGTAGCATCATAAAGGATTCATTTCTGCATCAATTCAACCATCGAAAACTAAAAAGGGTAAAATTGCTATCATTGAAAAAATAGTGGAAGCAAGCCCCAGACGCACAAAAAGGATTTTAGAAAGTATGCCGACACCAACTGAAGAAAATAAATTTACTCCAGAAGAAGCATTTGCACTATTTTTGGATTTGAAAATGACTAAAAACCAATATACAGAATTGCGGAAGCGAACCAATGAAAAAAATTGTGGAATTTTTCCATCATATCGAGATATAGTTTCTGCCAAAAAAGATTGCTTACCCTCACCAACTGCTATTAGTGTAACTTCAAGTTCAGCAGAAATAAAATTGCAGGATCTTCTTGAAAACACTGCAGAACGATTATTAAAGACATTTGATGCTGACTATTTAAAGAAATTTAAAAATTGCAGCATGACTTTAATTTCTAAATGGGGATGTGATGGGTCCTCTGGCCAGAAATAATACAAACAATGTATTGCGGAAAATTCATCAGATGCTAATTTATTCATGATTTCTTTCGTTCCATTACGTTTAACAAAAACTTATATTGGTTCAGAGCCGTCAACTAGTAGAGCTGCAGAGATAGATGTATGGAAGAATGAAATTCCCTCGTCAACAAAATTTTGTAGACCAATAAAGTTTGCTTACAAAAAGGAGACTCAAGATGTCATAGATGAAGAAGTTCGAAAAATAAATGATCAAATTAAAGAACTTCAACCAGTAACATTTAAATTTGATGACCAAGACATTGAAGTAAATTTTAAAATGTGTCTCACAATGATTGATGGAAAAGTTGCACAAGCTCAATTGAGCCAACCACCAATTGAGCCAACCACCAACACAAGACGATAGTTTTAATGAAGCATATGAATTTGGAATGTCACCTCTTCATGCTAGAATTCGTTTTATGGAGCATATTCTTAAATTGGGATACGATTTGGAATTTGGCCCGTTAGGCGAAACAGTGAGAAACAACAAAGAAAATTTGGAAAAAAGAAAGCAAAAAAAAAAAAGATATTCAAGAAAAATACCGTGAGATAGGCCTTATAATTGACCGGCCAAAGCAAGGAGAAGGAAATTCTAATGATGGAAACACAGCAAGGAGATTTTTTTCCGATCCAGAAACTGCAGCTTCTATAACTGGAGTAGATTATGATTTAATACGACGATTCAAAATCATATTACAAGTTATAGCATGTAGCAAAAAGATAGATGCAACAAAATTTGGTCAGTATGCTAATGAGACAGCAACCCTTTATAACCAAAAATATTCCTGGAGACATATGCCAACCACAGTTCACAAAATTTTGTTCCACGTGGAACAAATAATTCAGCACAATATGCTTCCAATTGGAGATCTCTCAGAAGAAGCCCAAGAAAAAAGGAACAAAGACTACAGATTCCTTCGCGAGCACAATACAAGAAAAATTTCCAGATATTGTATTAATGAAGATCTTATTAATATTCTGTTGTGCACATCAGACCCATATATGTCCAGTATTCGACAAAAATGGAAATCAACCTCATTAGAGTTAGATGAAGAAGCTAAACAACTACTGCAAAATGAAAATCAAAGCTATTTGGAAGAAATTTTTACTAATATTGTTTAATTAATACTAGTTTAAAGATTATAATTTGTTTCTAATTTTAGTATAAATTTTTATTAATACATTTAAATAAAATATATGTGCACTTTAAATCAATAGTAAAATTTTACTTAAAATTTTATCGATGTTGTGTTCTGTATATAATATATCCAAATGGTATTGATATTGTTGGGAATTTCAGTGTTATATTGAGACTAAATAAATGTCAGGGGCCAAATGTTGGCATTTTCTGACCAAAATTAAGTTTAGGAATAATAAATAAGTATTGGTTGTAAAATACGATTGAAGAAAATAAGAAATTATAAAAAAAATACCTATTTAAAATGTCAAAATATTCAACTTTTACATGGTAACACAACAAAAAATTAAAATGCATTTTTAACTCCAAATTACTTACGTTCCTATCAGTCGATTTTTACGTTTGAACACGCAAATCGAAGCTTAAAGTCCCTCCTATTGAACATAATAAGTTGCGTAAAAAAATACCAATCCGGTCAAAAGTTATAGAGTTTTGACCGCTATCTCGCGAAATTGACCACTGTGCGGCGTCTGCTTACCATTACAACTAACTATGTTTGTGCATGGAGTATTTTGAGTGTATGATGTCTAAAAGTTATGAATTTTAGTTATTCTAGAGCTTTGTGATATACAACATTTCCAGTTTTTCCTTCTGGTGCATATACGAAAATATTACACTCTAGAGCAGGAGATATAAAATTGTCTATGAGAAAAACAGTCGTTTAAGGAGTTTCAGATTCCCTGGATTCAGCTTGTCTTAGCCGCTGGATTTTTAAACATACTTGAGTAGATTCAGGCGTTTCTGCTTATCTTAACAAAGCTGAGCTGCATTCCGCGAGCGCGTCAAAATGATGCTTTTGAAAAGAATACAGATTTTAAATGCGTATATTGCAGGACAGATATTAAGATCAGTATGCAAATTTTCACTTAAATAAATATTTAGCAAAATTCATTAAATAAAAACGTGAAAAACCTTTAGAACGAATTTGGGGAGTAAATTCATTTTTTTATTTCGTTTAAAAAAAAAATGGGGAATTTGTTCATTTATTTAGGGGACCCTTTTTTAAATTTGGAGAGTTTGTTCATCGTAAAGTTATTCCCGTGTGTACCAAATTTCAGAGAAATCCGTTGAAAAATACAAATTTGTATAGCGAACAAATGTACGAAAAAACAGAAATTGAGTTTTATAAAAAAGTGGGCGTAAAGGTAGGCGTGTCGTAAAAGATATGTAATCTGACCTTTGCTGGAGGACAGAGATCACGTGTACGAACAGAGAAAGTCGTTGAAAACTAAAAGTTTGCATAGCAGTCAAACAAAAAAACAAATAAAAGGAAAAAAAAATAAATTTTATATACATAGAAGTAGGCGCAAAATTTGGCGTGGCCGGTAAGAAGCATATAGCAATCTTGCCTGGAGTACAGAGATTGTGCGTACCAAATTTCAGAGACATCCGATGAAAAATAAAAATTTGTTTAGCGAACAAATATACAAAAAAACAGAAAATGAATTGTTTACAAAAAGTGGGCGTGAAAGTAGGCGTAGCTGGTATGAACTATATAGCAACCTTTCCTGGAGTACAGAGATCGTGTGTACCAAATTTCAGAGAAATCCGGTGAAAAAACAGAAAATTAACTGTATACAAAAATTGGGCGTAGAAGTAGGCGTGGCCGGTAAGAATCAGATGGTGACCTTTCTGGGATCACAGAGATAGTGCTTACCAAATTTAGAGAAATCCGTTGAAAAATATAATTTTTTATAGCAAACAAATGTACCAAAAGACATAAAATGAATTTTGTATAAAAAGTGGGCGTAAAAGTACAGGGATCGTGTGTACCAAATTTGTGTAGCGTTCAAACAAACAAACAAACAGAAAATGAGTTTTATATATGTATATAAATTAAGTAGCGAACGTAAAAGTTACCTGATATTGGTTCAAGATAGAGAAGTTTCAATGAAAAAGTCGTATGTTTTTACTTTAGTTAAAATTTTTTTATTGTCTTTTAAATATTTCTATCTCAATTTTTATTGTAAATTTATAAAATACATAAATTTTTTTATCAAGAAAAATTGTTAGCTATATAAAAAAAAGTATAACTTATTGTTAGTGAACTGAAAAATTGCTTTAAATCAAACAATTTTTGTAATTATTTCTTCTAAATTGCTTTAAATCAAACAATTTTTGCTTATTATTTCTTCTAATAGCCTTGATTTTCATATTCTAGAAGTTGTTTAGCTTCTTCGTCTAATTCAATAGAGGTAGTTTTCCATTTTTGCTGAATGTTGGACATATATGGATCTGAAGCGCACAACAAAATAGTGATAAGGTCTTCATTGGCGCAACATCCCCTATTGGTAGCCTATTGTTTTGAATTATTTGTTCCCCATGTTACAATTTTTTATGAACTGTGCATTGCATATATCGCCAAGAGTATTTTTCGTTAAAAGTATAGCTGTTTTATTGGCGTGCTCTCCAATTTTTTTTTTGCATTTATCTTTCTGCTGCATGCTAGAACTTGTAATATGATTCTGAATCGTCTTGTTAATTCATGAGCTACACCTGGGATAGATGCTGCAGTTTCTGGATAGGAAAAAATCTCCTGGCAGTATTTCCATCATTTGAGTTTCCTCCTTGTTTTGGTTGGTCGATTATAAGGCATAGCTGTAGATGTTTTTCTTAAATTTGTTTTTTTTTTTTGCTTTCTTTTTTCATTTTCTTTGTTTTTCTCACTGTTTCGCCTAACGGACCAAATTCCAAATCATAACCCAATTTTAGAATATGCTCCGTAAAACGTATTCTAGCATAAAGAGGGAATATTCGAAATTCGTAGGCTTCCTTAAAACTATCGTCTTGTGGTGGGGGTTGGCTAAATTGCCTTGGCAGCTTGACGATGACTTTGTTTCAGTTAAAGCTTGTGCAACTTCTCCATCAATCATTGTGAGACACATTTTAAAATTTGCTTCAATGTCTCGGTCATCAAATTCAAATATAACTGATTGAAGTTCTTTAATTTGATCTTTTATTTTTTGAACTTCTTCAGTTCTGACATCTTTGGTTTCCTTTTTGAATGCAAATTTTATTGGTCTGCAATACTTTGTTGAAGAAGGAATTTCATTTTTCCATACATCAATTTATTTTGATCTACTAGTTGACGGCTCTAAGCCGCTATAAATTTTTGCTAAGCGCAGTGGAACTAAAGATACCATAAGTAAATTAGCATTTGAAGAATTTTGAGGCAGCTTTTTACCATTTACCTTTTTTTTTAAATTTTTTTTTCAATTATCTCAATTATGTAAACTATATAACTGAAGTTCCGACTATTAATTTTTTTGATAAATGTACCTGTCAAAATGAAAAAGATTTTACCCATTAATATAATTCAACAATACAGCGCATTATGTCTCAACCATTTTTTATAAGTATATAGCAACTCGTGTCCACTCTACTGTTTCCTTTTTCTGTCAGTATAAAGAATAAATAAACTCACACAAAAAAAAATACACCAACTTTTGTAGTCATAACACACAGACGGACGGACGGACATCGTTAAATCGACTCAATATTTTTGGTGGTTACAAACATCAGGGCAAACTCATTAGACCCTAACTACATAGTGGAAAACTGTTGTATTCATAAATTTTGCACAAAATATCTGACCTTGGGTCAGAAAAATTGTTCTGGTACACACAGGCGGAAACTGGCGAGTATACAATGGGGTACAGGATTGTATGGGAGGGTTCGGACTACAGAAGAGTGCAAGATCTTTTTTGATGGCTTTTGATGGGCAGGAGTTATATTCTATTAAGTAGGAGATTTTCGGGAAATTTCGAACTTTTAAAAAATTTTTTTTTTTAATTTCAAAACAAGTCAGTG
The DNA here is from genome assembly GCA_963682025.1 of Cordilura impudica. NCBI lineage: Eukaryota > Metazoa > Arthropoda > Insecta > Diptera > Scathophagidae > Cordilura > Cordilura impudica. Next base: position 24,721,769 of record OY821521.1, on the reverse strand, counting down.
ACTTTATATTCATAATATTACTAGCATAGAAGTTACAAAATTACACAAAATTTATTTTACTTTAAAACCTGTTAAACCAAAAAAGTTACAGTCATTTAAAAATTAAAATTAGCAAAGTAATTTTTAATTTTAGAAAAATAGCCAGGAAAAATTTCGTAATAGCAGCTCACTGATTTTTGCATTACCAGTAATGAACTACCCCTGCCCATTGCATTATTTCTATAGTGGAAATATGGTGTTACTAATAATGTGTTGTACAGCTAATTATATTTCATGCCAGCTCCTTGCATACTGCATTACTTTCAAAGTTAAAATAATGAGTTCCCTGTGTTAAAATAATGAGTTACTTCTCCTTTTAAGACCCCTTATTTGGTTATTGTTTTTTTCCTGGGTACTGAAAAAGTCCATTTTCGAAGATCCTGTTTGCTATTATATGGTAGAAATATATTCACAATTTTTTGGCTCCCGAGGTTCACTGGTATTTACTTTCAAATGAATAACATAACTTTAAAACCGGTAACCATAAAAAAATTATTTTTGGCCGCCTTCTCAAAATATTGTTCACAGTGCGAAGAACGCTATTGAGATTTGTTAAAGTCGGTGCATGTTTGGACCTAGCCCCCTATTTAAACCGACTAATCGTATCATATTATCATATATATATCAATATAATTGGGTATTTGTATTCCCACTAATCAGTAGTCTGAAAATAAATTCTGTCTATCGATTGTGAGTCATAGTCCCCATATAATGCTGATTCCCGATTTTCACTTTAATCTAAAAAAGCTAATATTGAATAGGTTTCTTTAAAAATTGGTTTGTGTATGTTTTTGACAAAAATGAGTACCTTAAGTACATATGGTCCTGATATGTCCATTTTTTGACCCAGTCCCCATATAAAAATAACATCAGATATGAACAATTTTATATCTGCTGGCCACAAATTAATAAAGAATGTCACTCAAATTTGGGTTATACTCGAATCGCATGGTATAGGGTAATATATAGTCATTCAAGATCGACCATAATTTTCTTACTTGTTATACCCTCCAAACCACTGTGCAGATGTTATATATAAGTTAGTCATTCCATTCGTACCGTATCGAAAAATTAATTTGCGACCCATAAAGTTTATATATTCATGATGCTTACATCAGCTCGAGGCGATATAGCGATATCCACCTGTCCGTCAAAATAAACCATTTACCTACGTAAACTGTGGACAATGTTCTTTTTTTACTATTTGGAGCATATGGATGTATAACAGGATATGTTAAAAAATATGGAGAAAACTCTGAAAAATGCAAAAAATAAAAAAATTAGTGTGTCCGTTGTAATAATTTTATACTGGCAGATACCAGTGCAATTTCTAGGCAACTCGAAATTCGAGTGCAATTTCTAGGCAACTTTATTTTTCAATTTATCCAATTCACAAACCAACACTTTCTTGGTTTATTATTATTGTGAATGAAGATAACAAACTCAAACACATTAATAAATTTAATAAACACACACATAGCATATGTATAATTTTATGTATATATATTAGTAGCAACTTTAAATGCAATTTACTCAATATAAAAGAAAAAATTTAAAAATCTGTAATTCTGGTGAACAGCTAAAAAGAAATATCTTTCAAGTAATATACGTTTGGCCAAAATCGGGGTAAAACGGTAGAAGAAAACATCGGTATCAAAAAATCGCCTAGCCTATTAATATTATAGATTAAGTTTATCAAATTGTTAAATTTTGCAAATTTTGCAGGTGAAGGGTATCAGCTTAACCGATTTTAACACTCTTACTTGTTATACTCTATAATGACTTTGCTCTGATGTTTGTATCTACCAAAAATATTTGACCTAGATCCATCTTTTATTATATCGATCGACTAAGAATCACTTTTTGAGTCGATTTAGCGATGTCCGTCCGTCCGTCTGTCCGTATGCCATAAATTGCCTTAATATCTAAATAATCATATAGATCTCGGACAAATTGGGTTTGTGTATGTTTATTATATCCATTTATCAGTAGTCCAAATATACACCCTATAGGATAATTATTAGTCATAGCACCCATGTGAAGCTGATTCCCGATCTTCACTTAAATCTATCAAATAAACAAAAATATTTCACAGATTTTTCTCAAATTTGGTTTGTGTATGTTTTTGCGAAATATTAGTGACTTTACCGAATATGGTTAAGATCGGTTCATTTTTCGACCTAGTCCCCACATAAATATAGAGTAGTATCCGATATGAACTTTTTCATATTCGAATGCAAAAAAACTAATAAAAATGCCACTCAAATTTGATTTAGAATTATTTTCTATATCTAATTAGTTAGACCTAAGAAATAGGGTCCCTAAACGCCTGGTATAGGGTCAGTCTAGACCGACCATAATTTCGTTTTTGTTGTTTTATGTGTTTTTTTTTTTGTCAATATCTGACGTTTTATCTCTTACCTATGATTTATGATGGGTTAACGAATGTTCACGTATTTGTTTTAATTTATTTGAGCAAATGAAATATTAATCACTACAATAACAATCAACTTATAAATCAAAATAACTTAAACACAATAATAACAGTCAACAGTATAATACATTTAAAGAGAAACTAACATAAGTGCTGATTTAATAGATAAACTACTAATTTATGTTCTAAGAAATTAAACGACTGGGAGAAACATTAGGTTCATCTGAAGCTGCGGCTGTTCCTTGATTTAGTAAAGGACGCAATTGTGAACCTAAAAGTTGTCCTAATAAGTTGGCTATTTGAGCAGCTTGAGCTGGATCGATTTGAGATCCTCCGGCGCTAGTACCTGGCCTTGAAGCCGAAGCAGATGGAGTACTTGTTGACGATACACTATTATGACCAGGTTGTTGACCACCAAAACCAGACTGTTGATTACCATAACCATTATTTGAAGGATAACCATTAAAACCACCATAACTTCCCTGAGGTCTATAGGCTTGAGGCCTATAACCGCCATAGTTATAAACGGGATAACCTCCATAGAAACCACCATATTGTGGGCGATAACCACCATAAATATTATAAGGTCTACTGCCGTAACCACCAAAGATATTCGATAGTAAACCACCGTAGCCTCCATAGCCTCCATAACCGCCATAACCACCATTACCATAATAGGGATCTGATTGGGCAGATCCAACCTGAGGTCTTGCACCATTTCCAAGTCTATACGGTCTGTTGGGTACAATTGGTTCATCATATCCGAAAGATGTTAGTGGTTGAGCAAGAGTATTTAGACCCAGACCCAAAAGGGGTCCGAACAAACCCAATGTTCGGCCTTGTTCGACAGGTTCATTACTATTACTGTTACGATTTGTCTTAGCTTGTCTTGATCTCTGGCGGGTTTGAGCCGCCGCTAAACCAAATATGGCAATTGTAATCACTATAAACAGAGACACTTTCATTTTCACTTAGTTTTAATTTCGTTATATTTTCCGTTGAAATATTATGATGTGTATCTTCTTTATACTACCGCTTAACTAAAATAATTCTTTCATTTTGTTTATAGTTTTATTAAAATTAACAAATTAACAATTGCTCGAATAATGTTTGTTCTTCAAAATTTCCAAAAAAATTAATTTAGCAAAAAACTATAGACGTCGCAGACCTTCATGCTAACTGAACCAATATTTATGTTAATGTATTGTTTGTTTTTGAACGGAAATCCATCGAGACTTTATGTGTGATTTTCTGCAACATATAACAAACAACCAGTATTGTCAACTTGGCGATTTTGTAATTTATTTTAGTGCTTCATGGCCAAACATTAAATATTATTTCGTAGTTGAATTTATGTAATTAAATAGAATTTACCTTCAAGCTCAATTTACAATAAAAATTTCATTTAATTTTCTGAAAGTTCTCAGTTATCTAAAATGGTTAAGTAAGTGTAACAGATTTTCTAGTCGCACGTTGAACATCTGATGGAATCAGGCTTTAAAGTTTGAATAAAATGCTTAAGGAAGTATTTAAAGTAAGTCGTTGAAACTCATCAAAAAGTACTTTGATTTAGAAATTTTACAGAAGACTATCATTTCATTGGTAAATAATAAATTATTGTCCTTGGAGTTGATAGTGGTGTACATATTTCGCTTCCTTATTAAATGACATGACCATTCAGTCATATCCAGGGCCTCTGATATCTATGCCAGACATATTTGCCTTTTGCTTTACTATATTAAAAATATTTCACGTTCTTAAAAAATCACTTGACCATTCAGTCATGTCCAGGTCCTGTGAGATCCACTTGAAGGCCCAGATATGACTACATCATGACGAAAAAATTAATTTTTGTTGATCGAAAATTCATTAATGCAAAAGTAATGAAAAAAGCTAAGACAAAATATCGAAATTCACAATCGAGATGCTCACACAGAAGAAAAAATTCGCCAACCACATTTTTCTCAAGATTAACAATTATATTTTCCATTTTATCAATAGAAATTTAATAGCAGTTGACCGCTCTCTATTGCGTTAATATATTTACTGTTAAGACAACAGAATTTTAATCGTAATCAACGTGAAATTCGATTATTACCTTTATCGCAATTCGGTTGACAATAATTTCGGATATCTATAATATTAATAGGCTAGGCCATTCCTTGTGACCGATATTTTGTTCTACCGTTTTATCTCGATTTTGACCAAACGTATTTTATTTGAAAGGTATTTCTTTTTAGCTGTTCCCCAGATTTACAGATTTTTAAATTTGTTTTCTTTATTTTGAGTAAATTGCATTTAAAGTTGCTACTAACACATACATAAAATTATACATATGCTATGTGTGTTTATTAAATCTGTTAATGTGTTTGTTAATAAGTTTGTTATCCTCATTCACAATAATAATAAAACACAAAAGTGTTGGTTTGTGTATTGGCTAAGTTGAGAAATAAAGTTGCCTAGAAATTGCACTCGACTTTCGAGCGCTGGAATCTGCTTGAATTTAATAAGGCTTTAAAAAAAAGCGCCTTTCAAGCTTTTAGAGCCAAAATTTAAATGAATAATTAAAATCATTTGGATTTTGAAAACATTACTACGATTTTTTAAATGTAAAACAGATTTACACGAATGAAATCGTGTTATTATCTCGGCTTGGTAGTTGGCCAGACAGGAAAACAATAAAATAAAAAGCAATTTGTGCAAGTGTAATTAGGCCAAACATAATTGTTTTCATCTTTAAATTACATTCCATTGTTACACTACGAAAGGTTGTGAAGCAATTTTTCTTCGTTTTGTATATTTCTTAATGGTGGGCGGATGATTATATTTTGCGATGGCGCCTTACTTTTGGTTGGGCAAAGTAAATGAGATTTTATTCTTGTATCTATAATAACTAGCAGATTCCAGCCCTCAAAATTCGAGTGCAAATTCTAGGAAATATTATTTTTTTATTTAATAAATTATTTTATAAGACAATTTACAACGCAACACTTAAATATCGATTGCATTATTGGTTAAGTCCAAAATTATTTTTCAATTCAACACAATAATTATTGTGAATAGTTTATGTCCAATATTATTATTCAATTCAATACAATTATTTCTGTGAATGGTCTATGTCCAAAATTATTTCTATGACAATTATTATTGTGAATGAAGAACACAAACAGTTTTTTTTTTGCAAACACATTAACAAATTTAATAGACACACACATAGCATTGTATAATTTTATGTATATGTTAGTAGCAACTTTAAGTGTATTTGACTCCAAAAAGATTTCAAAATTTAAGAATCTGTAAATCTGGTGGACAGCTTAAAAGAAGTGCCTTTTAAATAAGATACGCCTGATCAAAATCGGGAGAAAACTGTTTAACATATCATCGGTCATAAGATATCGCCTTACCTATTAATATTATAATATGAACCTAGGCCGATTTACATGCGCAACATTTTATTAAAATACTTCTATATTATTACTTGCGACCAACAGTTTGCGAGAAATGTCCAAACATTAATAATATAAGTATACCTACGAGTGTGGTCCCAGGACAACGCGGCCTGACAAAGAAAGCACAACAAATTTGTGAAACATTTTTCTTTGGTAACCAACATAATCTCTTAGTTCGACACAGTTTTGCTAGCGATATTCAATATTTTAAGGATCTAGTCCTTTAAATAGCCAATAACAGCAGACCCCACCTCTTCATTGTTGGCAAATCTTTTACCACCAAGTCATTTTTTCAAGTTTGAAAATGTAAAATAATCTGAGCGAGCTAAATTCTGGCGAAAAATGAGCGTGATGAAGCATTTCGAACTAAAATTCAGGGATTTTGGCCATCGTAATTGTAGGTGTGTAAACTGGTGCATTGTCTTGATGAAACAACACTTAAATATTTCGCCAAATGCGGTCTTTTGTCCTTAATTTTATCAATACTATTTGTGAATTTTCATAACCGTTTATGGCTTGGCCACCTCAATCGATTGTCTTCCACAGTGTTCGTCATGCCACATCGTACGTATAACGGTGAACAATTTTTCCATGTTTACAAATTCACTGAAATCATTTAGTTTTGATGGCTCAAAAAAAATTTTAAACAACGTGGCGCCTTGAAACTTAAAACATATGTTTTATAAGGTTGCTACTTTTCAAACTACTGCCGCCATCTATACGTCAGTTCGGGTTGTTCTGACACCGCTCTCGTACTTAATTCGCATAAGTCTCGATATATGTCCAAAGATTTCCTTCTTAGCTCGTGTTTTTTTTTTTTTTTTTTGGAAATGTACGGGATATTCATGAAAAATTTATGTGTATAAAGTTTTACCGATTTTATTCCTATTTTTCAAATTTGTATTTTGATCGCAAAAAATATTAATGTTTTGAGGTTGTTGTTCATTGCTGTTAAAGGACTAATTTGATTTTAAAACAGTATTTGTTTTCTTTTTTGTTATCTTTAAACAACTTCTGTAGAAAACCATAAACCAAAAAATAAGAAAAAAAAAAATCATTAAAAAATTAAATTTCGAGTTAAGCAGACAGAAATAATGAAGTTTTGGGTAGTATAATTGGCTTATTGCTCTTTAGCTTCTTCCACAAAGAATATTTAGAAAAAACTCTGGCGAATACTTATAAAAACATTTGCCATAAACTAACGCTTTTTTCTTTCAAACTGTTAGCCACACTGTGATAGTAACCTAATACTTCTAACCAACTTCGTCATTAACTTGTTTGCTTGTTTTTTTTTTTTTTTTAGTTTCGCTTTAAGTTCTGCATGTTCCACACCTTCTCGTTTTGTATTTGTCATAAAGCGGTATAAGTTTTCAGTTTCGGCAATGACATTGAAAAGTTAATTTTAGTTTCTGATTTTGGCAACAATTTTGGCGACATCATCAACTGAAATCTAATATGTGGCGTGCGAATATTTTAAATCACTTCCGTGTGCTCTTCATATGGCGTTATCATTATACACATCTGTTTTATTTTGTTTATTTTTATTATTATGACTTTATGTTAATTTGATATCTATGAATATAATAAATGTAGAGCACCTACACACACATTCATTAGAACCAACCATCATATGACATATTAACCCATGTCAAGAGGTGATGCCACTAGAATGGAACACGTTAATTCAAACAAACTGATAAATATTTAAAGAAATTTGTCCATTTACTTCTTTCTTAACTATCTAAAATAAATATCTCATATAATATAAAATAATTGAATGAACATGTGATTAGAATCCTATATTTAGACATGAGAATTTGCCACAGAAAAACTAGACAGTGCCCGGAGATTTATTCCTATAAATTGATATACGAGTACCCTCCCATTGAAATATATTTTATTTATAGTATATCTAATGTATCAGATTGGTGCTAGCTCCTATGATTAAGACCGTGTATTCGAGCTACTCTCATATAAAGCCTGTATAAACATAAATATTATAATTTAGTATAACAAATATATATTTTTTTGAATTTTAAATGTACTAGCAATATTATGCCTATATTTCACTTAAATCGGAATGAACAAAAAATTTTACAAAAATTCGTGGCATAATTTTATATATATTTTCGAGTCACATATACCAATATGTTACTTTCCTGATATATTTAAGCGTTCTGATGAAAAATGTGGAGTTTCCAAACTACTACTCGAAAAAGATCAGCCACTTTTCGCTAAAATGTATAAAGTATATTCTTCGTATGGCTAATTCTATGGTGATAGACATGATATAGTGACAGACATGATCTTTCTAATCCAATATTACACAGAAAAAGTTTTTCATTATTCATAAAAATATACAAAATTATGCAGACGGAACTGACCAACATATTTATCATTAGAAAAAGTGAGAAAGTATTATAGTAATTAATAATTGGGGGGGGGGGGGCAAAAAGCAGTCGTGACTGACATGACAAAAACAGACATCATTTTAGAGGATGTTTGTAAAACAGAGAAACGCTTTCAGGTTATTTGTATGACAAACATTAAACAGATGTTTATTAATAAAGCATATAAAAACATGAATTCTAAAATAAACTAGAAGATTATTTATTGAACTTTTTCTTTCTTACTGAAAAAATAAGGGCTATAAAAATATTCAAAAATACATCCAACGAACTATTATGAAAATATTTCATATACTTTTCTTTCAAATAGTATCAATAAAAATTATTTAAATTAATTTGCATGAAATTGCCCGTATGTGATATATGTCTATTTAAAAAAAATCATTTGAGTCCGACCACAGGGGAGATGTGTAAACATCTAGTAATTATAGATATTTTATGGCACTTTTTTTAAAATCAAGCAGAAAGCGTCATCTATGTATCACTTATAGCAATCAACTGCAGGGGCTCTGCTAATATGAAAATATTTGTTATTTCAACCGTTTAATTTTTAATTTTTTTATTTTTAATTTTTCATTTTTTGTTTTTCATTTTTAATTTTTTATTTTTTCATTTTTCCTTTTTCGTTTTTAATTTTTTATATTTCATTTTTCATCTTTTATTTTTCCTTTTTAATTTTTCTTTCACATAATAATTTTTCATTAATTATTTTTAAGTTTTAATTTTTTATTTTTCATTTCTTATTTTTAATTTTTTATTTTTAATTTTTAATTTTTTTTTTAATTTTTCGTTTTTCATTTTTCAGTTTTCATTTTCAATTTTTTATTTTTCATTTTTCGTTTTTCATTTTTCATTTTTAATTTTTCAGTTTTCATTTTCAATTTTTTATTTTTCATTTTTTATTTTTTAATTTTAAATTTTTATTTTTTATTTTTTAATTTTTATTTTTAATTTTAAATTTTAAATTTTTTATTTTTTAATTTTAAATTTTAAATTTAGAATTTTTTATTTTTAATTTTTTATCTTTAATTTTTCATTATTTGTTTTTCATTTTTCATTTTTATTTTTCATTTTTCATAACCTGTTTTATTACATTTTTTCACCAATACAATCATAAATCACACCGATTTTGTCTTACGGTTCACATGTTACGCTATTTTTGTGATTGCATTGTGAAATATAAATTTATCCCCCTTGCACGTATAGATGTTTACACATCAAGAAAAATGTTTCAAGAATACTTGGAAAAAGTTATTAGTATTTCAATTTGAATAATTGTAGAGATTATGTTTTCAAAATTTCAAAGCCTTCCAACTACTTGATAAGTGATAATTTTTTTTTCGATCGATTTTCCAGAAAATTTTCCACAATGATCTAATAAAAAATGTAATGCTTAGAGCTCTATACATAGAGGGAATATTTCTTTCCAAGTTTCAAAGCCAAAAATTTAAGCTTGAAGAAACTTCTACTTGACAAAAAATTGCCACACTCATAAATGAATAATTTATAAAATTATCAAAATTGGTTTCTACATGAATTTGGAAAACATATGTGACCTCACTTATTATTATTATTAATGATTGCTAATGATAATAAGAACATCAAATAATTGACATTCAAAACTACATAAAAATGTCAGTATATAAAATTACATAAATCGTTTCTGCGAAACTCATGGCTTAGGGTATAGTGTAGTCTACTACAATTTTTTTATTTTTGATGTCTTTAAATCTGTGGTCACAAGCGATAACCGCCTAAGTCTACTTAATAACGAGTTGAGTTATGTATGCTATCATATTCTACTAAAAACGCTTTATATTTAAACGCTTTCTCTAGCACTGTTTATATAAAAAGTTATTATTCTCAAAAGCATGAATTTCGACTTAGGCGGTTAATGCTTGTGACCACAGATATATCGATTAGCATTTCGAGTGAAAGCATTTGATATATTACTCGTTATCGAATTTGATAAATTCCAATGCTGGTAGGTCCTCACCAATATCTAAAGCGGTAATATTAAATTGAAAATTTTCAATATTTTTTTGATACAGAATGCGGTGTTTTGATCCCTGTATTTTTTATATTTTTTTATATTTTTATTTTTTATATTTTTATACGAGTAATTTTTAGCTCTTCATTAAAATCAATGACAAACATAAATTTGTTAAAAATATAAAATGACTACTAAAAACTTATTTACTTTTAATTTAATTTTAAGCAATAAACAAATCATAAGGGGAGCACCCAGTTTAGAATCCTTGTCTTTTAAATAAATATTCATCATATAATTATGTACTTTATACATTTAAATGCTTAGCACTAGAAATAAGAACAGATTTTACTAAAATTTGTGGATCACTGTTAAAGCGCGTTAGACCATAATTTGCCGTGACGCCTCTCTATTGGAGCTGTTCTACTGTGTTCACGATAACAAGATTAATTTATTTTATTTCCACAGTTATACTTTTGTTTAACAGCAGTTCAAGTAGTAGTGTTAAGTTCGGTTATGCCGAATCTTTGATATCCTCCATATTAATTATACGTTTACTTATGCCGTTTTCTTTTCTGACAAAAAATGTCGCATTTTATTTGCACTTTTTTCGAAAAGTGTATTTTTTTTATATGTTCTAAATTAAGAGAAACCTTATATTATATATCAATCGAAAGGCCTCAAAGAGCTTCGGTTCATAAAAAGCAAAAAAAAAATATTATTATCTTTTTTGAAGTCATAGGGTGAAAATATTCAAAAAAGGGGATGGAATGGATGGATGGGGGGGTATTCTCACACTATGACCTGAAAGAAGTCAATGGCTGAAATCTTTCGTAATTTACGAGGGGCTGACTTTGAGACCTCTCGATTGATGTATAAGATAAGGTTGCTCTTAGTTCAGAATATATCAAAAAAAAATACAATTTTCGAAAAAAGTGAATATAAAGGCGACATTTTTTGTCAGAAAAGAAAACGGCATTAAATGTATGGATCTTTGCACTATTTAAAACGAATGTATTTGAAAAAGTAAAAAATTTAATAAACTGAATTTTTAGCATTTTTTAGAGGTGTGTCCATATTTTTACTCATTGACATAATGATGCACATGTTAAATACCAACCTGCTCGAAATAAACAACAAACAATATCATACTCAATTTAACCAGGTAAGTGGTTTATTTTGTGATTTCAACAGACAAACGGACGGACGAACGGACATCACTATATCGACACGTGTTATTGTAAGGATAGAGAATATATATAATTTATAGAGTCGCAGGTGGTGTATACCTCATTCACACTGCTGTGGAGGGTATAAAAATATGATTTAAAATATTTTTCACTGGTATTGAGAAAAGAATTTCATATTTTCAGTATATTTAGGGAAAAAATTTAGTGGAAACAAAAAGAAAATAAAATAAAATAAAATAAAATAAGAGAATAAATATAAAATAATTAAATAAAAAAATATTTAATATAATATAAAATTAAATGAAATATAGTAAAATAAAATAAAACAAAATAAAATGAAATAAAATAAAATAAAATAATATAAAGTAAAGTAAAATATAACATAATAAAATAAAATTCAAACAAAACAAAAAAAAAATAAAATAATATAAAATTAAATGAAATAAAATAAAATAAAATAAAATAAAATAAATTCAAATATATTAAAATAAAATAAAATAATATAAAATAAAATGAAATAAAGTAAAATATAATAAAATAAAATAAAATCAAATAAAGTAAAGTAAAATAAAATAAAATAAAATAAAATAAAATAAAATAAAATAGAATAAAATAAAGTAAAATAAAATAAAATAAAATAAATTAAAATAAAATAAAATAAAATAAAATAAAATAAAATAAAATAAAATAAAATAAAATAAAATAAAATAAAATAAAATAATATAAAATAAAATAAAATAAAATAAAATAAATTAAAATAAAAAAAAAAATAAAATAAAATTATAATAAACAAAATAAAATAAAATGATATAAAACCAAATAATATAAAATTAAATAAAACAAAGTAAAATAAAATTAAATTAAATTAAACAATACAAAATAAAATTAAATAAAATAAAATTAAATTAAATTAAATTAAATTAAATAAAGTAAAATAAAATAAAACAAGTGAGAAATTTATAGTCGGTCTAGACCGACTATACGATACCCTATACCATGCGTTTAGAAACCCTATCTCTTAGGCCCAACTAACTGGATATAGAAAATAAGCAAAAACCAAATTTGAGTGGGATTTTTATTAATTTTTTTGGCTGCAGATATGAAAAAGTTTATATCGGATGCTACATCTATATAGGGACTTGGTCCAAAAATGGACCGATCCTGATCATGTTTGGTAAAGTCTCTTGTATTTTGCAAAAATATATACAAACAAAATTTGAGAAGAATCAGTGCAATATTTTTGTTTTTTAATAGATTTAAGTGAAGATCGGGAAGCAGCTCTATATGGGGTCAAAGGGATAATTTTTGGACTACTCATTAGTGGATGTAATGAACGCATACAAACCCAATTTGAGTAAGATCTATATGACAATTTGGATCTTATGGCAATTTATGTCGATTTCATATGGGTAATTTGTTTAGGGGCTAGGTCTGAACAAAGACCGATTCTCACCAATATCAACAGCATTCATCCCATGGCCGATAAAAGGTTATATACCAAATTTCATCAAAATATATTCCTATTTGCGACCTGCGGTTTGATTACAAGGTTTACATGGACACACAGACGGACGGACGGACGGACATTGTTAAATCAAGTCAGAAAGTGATTCTGATTCGATCGGTATAATTAAAGATGGGTCTAGGTCAAATATTTTTGGTTGTTACAAACAGCAGCACAAAGTCATTATACCCAAACCACATAGTGGTATAGGGTATAATAAAATAAAGAGAAAAAAATAAAAAGAAAATAAAATAAAATAAAATAAAATTAAATTAAACAAAATAAAATAAAATAAAATAAATTAAAATAAAATAAATTCAAATAAAGTAAAATAAAATAAAATAATATAAAATTATGTGAAATAAATAAAATAAAATAAAATAAAATAAAATAAAGTAAAATAAAATAAAATAAAATAAAATAAATTAAAATAAATTCAAATATATTAAAATAAAATAATATAAAATAAAGTAAAATAAAATAAAATAAAATAAAATAAAATAAAATATATAAAATAGAAAAAAACTTATTAAAATATAGTAAAATAAAAAAATAAAGTAAAATAAATATAAAATAAAACATATTTAAGATAAATTAAAGAAAATAAATTAATTGAAAATCATTAAATAAAACAATATAAAAAAAATAAAATAAAATAAAATCAACAAAAAGGAGAAAAAAAACTGAAAACTGAAAAATGAAAAATTAAAAATGAAAACTGAAAAATGAAAAATGAAAACTGAAAAATTAAAAATTAAAAATTTAATCCGAAAAATGAAAAATAAAAAATGAAAACTGAAAAAATGAAACTGAAATATCAATAAAGAAATTTTAAAAATTAGAAACGAAAAATGAAGAACGAATAATGAAAATTTAAAAATGAAAAATAAAAATAGAAAATGAAAAATGGAAATTAAAAAATTAAAAATTTAATATTAAATGTTTTAATTTCTATATTTAGTTTCTTATTTTAAAATTTGCTTATTTTTATTATTAACAATTTTGAGCCAAGAGTCATTTGCAATTTTTTTTTTTGAATTATCTGTGCCGAATTAAACACTCTTACTTGTTTTGAGGTGTGAATTTTGTTGTGCAACTACTATGTTCGCTCACTAAAATATTACAACAAACATACATACAACACAAATATGTTTGCTCGTATCTAAGTACAATGGCGCCCGATGTACCCGATTTTAAACGCCATCCTGGTGGGAATATAGTAAATAATATTGTCGTAACCTTACCCCGGAAAATGTTTTTTTTTTTGTGAATGAGATTGATTTCAACAGACAGACGGAAAGATGGACATCGTTATATCGAATCGAGCTGTGATGAGGATCTAGAATATATATACATTATGCGACCGGAAATTAGTTTTTCGATGCGTTACAAACGGAATGACAAACCTATATATAGGCTCTACTACTGTGGTGTGGAGCGTATAATAATATAAAATAAATTAGAATAATATAATATGATACCAAATGAAATGATATGAAATAACATGATTTGAAATGAAATGAAATGAAATGAAATGAAATGAAATGAAATGAAACGATATGAATTGAAATGAAATGAAATGAAATGAAATGAAATGAAATGAAATGAAATGAAATGAAATGAAATGAAATGAAATGAAATGAAATGAAATGAAATGAAATGAAATGAAATGAAATGAAATGAAATGAAATGAAATGAAATGAAATGAAATGAAATGAATGAAATGAAATGAAATGAAATGAAATGAAATGAAATGAAATGAAATGAAATGAAATGAAATGAAATGAAATGAAATGAAATGAATTGAAATGAGATGAAATGAAATGAAAGGAATGCAATGAAATTAAATGAAATTAAATAAAATAATATAAATTAAATAAAATAAACTAACATAAATCAGAATAAAATATAAAATAATATAAGATAAAATAAAATAAAATAAAATAAAATAAAATAAAATAAAATAAAATAAAGTAAAATAAGTAAAAAAAATTAAATAAAATAAAATAAAATAATATAAAATTAAATTAAATAACATAAAATAAAATAAAATACAATAAAATAAAATGAAATAAAATAAGTTGAAGTGAAGTGAAATGAAATGAAATAATATAAATTAAAATAAAATAAAACAAAACAAAATAAAAAAATAATAAATTAAAACAAAATAAAGTAAAATAAAAAACCAATACATAAAATTAAGGGAATTAAGAAATGAAATGAATTAAATTTAAAAAAAAAAATAAATAAATAAAATTAAATAGATTGTTTTATTGATACTGCAGACAATGCTAAAGTTTTCAAACAAAAATGTAATGAGAATCGTAAAAGTTTCAAAAAATTTGGTTTAAAAATTAAAAAAGAAATACTTTCCGTTTAGCAAAATTCTCTGGTTCTAAATTTCATTCTGAAATGTCGGTATGATGTTTTAGTTGAATTTTACTACTAAATAAAAAATATTCTAAGCAGGGTGCTCCCCTTAAGTATTTTCAAATTAAAAATGAATACAATATATTATTATAGATTAAATTAGAATTCGTCTCAACAGTAATCTCATTAATAATCTCATTAGAAATCAAATTTAATTTATTAAGTCATAAAATATAGATTTGAGGTTGAAATTTTTCGCACAGAATTTTATAATGTTTTTTGTTTAATAATACCAATTTTATTATTTAGAAATCAGGTTTATATATCATTGTTTTGATGATTTCAATAGAAATATCTCACATTTGATAGAAAAAAAATTAACTAATGTCTTCTTTTCATAAATCATTTAAAGTAAACAAATATTTAATTCAAGCGTATTTAAACCAGATTTAAAAAAAATTTTTTGTTTATATTCTAAACTAAACTCGAACGTTGATTCTTATGTAATCCAACATTGTTTAACTAAATTTAGTCATACAATCGTTCCCGTTGATTTATTTAAAAAACCATATTCAAAAAAAAAAAAAAAAAAAAAAACCAAAACAAACATTAAAATGAACAGGTTTATTATTAGTATTATTCAGAATTAATTTTCTTTTAATTAATTATACTAAAAATATAAAGAATTGTATACATTTAGGCATAAAATTAATAAAACCGAAAAATAATAATGTAAAAATTGCTTAGTAGATAGTTTCACACTGTAAGTAAATGTAGAGGACAAAAACTTTCATCTTCCTAATAATTTCCAAATTATCGATTCCATATCTAAACATTTTATTGAATGGAAATTCCAAATATGCATATCTGTTGCAAAATTACAGGATTCAGACATATATTTTTTTAATATTGCCTAATTTTGTAAATAAGTATAAGGGCCTCATTAACGTTTCATTGTATTTAGTTCCATGGCATTCTTTTTCTCTTATTTTTGCACAAGAACAGGAATCTTTTTTATTCTTCTATTTTTATAACAAGATCAATAAAACTGGCTGGGACACTTAATAGTCTCATTTTTTATCATTCCTTTTTACATTTATCGTAGACCAGAATGTTCTACTTTGGCTTGCGCGAAGCTAATCGAATCTATCCACTTTTCCTTTCAAGTATTGTTGTCATTAAAAGCTGCTAAACAGAAACAAATGTACCTTTCTCGAAGGTATTTGTTTTTTTATATTTAACTTTAGTTGTACTGGACCAGTTTTATTAACTTGCTGGCATCTTTCTTTGCAAATAACAAGTCATTGTTTGAACTGTTGTAGTTTTATATAGTGGTTAATACTTATATGTTGGCAAAACCGGTGCAGATATGTCAAGTCTGACATAAGCATCGTAAAGGTTGCCACTTTTAATTGCAAAGTTGCTCATAACGTTTTATGATACGAATGTTATTTGAGTTTTTTACAGAGACTTGTAAAAGGCATTTTTTCATACGATGATATTTTATGAGTTTTGACGGGTATTATGGTAATTAAGGTTCAACGCAGACTACCGTGTTTAACTAATTTTTTGAATTTTATCATGATCAGAATTTGATCAAGTACGAATTTCCTAAATTTCGGCAGATTTCATTAACTACCTCTGGATAATTCTAATGTTTATTTTTTACCACCTACAAATATCTATACATAAAGAGAAACAAACGAGTCCATATATGTCATTTACTGGTATAAAATCTGCAGCCAGTCTTAATCCGAATCAAGATTTGAGATATTTCTACTTTTTAATTTGTAACAATTATGCATCCGTCAATAAATAAAAACTTAATTCCATTATATGCACTAAATTTAACAATTCATACATCGAATTTACTTAAAAAATTAGTTGCCTTAAACTTCGTACGATTATTTCGAAATTTTAATTAAGTTACTCGTATCACAGCAGAATAATGTGATAGAGGATGGGTCCATCACAATTCGATTGACAACATATCAAATTGCCACAACGAACCCGTTTTCTGTGTTTAGCCTCCGACATAAAAAATGCAATTATTTTCTTTATCAATTAGTTAGAGTAAGCCGATAGCCTAAGTTGCTAGTGCTTTAGACTTAAGATTTATTGTAATTTTAATTATAATAAATATCTAAATAATAATAATAATAATAATAATAATAATAATCAGTTGAAGCTAAGACTCTTTCTCTAAATTTTTCTTAACAAGTTTTAATAACAAAGTTGGGAGACAATATACCATAGTAATTGTTTTTATAATGAAATAAAATAAAATATTATTTAGTGCATTATCTAAAACTAATATAATCCTATGAATGCCACTGATTGCAAGCCTTTTGAATGTTTGAAAGGTGACATAAAATTGTTTTATTATATTTTAGTTTGACTAGTTTGTTATTTTAGTGATGCTTTATTAATCTACTGATATTGAGCTTACTAGTTGATTAGTTCCATGCACATAAAACAAATTTATTTCATGCTTTCCCCAACGTTTCGTCAATTGGTCGTTGACATCTTCAGAGGTGATTTATTTACTCTAATTTAAAAAGGTGGCTAATATTATACAAAATATGTTAAAATTATTTTTTAAATATGAAGTTTGGGGACAATCGTATAAAGAAAAATCGCGCCGGAAATCGATTGAAAACTTCAAGTGTGTTTATATGGGGAAAATATGATTTTTTTTTTATCAGATTTTAATTTTTTCAACAAGTTGTTATATGAATCGAGATCAGTATTAAATTATCTTTCCTATAAAACTTCAAAATAAAATAAAACTCGCCAAGAAATAGCAAATGCCCCAGACCACATTTGTGCCAAAAAAAAAAACTAGGAATGAAATTTGATGGCATTTTTTATGCCCTATACCACTATGTGGTTTGGGCATAATGACTTTGTGCTGCTGTTTGTAACAACCAAAAATATTTGACCTAGACCCATCTTTAATTATACCGATCGAATCAGAATCACTTTTTGAGTTGATTTAACAATGTCCGTCCGTCCGTCCGTCCGTCCGTCTGTGTGTCCATGTAAACCTTGTAATCAAACTACAGGTCGCAAATATGAATATATTTTGACGAAATTTGGCATATAAGCTTCCATCGGCCATGGTGAAAATCGGTCCGTGTTCAGACCTAGCCCCCATACAAATTACCCATATGAAATCGACATAAATTGCCATAAGATCCAAATTGTCATATAGATCTTACTCAAATTGGGTTTGTATGCATTCATTACATCCATTAATGAGTAGTCCAAAAATGATGCCTTTGGCCCCATATAGACTGCTTCCCGATCTTCACTTAAATCTATTAAAAACAAAAATATTGCACTGATTCTTCTCAAATTTTGTTTGTATATATTTTTGCAAAATACAAGAGACTTTACCAAACATTATCAGGATTGGTCCACTTTGGACCTAGTCCCCATATAGATATAGCATCCGATATTAACTTTTTCATATCTGCAGCCAAAAAAATTAATAAAAGTCCCACTCAAATTTGGTTTTTGCTTATTTTCTATGTCCAGTTAGTTGGGCCTAAGAGATAGGGTTTCTAAACGCATGGTATAGGGTATCGTATAGCCGGTCTAGACCGACTATAATTTTCTTACTTGTTTAACTTTGAGAAATTGATTAAAGCCAACATTCGTTTTTAGTCTATATGCTTATAAGTACTCAGATATGAAGTATTTTTTTTATTACCAAGTTGTTAACCTATTACGCATTGAAATCCAAAATGGGAAGTTTTTTTTCATAAAATTTTGAAAACTCCTTTTTGAAGTTTTAGAAAATTGTGCGATAATTTTGTCTGGCTTTAGGTCATGTATGTATTTAAAAACAAACAAAAACTCACTAAAATTAAATTTTTGATCTGGTTTTTAAATAAATATTTCTCTTTATTACTTCCGATATTTCGATTAGCTTCGCTAATCATCTTCCGGGATCTAACAAAATACAATTTCGTAACAAAATTATTTATATAATAACTAATAATTTTAAAAAATAAATAAATACATACACTTTATTTTATATATTCTAATTGTGGAGTTGAAAAACGTTTGTTTTTGTCGGCTATCTTCTTTCAACTGATTATTGTTTTGATCGTCGGTATTTGTATACTGTATGTCGGTAAATTTTTGCACAGTTGTCTGTATCTGTTTTGTAATTTAATCTCTTAGAGTATGGTACATTTATTTTATGCAACAGCTCTAGAGTATATCTCTTTGCATAATTGTTTTCTTCTTGTAATATTTTAACTTCTTTAAAATTGGGTTTGTGGCCCGTAATGGTACAGGGTGCTGCGAGTGCAGTTTTATGCTCAATTGGTTTATCAATTGCCCTTTGATCCGATCTGTGGGATGATAGCCTCGTTTTTAATTTTGTGTTTGTTGTGCCCACATATACTTTTTGACATAAGTTAGCTCCGTCTCCTTCGCAACTTATTTAGTAGATGACATTTGATTTGTCTTCTTTGTCGATATTTGCCTTAGTCTTGCTAAACAGTTTATTAACCGAGTTATTAGTTTTCAGCGCAATTCCATATTTGTCTTTGTCATAAATATCCGATTTCTTTAAACGTTCGGATAACCCAGGGATGTATGTTACGGATTTGTAAATTTTCTTTGGTTTTTCCTCTTTATTTATACAGTTCTTGTATTTTACATGTTTAATAAGATCTGTAATTGATTTTCTGGGAAATTCATTTTTGATTAAAGTCTCAGTTATTTTAAGTATATTTTTCTTGTGAAATTCATTATCACTTATTTCCAGCACTCTCTTTATATAATTGGTAGCTGTGTTTATGATTATACGCCTAGGGTGTTTAGAGTGGAAGTTGATAAGTCTCCCAGAAGCCATGGATTTTTGATACCAATCTAACTTGAGGATATTGTTCTTTCTTATAACTACCGAATCTAGATATGGTAGTTTTCGTCCTTTTCTTCTTCCTTCGTGAATTGTATTTGTCGATTAAATGAATTTAAAGCCTTTAGAGTTTCATCTACCGCGTCAGTTTTTATTATACCGACCAAATCGTCTACATATTTTGTGAAAACCTAGGTTTTTGTGTCATCAATTTTGTTGAAAATTCTATCAATTTTTCCATGACAATGTCAGCTATTACCGGGGAAGCTGATGATCCCATAGACATTCCTTTCTTTTGTTCATATAACTTGTCCCCATATCTAAAATATTTTGTGTCCTTGATACAAAAAGTGACGATGTCCATAAATAGTTGTTTTGGTATTTGAGTGTAGTTTTCCAAAATATCCCATTTTTCTTCTATTGTTTTAATAACTAATTGCACCGGGATGCTCGGAAATAAAGATATAACATCGAAGGAGATGAGCATTTCATCGTCCTCAATTCTTGTATTATTGATTCGAGACTTAAAATCAATAGCATCCCTGACATTGTACTTAGATCCTGTTGTTAAATTTTTCAATATGTTAACCAAGTATTTACATAATCCGTATGCTATTGATTTTATGGAAGAGCAAATTGGCCTTGAGGGCGTACCTTCCTTATGAATTTTGGGAAGGCCGTAGATCCTTGGTGCTAATGATGTTTTTGTTGTTAACTTGTTTTTCTCTTGGATTGAGATAATATTCAAATTAAACAATTTTTCGACTAACAAATTATTTTTGGTTTGTAGAGTCGACGTTGGATCTCTTTTTAAGCGCATATAGGTACAAATATCACTTAGAATATTTTTCATTTTCATTGTATAATCACATTTATCCATAGCAACAATTTTATTGCCCTTATCAGAACTTAATATTAATACATCAGTATTTTTGTCTAAAAATTCTTTTGTTTGCGCCACTGTGTCTAATACTAATTTATCTCGGGTGTTCAATTGTGTTTTGTTTATATGGTTATCTATTAACTATATCAGTTTGGTTCTTGCAATTTCTTGCTTTAAAAAATTTTCTTAAACAAAATTAAAAAAAAATGGATCTCGCACTTTAAGGTTTTGTTAAATATATGGTAGAAATTAACAGTGTGAATTTTTATGTAAATCCATCTCCCAGAATTTTTTTGACAAGTATTTTTGCGGATTTCGAGAAAAATGGGATTCTTGTGAAATATTCAGTATATGTAATCCTTCTAAATTCTTTATATGAAAAATTAATCAGTTCTCTACTTTTAAATACTTTATTTTATCTAAATAGCCTAAGGTTCCGGAAAAAAATAGTACGACCCCATTAACCCAAGCTAATAAAAGACAATATATTCAAAAAATTGAAATATTTTGCTAATCCTGTTGAATTTTTGAGATAGTTTTTTAAAATAACATGATTAAATATGTTCCTAAAATTTGGAATAAATCGAACAAAGTTAACCCATTCCTTGGCGAGAGCAAACTTTGAAGTTTGACATATTAAAAAAAAAAACAAGTAACAGTGTTAAATTTGGCTGTGCCGAATCTTTGATACCCTCCACCTCGGTTTGAGTCTTGATAATAAATGTAAATGAAAAAGTAAACAATTTGTTAAACTTAATACCAAATTATTTCAACAAATTTTTTGGGTTGGTTTTCGTCTTTTCTATTATTTCGGATTTATATCGGTGTTTGCTTTTTGGTCATCGTGGTTGCTGATCGGCATGCATTTAGGTTATATACCTCTATGCATGCGTTTCCGGTTATATGACATAACTTCTCGTTTAATTTAGTTTTTGCTAATTAAATAGCTCGCCCTGACCTCCATTGCAAAGGTAATGGTTGTGTAGGGTGGCTATATGCATTAAATCGTGCTAATTGGAGATGGCTGTATAGTTTCTTTTAACTGGCCAAATATTTCTTCATTGCGGCCATATAGGTCGGATGGAGTAACAAAATAATAACCAAAAAAAAGCTCTCTCAACTTTTTTATTAAAATATTGCCATATTTGGAAAACATAGAGAATAAATTTATAATAATAAATATTCAAATTAGGGATGCCAAACGCAAAAACCAAATGTCCCAAACATTTTAAATAAAATAATTTGTTATCTTTATATTCTGAAAAACTTCAAATTTTCATCCAAAAAAAATTGTGAAAATTTATATATAAAAAATAACATTCTCATCAAATTACGTTACTTATGTAACAGTTTTTATGCTCGCAATTATTAAATATCATTTGAGGTTTTTTAAAATTCACTGAATTTAAATTAATGTTTTCTGTAGTGCGATTGTGTAAATTTCAACGATCCGACAATCGCAAAATATATCGACAGCTATTGTTTTTTGCACTAAGGATTAAGTGAATCATTAAGTATATACATCTTAACCACAGTCAACAAATCTATTTTTCTATTTATTTAAATTGTAAACGAGTGGCATCTCTGTCAAAATAAGCGAAAAACACAAAGAAGAATAGAAAAAAACAAATTTCTTCGTGTTTGACAGGATGATTTTATGTTGATGTTTAATATCTTTATTTTTTTACTAATATTTCTGTGTATTTATTTGAAAATGAAATAATGAATTGAATATGCTATTTAATTTTTTTATTTATATAAAAAAGTTTTTTAATTAAAGCAAAATATTTTCACTATTTTATGATTTTTATTTACGTATGACGACATTTCAACCTAAAAATTTAAGTTTTTATCGATTGAATAAACAACACAAAAATGGTTGGCGTTTAGATAACAACAACAGCTGACTTTAACAATAGCGAATATCGTTTAAAAATTTTACTGACAATTTTGCAATTTTCTTTTTTTAACGATTCGACTATCGTTAAAAGAAGTTACTGAATCGCGGTACTGAAAAGCTATTAATTTCTTCTGAATGTCAATATTTTTTTTAAATGTAAAAATTTTTTAAATGTAAACATATTTGGTGTTTTTTTTTTTGGAATTTCAATTTGTGTTTAACGAATTAAATTTATATATTAAAGATGCAATTGATATCTTCTAAATTTAAAATTATTATTTCCGAGGTTTTGATATGATTTTCTGAAATTCAATTAATTGTAATTTATAATTGGAAATTTTTAATTCCAGTTTTTAGAATTGATATTTTCTAAAATTTAAATGGAAAATTTAAAAAGTGCAATTTTGTATTTATGTGAATAATAGTGCTTTAGTAATTATAAACAATTTTTAAAAATTAGATGTAATCGCAATCAGATATTTTGTAGGTAAAGCAGAATAATAGTTCTATATAACTATGTAGAACTGTTTTGAAAGCAAAAAACTCATTGATGAACTCAGTAACTCTATTTTATAAAGACAACAAAAAGTTAACATGCCAAACTTATGTTCATATTTGTAAAAGAATAATGAAAAAACGTATGAAATAATAAACCAGCCCGTGTATACTCTTAACATTGTTCTGTATGATATCTAGTTGAAAATATTAACATTGATGTTAAAATAGAAATAACTATTGCAAAGCTGATTTAGAACAAACAAAAATTGTGGCGCCATCTACTGTGGCATAGTCACGCTGAGCAAAATGAAGTGACACTCTGTTAATGCAAAAGAAATGTATTTTCCCCACAACAAAATATTGCAGTATTTTATATAAATAAAATAATATACCGATTTATTTCTAACATTCAGTTGTTGTGGATATACATATATATAATATATGTATATTATTTGTATTATTTAATATGTTTATATAAATTTATACATAAAATTTATTTTTGCTATATTTACATTGTTTTTTTTTTTTATTAACAACTAGGTATTTTAGCATTATTTGCTTTAGATGTTGGTGAGTTTTTACTCCCTTTATATTTACTCGTAGTGTCTGCTTGTCGAAAAATTTTGGATCGATTTTAACCCCTTTCCCGTGACTCATTCGATCTGAAATTTTGCAAGCAGGCTCGTGATAATAACAGAAATGATCAAACAAATTTTTTTAGTGATGCCAATACAATGGAAACTTTTAAATTTTTCTACCAGAGTTAATAAAAAAATGTACAAAGGGTTAGTTTTTATTATATTATTACCACAACGACCACAAAAACAACAAGTCTAGCAACAACACAACATTTAGAATAACAACAAGAACAATATAGAAACATCATATTTTTCATTTTTTTTTTAATTTTTCAGAGATTTTCCTGGACCTGTTCCACCGATTTTAATGATTTTTAAAATAGAAATCTTCCCATGAATTTGGTGAATCATTCTCACTAAAACTGATCACTGTAGCTGCCCGATTGATGCCGTCATCGTGATTTCCACAGACGGACAGATGAACATTGCTATATCAACTCTGGTTGTTATGAGGATTACAAATATATATATTTTATGGGGTCCAAAATTTTTTTTTCTAATTATTACAAACGGAATGACAAACTTATATATACCCTCTGCACACTGGAGTGGAGGGTATAAAAATACCTAAAATAATGCATTTCTCTAATAAATCAGATGAAACAATTTATTGATATATATAGGGAAATATCAATTTGAAATTTTCAATCGATTTTCGGCGCGACTTTTCTTTATCCGATTGTCTTCAAAATTCACATATATTAGTTTTATATTGAAAGGAAACAAACTGGATCCCACCTCTCCCTAAAATCGCATTTTCATTTTTAAGGACCACTCTAATATTCACATTTTGTATAACTAGTTAATTTACAATTTTTTCATTGGTGTCCAATATATATACTTTGGTAGCCTTCTGTTAAATATTTTACAGTTTTTCGTGGGTTCCATGAGATTCTTTAGCAAAACCTTTGGGTAGCACTATGTTCGAGTTTCGTACGAGATTAGTTTCTAAATGTATTAATATTTAGTGATTGGTACTTTTAAATCATTATGATGCTGGATATATGTATGTCAGGGTTTTATATAGAAACCTTTATGGCAATTGAGGATAAATGTCATGTGCCTATGATTTTGTTTTTACAAGGGTATTCTTTCCCAAATCAAATTTTTCCTATACAAAGTTCGACGTATTTCAATTCCTGCATTGTTCAGTAATATTCTTCTATAATGTTCAATATTATTGGGTGTAAGTAAATGAAAGCATAAATGTTCAATCAATGTTCGATTAGCAGTAGTCAGAAAATCTAAGGAAAAATAAATGTTCTCAGATACAATAAAGTATACTAGAAGATTCCAGCCCTCGAAATTCGAGCGCAAATTCTAGGAAATTTTACTTTTTCAATAAACAAAGACCCTAAAATTATGCTAATCAATTATAGCAAATTCACAAATCAACAGAAAAAACAAACTTATTTTTATTACAAACACATTAACAAATTTAATAAACACACTCATAGCATTGTATAATTTTATGTATGTGTTAGTAGCAACTTTAAATGCAATTTAATCTAAATAAAGGAAAAAAAAATTTAAAATCTGTAAATCTGCAAAACGGCTAAACAGAAATACCTTTCAAATAATACTGGAGGACCCTGCTGCTCCGCAGCATTATATTATATTGTATTAATTTTTATAATATAATACCATAATATGCCAAGATAAATTAACGTACAGTAAAAGTAAAGTTGATTCTCCACGCATAACTTTCCTCAAAACCAACGAATTTTAGCAGATAATAGCTCAAAAGAAGGAGCTTGATCCACTGACCTATGTCAACAGCCTATGTTAATTAGAACTCTAGTTATAGAGGTTTGAGAGAAGAAAAATATTGAAAAAAATCTTGAATGCAAAGTTTATTCATAAATTCTTTTAATATATAAGACACGTTTGGTCAAAGTCGAGATAAAACGGTAGAACAAAACATCGGTCACAAGAAATCGCCTAGCCTATTAATATTATAGATAAAAAAATATGCTTAGAAAATGTATGTCTTCCAAGTATCTTTTATTCCTGCAAAAAATAACTGATATTATTTCTAAAAAAAAATCTTAGTTATATGTGTTACTGACTTACTTAACAGTATTCTCTCTTAACGGCGTCCCCAATGCAGTTATGGAATATGTTATTAAAGTGAAACAGCAAAAAGTAAGTCAATTTAGTGTACAATGTACATATTATTCAATTCAAAGTAGTAAATATTAAAGTTTTTTGACTTTAAAACACTAAACACATTTTCGAAAAAATGATATTAAAACAAAGATAAATAAAATTCTTAAAATATTACAAACAAAACAAAAAATCCATTCTAGAAAAAAAGTTAAAAAGACAAAACGGATTTAACAAAAATAAGACAACAAATTACAATTTATAAAAACTACCAGATTCTAGCCCTCGAAATTCGAGTGTAAATTTTAGGATATTTTATTTTTCCAATTAATAAATTATTTTATAAGACAATTCACAATTCAACACTTTTTAAATATCAATTGCGTTATTAATTTATGTCCAACATTACTTTTCAATTCAACACAATTATTATTGTGAATGAAGGAAACAAACTCATTTTTTTGCAAACACATTAAAAATTTAATAAACACACACATGGCGTTGTATTTATGTATGTGTTAGTGATAACTTTAAATGTATTTGACTCCAAAAAAATTTAAAAATTTAAAAATCTGTAAATCTGGTGGACAGCGAAAAAGAAATACCTATCAAATAAGATACGTTTGGTCAAAAGCGGGAGAAAACTGTTTAACAAATCATCGGTCACAAGAAATCGCCTTACCTCTTAATATTATAACTAGCTGATTCCAGCGCTCGAAATTCGAGTAGAATTTCTTGGCAACTTTATTTTTAAACTTAGCCAATTCACAAACCAACACTTTTTTGGTTTATTATTATTGTGAATGAAGAGAACAAACACATTAACAAATTTAATAAACACACACAGAGCATTGTATGATTTTTTTATGTATGTGCTAGTGGCACCTTTAAATGTATTTGACTCAAAAAAAAAATTTACATATTAAAAAATCTGTAAATCTGGTGGACAGCTAATAAGTAATACCTTTCAAATAAGATACGTTTGGTCAAAATCGAGAGAGAACTGTTTAACAAATCATCGGTCACAAAATCTCGCCTTAGCTATTAATATTATAATATTCATGTTAGCAACATTTGTTTTTTAAATTCAATTATTTTCATCTGCATGAAGTTACCTGACTTCTGTTTCATAAACTATTTTTCCATTTTATCCAATTCATGCATAAATCTATTATCTGGCATAAATTTTGAGCGATGATAACCCTGCCCTGAATAACATTTTCTATTATATCTTTATCGATAAGCTATTCAAAGCAGGGTAAATCTTCAGCAAATCTTATAAAATTGTTATACATGTGTGAAGGTTCATAACTCTCTGATCTTTGTAATATTTCAATTAATTCCTCTTGTAAATCTCTTCGATTTTCAGAGCCATTGTCAAACTTGCACTAAGAATATAATTCCCAATAAAAAAAGTAATAAATCTATTATCTGGCATAAATTTCGAGCGAAGGATCATCAACTTTCTCTTCTTCGCTAGGTGACAACCCTGTCCTGAATAACATTTGCTATTATATCTTTATCGATAAGCGATTCAAAGCAGGATAAATCCTCATCAAATCTTATAAAATTGTCATACATGTGTGAAAGTTCATAACTCTCCGATCCTTGTAATATTTCAATTAATTCCTCTTGTAAACCTCTTCGATTTTCAGAGCCATTGTCAAACTTGCACTAAAAATATAATTCCCAATAAAAAAGATAATGAAGTAAAGAAATCCCCGCATAAGTAATTAGAGCTTGTTGAATAGCTTCAATTATGTATATTAACACTAGAGTGGATCGAATTTGAGGGGGCCGAAAAAATCACCATGCATTCCTCGCGATCGTGGTACAAATATACTAACATATACTAACAAGTATATTTGCCCAAGCACCCAAACCTCTAAAATCATTTTCGAGCCAGCAAAAATTTCGATGAAGACATTTTGTTATCTCAAAAATTATTGGAAATGTATATACCGGGGGTTTTTTGGGTCGGGATATCCATTTCTCATATATATTTTTAATTGTAACAGCCGCTAGGGGGCGTTTTCGCACATTTTTGGATTTTTTTTCAACTTTTTGGGAAAAATTTAAGAAATTATTGCACAAATCGACGATCTTTGACTTTCCCATGTTTAAAATAGCCCAAAATATTACGTGGGGTACCCATATACGATCTATATTGATTTTATTCAATTTAAGTGAAAAAAGTCGTTTTTTATATCTGCTCATTCAAAGAGTAAATAAAACAAACGAACTTTTTTACTTTTGGGACTCGAAAAATTTGGTTGGCAACA
Source organism: Cordilura impudica (assembly GCA_963682025.1). Lineage (NCBI taxonomy): Eukaryota > Metazoa > Arthropoda > Insecta > Diptera > Scathophagidae > Cordilura > Cordilura impudica. The sequence continues at coordinate 24,693,202 of OY821521.1, read as the reverse complement.
AATTCGGTCGCGACAACGAATATGTTTCCTGTATGTAGTTATTAAAACCCCCCCACTCGGCTTATTCCAACATTTCTCACTGACCGAAAACCAAATGTCACGTAAGTTGTATGTTTTTCCAAGTTGTGGTATTAAATTTTCTAGTAACATAATATAATGGGACATTTTAGTGGGACATCCAAAAGATTATTTAGAACAAGTATGAAAATTATGGTCGTTCTAGACCGACTATACGATGCCCTGTACCATAAGGTTAGTGGCTCTATATCTTAGGTCTAACTAATTAGATATAGAAAATATGCATAAACCAAATTTGAGTGGCATTTTCATTAATTTTTCTGCCTGCAGATTTGAAAAAATTGATATCGGATGTTTTTTTTATATGGGGACTAGATCGAAAAATAGACCGATACTGACCATATTAGGTAAGGTCGCTTAGTTTTTGCAAAAACATATACGAACCAAAGTTGACTGAGAATTGTACTATATGGTTTATTTTTGGACTACTGATAAATGGATGTAATAAACATACACAAACCCAAGTTGACCGAGATCTATACTCTAATTTAGATATTATGGCAATTGAATCTGATATCATAGGGATTACTTGTATGGGGACTAGGACTGAACATAAACCGATTTTCACCAATTTCAATAGCGTTCATCCGATAGAATTTTATACACCAATTTGCATCAAAATATATTCATATGTGTGACCAGTAGTTTGATTACAAAATTTACATGGACACAGAGATGGACGGACGGACAAACGGCCATTGGTATAATAAAAGAGTGGTCTATGTCAAATATTTTTGGTAGTTGCAAACATCAGCACAAATTTTTTTTTACCCACATAGTGGTCAGGGTATAAAAATCTTTGGGTGAGACTTGTTTGCGCTTAATATGGATGCAATATTCCCAAATGGGCAAAAGAATTTACGTGCATAACAATAATTTGCTCGCAATTGAGGAGGGATAAGTAAACGCTGAAAAATTCAAGATGTCAATTGTCTATCTCTATGAATTCAAAGCTTTTTGGTTTCTATATTATTTCTTTAGCGAAAGTTTGCAAAATCGAAAGAAAGATAAATGTCTTCAGGGACTTTAAATAGAATATCTTTAGAAACTGTCTGTCTTCTAAGAACTGCTGAATAGGTTTATTTAAAGTATGACTTTTTTAACATATATTTCCAATTAAACTAAATCTGCTTATTGATTTTAACATCTAACTAAAGTGATTTTATTTTTAAATTTATAATTTTTGTATAATGTTACATTCAGTTTATATTCACTCATTGGCCATATAAATTTTTGATTCTAATAAGCTTTAAGGATTTATAGAAACCAACATTTTTGAATAATTCTGTGTGAGTTACTGAAAATCCTTCATCACAAATATTATTTTCAGCAATACAAAAGACTTAAGACACAAACTTTATTCTAGTAGTTGCAACAAGCAACAATAAGACTTTATTGTAAAAAATCTTATAATAATATAATAAATATTTAAAAAACTTTATGGTCGTATAAGCAAGATGGTGAACACCGGTTTGGGATATATGGTTGCCAATATCTATTTGCCATAACCACCACTAGAAGAACTGGATGATGATGAAGAAGAGGAACTAGAAAATCCGCCACCGCGGCCATAACCGCCACCACGGGAACCTCCACGGCGGCCACCGCCTCCAAAACGACGACCACCACCACCACCACCACGACAGCAAATTCCACCACCACCAAATCCACCGAAACTGCGTGCTTTGCGTATCAATTGAATATTGCTATCATTCGAATCAACTCCAATACTGCTATCAGCATTTTCTAAATTTTCCAAAGGACCACTAGGATGGCATTTCACAAAGGCCACTAAAGCCAAAATACATAAAACAATGAACACTTTCATACTTTTAGTTTTATTAAATTTCAACAGTTGAATTAAATTTTCAATTAATATGTCTTGTTTTCGATAACTAAACAATTTAAGACTGAATTGTAAACTGAGATGCACTCGAATTTATAGTAATTTCTAAATTCTATTTGAAAACTGGGTATGGAGATCCCAGTTACCTAAAATGATTTAGCAGAAAATATCTGTAGTTTTATTTTATTTTCTGTAAATGCAAGTTCTTATTAATTTTGTCAAAATATTAATAATTATTATAGTTAAACGTTTAGAAAAAAAAAACTTACGTAAATAGAGATGCCTCAAAGTCATAAACAAAGGAGCAAAAAATATTTAATTGATGATTTGAAAATTTTACAAAAAAAAAAAACTATTGATTATTTCTTGGGTTTAATAACCTGTTTAAATAGTAATTGTTCATATTTTTACATTCTAAAAGGCATTCAGTAATAATTATTCAAGTGTCTCGCCAAAAAAACATTTACTACGACGGATGTACTTCACGTCTACACATATGAGTACATACTTATCCAGCAATGAAGTCATAGAAAGAAAAGTAATGTAATCACAGATGTACGCTTAAAATTATTCTTAGTTGGCGGAAGAAGCTAAAGTAAAATATGGCACTTGGAACTGAAAATTTCCACTTTTAAAAATATTTTTTTTTATGGATTATATACGACCAATCTGAAGGTTAATCGCCATATTGGATATCGAGTAATATCAATCGAAATTCCATATTTTAGTTTATTATTTAAAGAAGACATCGGGCAGCGTTTCACTTTTATTCTTAATTAGGGGCCATAACTCATTAACTGTTACAGAGTAAAATTATTTTTAGTATTTATTTGGGAAAATAAATAAATAATTTCGATAACGAATGCGACGATTAGATCCCTGATATTTAAGGGGAAACAAAAGCCATAAAATCGAAGCCGTTTTATACCCAATATAACTCTGTGGTCAGGATGTGATCTGATAAGTCCAATACTTTTAATTAAATAATTAATTTCTGTATCGACTTAACTATGACCGTCCATCTGTGTGAACATGTAAACTTGTATACACACTATAGGTTACAAAAGACAACATGGAAGTTGACAAAAGACCGTATGAATAAGTCAATTGCTTTTGAGTATTTTTCAAATCTGGTTGTAAAATCCGCTTATATATCTACACCGAAGCCTACTAATCTCAACACAAATTAAATTTCAGTATCAACTGTGACAAAAGAGTCGTATCTACAATAGAAAACGAATTTGAACAAAGCTATCAAAGATCTCGTCCGTCTGTCTGCAGGTCTGTATATTTTGTTATCAAATTACAGCTGGCAAATATAAACATATTTCTATGAAATTTTTTTATATAAGCTTCTATCGGCATGGGACGAACGCTATTAAAATTGGTGAGAATATGTGCAGGTTCAGATATAGCCCCCATATATCCCCTTATAAACCTGATTGCTGATCTACTTTTAAATCTACCAAAAATTAAAAAAGTACTTAGCTTTTACTAAAATTTGCTTTATATATGTTTCTAAGAAAAGTAAATGATTTTGATAAATATGGTCATGATTTGTCCATTTTGAGCAATATAAAAACAACATCATATATATCTTGTTTATATGTGCACGTACCAAGTTTATTACAATAGTACCCCAGCAAAATTTGTTCCAAGCGTCTCTCTTGAAATGCATGGTATTTATAAGTTACTAGCTGTAAGCCCCGAAGCGCTTCGCTACACCCATCGTAACGAAATAAAAAACTGGGAATACATTTTTTCGATTTATTTATATTTACTGATTTTTGATTTTGTCGTGTTTTGTTTTTGCGATCTGGCGATTTTTGAGTTTGACGTTAAATGTTTTTTAAGAATTTCGATTTTGCCGATATTTTGTTTTTCCGATTTTTGTTTTTGGCGTTTTCTGATTTTGGCGATTTTTCTTAATTTCGTTTTCGGTTTTGACGATTTTTGATTATGGATATTTTAGTTTTTTGTGATTTTTGCCATTTGCGATTTTCGGTTCTTGGAATTTTTGATTTTGGCGATTATTGACTTTACAATTTTTGTTTTTTTGTGATTTTTGATTTTTGGCGATTTTTGCAATTTCTATTTTTGTCGATTTTTGTTATACGAGAAATCGGTTTTGCCGATTTTTGATTTTGGCGATTCCGCCCATATTTTCCACGGCTACTCACATTGGTAATTAATGTACTTGTCAAAATTTCAAGACTGCCATTTTCATAGTACTTCATATTTTTTTGCCCATTTTTGGGCAAGTACTTCACACTAATAACTAATAAAACTCACACAAAGCCCCAATTCTTTTGAAACGACAGTACTCCAGATATGTGACATACATTAAATAATTTCTTTGAATGGGCCGTGCCCGCCAATCTGATCCCGCTTATTTTTTGTCCGACTACTCATGTTAATAATTTATGAACTCAAACAAAGTTCTAAGGCTTTCTCTAAGACAGTGCTCTAGATATATGACATTAAATGTGTACTTTGTATAGTGGGTGCCACGCTGATTGGTCCGATTCCGCAAAATTTTTTCCTCGAATCTTCAAATTAGTTTAATGTGTTAAAAATTCACTTTATGTGGAAGGTGCCACGCCCACTTGAAAAATCTAAAAATATACTATAAAAATTTGAAGACGATCGGCCCATAAAATTTTAACATATCTTTCTGGAATTTATATTAATAAGTTTTCTTACCAAAAATAATCTTATATTAACCAAAACTTCGATTAATTAGAAATACCGTAATTCAAATCTCTTACATCGCAATATCTAGCTTATTAAAGCGTTAAAATTGTATAGCACAAATGCAAAAAAGTCATTGTTTGACAAAAATCACCGTTTTAGTACCGCATATTCTAATTAATTTTATTAAAAACATTAGTGTTCAACAAAATGCCACTGGGAAATGTACAAAGTGAACTCGAAAGAGGTCAAATTGTCAGAAAATGGATCATCAAAAGCAGAAATTGCATTTCAAATCACCAGAAGAATATTAAAAATTATGGAAAAAATTAAACCAGCGAGCGCCGACTTATTTTGAATACAACAAACAAAGATGTACCCAACTAGTTGGATGCGTTTCCAACAAGGTGTGTAAAATGACCATTTGGAATGTTTTTAACTCTTCCAAACATATTCAAAGACAAACAATGAAAAAAATTCTTTGTCTTTTGATACGTCATATTTAAGCAGGGTTGGAATTTCTCAAAAATAGTATGAGTACAAATTGGTCAAATGTAAAGTTTTTCAATGTTGTAACTATTAGCGAGAGTGTATTAGCAAAAGTGATTTGCTTTCTTTTAAAAGATATTTTTTCAGATGAAAAATATATAAATTTGATGGTCCTGATGGGAATGGTAGTTAGCGGCTTGACCAACGAGATGCTTCTCTCATGGCGATTCTGTTATGGCTTGGGGTGCGTTAACTGAAGAGTGCTGTCTGGATTTCCAAATCGCGTCAACCAAAATGAACAGTGGCAAATGTTGTGAATCACTTCCATGCAGTTTGTTGTCATTTTTTATGTAAATACAGTAAAATGGTATATCTTCCAGCAAGACAATCCAGCTTGCCATGCCAGAAAATTCATAAAATAATGTTTGAGCTCGCATGATGTCGATGGTTTGGAATGGCCTGCTTGCCCTCCTAGTATAAACCCCATACAAAACATATCTAGAATTCTCTTCAGGAGGATTTATACTGGCAATCTTTAATTAATTAATATAAATGAGCTAAAAATATAAATTTTCAAGGTGCTAAGAGAAAATCCTTCAGTTCTATGAAAAATTTAACATTTTGTTGCAGTAAAGCAAAATGTGGTATTGTAAATAATTAAGTTGATGCTATTATTATTATTGTTGTTATTTCCGTTAAAAAATATTGGAATCGAATGTTTATTTTTCTCAAACAAAGATTTGTTTGCATTTGTGCCATACAATTTGAAAGCATTAATATGCTAGATATGCTATGTAAGAGATTTTAATCACGGAATTTCTTATTAATCAGAGTTTTGTGTTATATAAGTTTATTTTTGGTAGGAAAACATATTAATATACATAAGTCCAATAAAGAGATGGTAGTTCATATTTTATAGAACATTACCAAATGTGCTATCATTTGTGAACGCACTGTATAAACCACAAACAAACAAACCTCCATTTTTATATACATAGGAATGTATAGTCGGTCTTGTTTTATTCTAATTTTTATATTCAAACAAAATATTATCAGTTAATTTGATGGCGACAATAAATCACTTTTCTCTGTGTAACTTTTACCGCCTTTGGTTATATACACATATGTGTATATGTATTTATGTATTGTAACAAACTATTTTTTATTACGGTTTTCAAAATCAGTTAATAAAAATGCACAAGAATCACCTTAAGCGAAAAGAAACAAACAAATAAATAAATATTTAATATACACGTCATAATGTCATGCGCCATCCAAAATGTTAATAAACTGTATTTTTTCTATCCATAAAGTACTCTGTGGTCAGGGTATATTGAGTTTGTGGCGACGTTTGTAACTACCAAAAATTCTCGAACTCGACCACATTCTGAGTGGATTTCCAAAATATTTATGGGTCTATTAGTGTGCTATGAAAAACGAAAAATAAAAAATTAAAAATGAAAAATTAAAATGAAAAATAAAATATTAAAAATAACAATTTAAAAATAAAAAATTTAAAATGAAAAACGAAAAATAAAAAATGAAAAATGAAAAATAAAATATAAAAAGCGAAAAATAAAAAATGAAAAACGAAAAATTAAAAATGAAAAATAAAAAATGAAAAATAAAAATTAAACATAAAAAATTCAAAATTAAAAATGAAAAATGAAAAATAAAAAATAAATAATGAAAAATGGTAAACGAAAAATAAAAAATAAAAAATTAAAAATGAAAACTGAAAAGAAAAAATTTAAAAATTAAAAATTAAAAATAAAAATGAAAAATTAAAAATTAAAAATGAAAAAAAAAAATAAAAATGAAATATTAAAAAAAAAATATAAAATGAAAAATGAAAATAAAATATCAAAAATAAAAAATGAAAAATGAAAAATGAAAAATGAAAAATAAAAATAAAAAATTAAAAATGAAAAATTAAAAATGAATAATAAACAAATAAGAAAATTTTAGTCGGTCTAGACCGACTATACGATACCCTATACCATGCGTTTAGAAACCCTATCTCTTAGGCCCTACTAACTGGACATAGAAAATAAGCAAAAAACAAATTTGAGTGGGATTTTTATTAATTTCTTTGGCAGCAGATTTGAAAAAAGTTCATATCGGATTCTATATCTATATGGGTACTAGGTCTAAAAATGGACCGATCCTGATCAAGGTTGGTAAAGTCTTTTGTATTTTGCAAATATATATATATACAAACAAAATTTGAGAAGAATTAGTGCAATATTTTTGTTTTTTAATAGATTTAAGTGAAGATCGGGAAGCAGCTCTATATGGGGCCAAAGGGATCATTTTTGGACTACTCATTAGTGGATGTAATGAACGCATACAAACCCAATTTGAGTAAGATCTATATGACAATTTGGATCTTATGGCAATTTATGTCGATTTCATAGGGGTAATTTGTATGGGGGCTATGTCTGAACATGGACCGATTCTCACCAATTTCAATAGCGTTCATCCCATGGCCGATAAAAGCTTACATACCAAATTTCATCAAAATATATTCATATTTGCGACCTGCAGTTTGATTACAAGCTTTACATGGACACACAGACGGACGGACGGACGGACGGACGGACGGACATTGTTAAATCAACTCAGAAAGTGATTCTGATTCGATCGGTATAATTAAAGATGGGTCTAGGTCAAATATTTTTGGTTGTTACAAACAGCAGCACAAAGTCATTATACCCAAACCACATAGTGGTATAGGGTATAAAAAAAATGAAAAATGAAAAATGAAAAATAAAATATTAAAAATGAATAATAAAAAATGAAAAATAAAAAATGAAAAATAAAAAATTTAAAATGAAAAATAAAAAAATGAAAAATAAAAAATGAAAGATGAAAAATGAACAACGAAAAATGAAAAACTAAAAAATAAAAATGAAAAATAAAAAATGAAAAATGAAAAATGAAAGATAAAAAAGAAAGATGAAAAATGAAAAATAAAAAATAAAAATGAAAAAAAAAAATAAATAAAAAAGGAAAAATTAATAATACAAAATTAAAAATAAAAAATTAAAAATAAAATGAAAAATAAAAAAAAAAAAAGGAAAAATTAAAAATGATAAATAAAAAATTAAAAACGAAAAATGAAAAATGAAAAATAAAAATGAAAAATAAAAAATTAAAAATTAAACATGAAAAAGTGAAAAATAAAAACGAAAAAATTAAAATTAATTGGTTCAAATAATAAATAATAATAAATAATTTTATATTAGCAGAGCCCCTGCAGTTGAAACATAGATGACGCTCTCTGTTTTATTTTAAAAAAGTGCAATAAAAAATTTTTTTTTACAAATCTCCCCTGTGATTTGACTTATATATGTACTTTAAACTCCTTAACCGTTATGATTTAGGGTATCGGCATAGCCTAACTTTTTATATGCTTTCTTCTTGTTTTCTACTATAATTATGACCCATAAGTGAATGTTTGAATAGCGTTTTATACATTATTCTACCCTACACCTCTATGGATTCACAGGCTCTCTTTAATTTCTTTGTAAACAATTAACGGGGTTCATTTATTTATCTATATTTACACCATGAAATCGGTGTATGTTTAGGCTTAATATTAGACAAATATAGATTTATCGAGCCAAAATCAAACTTTTATACTAAACATTTTTTAATGTTGGGGTTATTTCTGTGGTCTCAAGCGAAAACCGCCTAAGTTAACTTAAGAACGATTTAAGTTATGTATGCTTTTATATTCTACACACAAAGCTTTTTATTTACGTGAAATCCCCATTTCCCTAACACTGTTTTTTAAAAAGTCATTAATGAAAACGTACTGACCTAAGTCGTAATGAAACCCTATTACATTTATGTAAAAAGTTATTTTTCTCGAAAGCTTGATTTTCCACTAAGGCGGTTAATATTGTTGACCATAGATTTATTGTTCATCCTTATAAACTTAAATCTTTTACAAATAATTAGTTTTTTTTTTTTTAATAATTTCACTTTGTCTTTAGTAGATAAACACACAAATAATCTGCACTTAAGCTGAAATTGTTATTGCTGTAAAATCCCAATGATATTTCGAACACCCATGATATTTTGATATATGATTCAAATGATCCTAAATAATCGATTTTCAAGATTTCAAACATCACGTCACTTGAGGTATTTTCGCGGACATGGCTCGATATATATCACAATTTTTGTTTCATTGGTAAAAAGCCTATTTTTAGATTAAATTCCCTGAATATAATCTTATCCGCGAATAATTTTAGCACATTTAATCTAACTCAAGAATTAGGTTTATTTTAATACTCTTATTTTCTTACAGAGGTTGTGATGTGGGAAATTTTTCTCAAACTAATGTCATAAGGTATCATAAAGGCGACCTAGCCTGAATATAAATTTCTAACTTGTTAATTATTTATGTTTTTGTCTCGGTTTGGGGAATCACCTAAAATGTTTATCTCTATAATAATCATAATCATTGTTTTTTTGTGATTTTTTTTTTATAAACTTGTTATTTGAATTTAATCTGCGTCATTTGGTTTCTCTTTATTGTTTCGTTTTTTTTTTTGGTACCTTTTTTTAAATCCATTTAGTCAGTATTATGCATATGAATGGCAAACTGTATTTTTATTTGTTTTTATGGAATTATAAGAAAGGGAGAATAGTGTTATTTATTAATTTAAATAAATTAAACAAAATTAATATTGTCAAATAACAAATGTAACTACTTTTATGAATTTATAACAAATCGAATTTTAATAATATATTTGCGAATTTATACAGTTACTACATTGTAACGACCTGATAGAAACCGTGGTGAAATTAAAGAAAGTTAATATCCAAACACTATAGCTTAATTCTGAATTAAAAAGAAGCCGCAAGAATTTATGAAATTTCAACTTTGTTAAAAGGATAGATTACTTATGTTGTTTTTTTGGTTGCCATATAAACTTAGTTTGGGTAAACTTAAATTTTTTTTAACAAAAGATGTTAAAAGTAATTTTTTTTTAATTTTAAATTGCATTTTAAAATTTTTATTGAAAATTTTGTGAAAATTACTAAAAATATAAAATTTAATAAAAACTAATTAAAAAAAAACATTTTTATAATATTTAGCCCAAAAGTGTGCTATCGAACATGTTACAGCCAAAGATTTATAGAGCGTCTGCTAAAATCACTTGACTTAAAACATAAATGTCACCATACCAATATAGTTATTATGTGTTTGTTATGAAACATTTCGTTTATCGTCTATAATAAATTATTTAAATTAAAGAAAAAAAATTAAGATTTTAAATTCGGCTGTGCCGAATCTATGATGCTCTCCAATTAATCTTAACTATCTTTGCACAGCAAAAAATTTGGTACACATTTATAAAAATATGCCAAAGCTTGGCAGTCCCATTGTATTTTAAAAATCTATTTGGTTATTTATAGTAAAAAATTTTAAAAGAAATGAATGCAATTCTGTTTGTTTAGTAGCTTACAAAAAGCAGTGTTATATTAATATATGTGAGTTAGAGAGGAGTTAATAATTGAGAAACATAAAATAATATTCTCTGCTTTACTTCTTCGTCACTTCAAACTTTACTAGAAAATTCTACAACTGCTTACTGGATTAAAATTTTTCTTTCTAAAGGGTAACATTTTTCATTTCTGATATTTATTAAACAAAGCCATTTTTTTAAATAAATAACTTTAAGTTATTATAATGGAGATTTTATATTTCCAAAAATTTTTTTCACATCAATTAGTAAATTACCAAAACACCGCCTTTTAAAAAAAAGTTATATAAAAACAAACTAATCAATAACAATTATTTAAAGACGTTATAAGTAACTGCTTAAGACTTACAGCGATATCTTTTAATATATTCACAGAGTTGTTATGATTTTCTAAAAAATATATGCAAATGCTTTCTTCTTCTCTTCCATACAATAATAAATAATGACCAGCAAAAAAAAACGTAAAAATCAAAACATGGCCCTTAAATTAGTGGAAATGTTTAACAAGCGAATGACTACATTTTGAATTCTATAGAGAAAAAAAAATGTGATAATGTTGTTATACCCTATACCACTATGTAGTCAGGGTATAATGACTTTGTGCTGATGTTTGTAAGTACCTAAAATATTTGACCTAGGCCCATCTTTTACTATACCGATCGACTCAGAATCACTTTCTGAGTCGAGTTAGCGTTGTCCGTCCGTCCGTCTCTCTGCTGTGTGTTCATGTAAACCTTGTGATCAAACTACAGGTCGCAAGTATGAATATATTTTAATGAAATTTGGCATATGAGCTTCTATAGCTATAGGACGAATGCTATTGAAATTGATGAAAATGACCCCTATGAGATCGACTTAAATTGCCATAAGATCCAAATTATTATATAGATCATGGGCAAATTGGGTTTGTGCAAGCTTATTGCATTTATTTAAAATTCTTAGTCATAGCCCCGACATAAAGCTTATCCCCGATCTTCACTTGAATCTATCAAAAAACAAAACTATTGCACAGATTTATCTCATATTTGGTTATTATATATTTTTCAAAAAATAAGTTCCATTACCAAATACCGTTAGGATCGGTCCATTTTTCGACCCAGTCCCCATATAAATATAGCATCCGATATGAACTTTTTCATGTCCGAACGCAAAATAAATTAATATTAACGCCACTCAAATTTGGGTTATGCTTATTTTCTATATCTGTAACATTAATAGGCTAGGCGATTTCTTGTTACCGATGATTTGTTCTAGCATTTTATCCCGATTTTGACAAAACGTATATTATTTGAAAGGTATTTCTTTTTAGCCGATTTGCAGATTTACAGATTTTTAAATTTTTTCCTTTATTTTGAGTATATTGCATTTAAATTTGCTACTAACACATACATAAAATTATACAAATGCTGTGTGTGTATCTATTAAATACTAGCAGATTCCAGCACTCGAAATTCGAGTGCAAATTCTAGGAAATTTTATTTTTTCATTTAATAAAGACCTTAGAGGTATGCTTCACAATTCAACTCATTTTAACTGAAGAAACCAAACTCAACACACTAACACAAACAAATTAACATCGGTCCAACTAATTGGATATAAAAAATAAGCATAAACCAAATTTGAGGGAAATTGTTTTTAATTTTTTTTGGCTGCAGATATGAAAAAGTTCATATCGGGTGCGATATTCATATGGGAACTAGGTCGAAAAATAACCTGATCCTGAGCATATTTGGTAAAGTTGCTTATATTTTGAAAAAATATATACAAACCAAATTTGAGAAAAACCTGTGCAATATTTTTGTTTTTTTTTTAAGTGAAGATCGGGAAGCAGCTCTACATGGGGCCTATGACTAAGGATTGTCCTCTAGGGATTATTTTTGGACTACTGATTAATAATTATAATAAACACATACAAACCCAATTTGACTGAGATCTAGAAGATAATTTGGATCTTATGGCAATTTATGTCGAATTCATAGGGGTCATTTGTACGGGGACTAGGTCTGAACATGGACCGAAATTTCACCAATTTCAATAGCGTTCATTCTATGGCCGACAAAAGCTTATATATGAAATTTCATCAAAACATATTCATATTTGCGACCTGTGGTTTGATTACAAGGTTTACATGGACACACAGACGGACGGACGGACGGACGGACATCGTTAAATCGACTCAGAAAGTTATTCTGAGTCGATCGGTATAATAAAAGATGGGTCTAGGTCAAATATTTTTGGTAGTTACAAACAGCAGCTCAAAGTCATTATACCCAAACCACATAGTGGTACAGGGTATAAAAAACCTAAAGTGCTGGTTTGTGAATTGGCTAAGTTGAGAAATAAAGTTGACTAGAAACTGCACTCGAACTTCTAGCGTTGGAATCTGCTAACCCAATTAATAGAACCTGAGACCCCCTTTCTAAACGCTTGGTATATGGTATCGTATAGTCGGTCTAGACCGGTTTTAATTTTCTTACTTGTTTTTTTATTGATTTAAATATCAAAAAGCCCCTAGAAAAATTTTATTTTAATTAAGAACAATATATTAAATATTTGTTAAACACAAAATCATTTAACACCAAAACAAAAGAAAAAAACTTGAAACTGGATAAAATAAAACTGAGCCATAGAATTAAAAATATAGATTTTAATTGAAGATGTTACAAACCTGTTCAAATGGTTCCACTTACGTGGGGAAATTTAGTTTTAAAAATAAGAAAAAAAAAATAGTTTTTTCTTTTACACCTTGTACATTCATTGTTGTGTACAGGTTTTATTAACACTACATAGATATATATATATATATATATATATATAATTATATCAGCAGAACACATGATCAGGGAGTTTACTCTAAAAATATATAAATAGTAAAAAAATTATAAAATTTACATTTACTATTGTGCTTTTTCTAAATCTAGTATTTTCGATATTTACCAATCAACAAAAAAATAAAAACTTTAATTTTTTTCTTTTAAATCTAGCTTAAGTGTCAATAACACAAAAGCAAGATGAAACAAAATACGATTATAACGAGTTCTTGTTTATTAGCCTCCGGGAATTTACCTATTAAATGTGGTGAATCACTTAATAACATTATTCATATGCGTACCAGTTGTATGCTTATGAATTTAAAGCAGCTTTAGTAAACAATTTAAATTGATTTAATTGCTTTTGCTTCAAATGCGTAAACAAGCAACATTTCAACAAACTCAATTATTTAATAATTAGAACTTTAATGTTTGCATGTTTACGTGTACATATTTGATTGTAATATCACAAAAATATTAAATAATTAATTAGCATACATTTTAACACTCAGAAATTATTGTCTATCACTTTTTTAAGTTTAGGTTTAGTTCTTGAATCGATTTAGTGATGTCCATCCGCTGCACAGTAGCGCCCTTAGAACAAATGAGATTGCAAAAATCAAAAAATTCATGCGCGCTTACTCGTCTTACAGGAAATTATTCCAGGACTACAATGTACTACCCTCAATAAAATCAGATTTTTGATTTAGGAGATATAACCCTTTGAAGTTGACCGATTTTCAGTTTTCAAAAAAACACAATATTTTTAGGAAATTGGTGCAGTTTCAGGTAGAAAATAAAAAAAAACTGGATAACTAATCGTAACTTTTTTTTTTTTTCTGTTGATTTATGTATTTATTCAGTACCAGCAGACTCCAGCCCTAGAAATTCGAGCACAAATTCTAGGAAATTTTATTATTTTAAGTATGCTAATCAATTTTATCCAATTCACAAATCAACACAAAAAACAAACTCATTTTTATTACAAACACATTAACAAATTTAATAAACACACACATAGCATTGTGTAATTTTATGTATGTGTTAGTAGCAATTTTAAATGCAATTTACTCAAAATAAAGGAAAAAATTTAAAAATCTGTAAATCTGCTAATCGGCTAAAAAGAAATACCTTTCAAATAATATACGTTTGGTCAAATCGGGATAAAAAGGGTAGAACAAAACATCATTAAAGTTAACCAATTTTCAGTATTAAAAAAAAAAAAAAACACATAACTTTTAGGAATTTGGTCCAGTTTCAGGTAGAAAATATAAAAAAAACTAGATAACTAATCGTAACTTTTTTTGTTTCTGTTTATTTATGTATTTATTCAGTATATAATAGAAATAAACTTACTGTTTTGTGCTTCTCCAGGTAAATCGTTATTTACTAACTGTGTATATTTTTCACTATTTTTCAATTTTAATGGAAAATAAATCTTTTTTTTTTTAATTTATGGATAATTATTTTTTTGTTTGTCAAAACATTTTAACAAAAAAAAAAAACTGCTTGGCTCCCTGAATAATTTTAATTAAATCCTTTTCAATATATAACCTAGCACAAATCTACATATAATATTAATAGGCTAGACGATTTCTTGTTACCGATGTTTTGTTCTAGCGTTTTATCCCGATTTAGACCAAAAGTATATTATATGAAAGGTATTTCTTTTAAGCTGTTCCTTTATTTTGAGTAAATTGCTGCAAACACATACCTAAAATTATACATATGCTATGTGTGTGTTTTATTAAATTTATTGATGTGTTTGTTAATGAGTTTGTTATTTTCATTCACAATAATAATAAACCAGTGTTGGTTTGTGAAATGGCTAAGTTGAGAAATAAATTGGCCTAGAACTTGCACTCGAAATTCGAGCGCTGGAATCTGCTAGTTACAATTAACCTTTAACTATGGAGGTGGAATTTTAGAAAGTAGCCAGTGCTGTGGTGTTAAATTTGACACCTTTTAATTTTACTAAAAATATTAATCAAAAATATTTCTTCATAATTATTTGTTTTTGAAAACAAGATACTACATTTTTTATTTAAAATATAAAGAATTTGAATTTTTTTTTTATAAATTTCAACAAAATAGGCACTTTATTTCACACACCACCACCTCCACAATTAAAGGTTAATTGTCTAAATTTCGGTCAATCAAGTTATTCAGAAAGCTTGGTATTTGTATTATATGCGCCAGTCCCAAGGCCAGAATTAAGTTAAACATAGTTAATTGTTCGAGTGTCCACAAAAGTAAAACCTTCCACCCACTTCGATTTACTGAATATTATGATCTTAAATTTCCTTTCTTCACAACTGAAGCGATCTAGAACCATATGCAAAATATAATTTACCTAAAGAATATTTTGAGTGTATGAATGAATGACCTTTTCTTTGTCAAATTCCACAAAAAAAAAATACAAAGTAATAATAAGTTGTGGGTTTTTTGATATTTTTTTACGTTTTTACTAAAATATATTTTAAGCAAATAAATGATTATCTTACAGTGTTGTCGAATTTCATATACTTTATATATTTAGATTCTAGAATAAATCTTTAAAAACGCGATATAAAAACTGATACAATTTTAGATTGAATCGCAAGAGAATGAATGAAAGATGATACATATCTTTCATAAATAGATTTAAACAAGGAAGAAATTTATATTACAGCAAGGCCAACTATGCCATAGCCTACACTCGGATTTTCAGGAAGGTGATTAGAGTGCAGCAAGATGGGTTAGCTTATTATTAGAAAATTATCTTGCAAAAATATTAATGAAAATTTCGTCAAAATATATTTTAATGTGCGACCTGTAGCTTGCGTTCACGTTTACTTATACACTCAGACAGATGGACAGGTGGTTACAACCATTGGCATAAACTCATTATAAACTAATTATGCAGTGGTATAGAGTGAAAAAATTTATGTTTCTTTAAATCCAAAAACAATTTAATATATTTTTATAATTATATCATGTTTGCTACTTAAGACCTTCGAATTGAACAACTTTTGAAACCTCAAAATCCTTTAAACTATGCACAGGTGCATAACATGGCCAAACGATGAAAACTAAATAATGATTTGGAATTTATTAAAACCTCAAAATACAGTCTTTTTAGAAGGTTAGCAAATTCATACTTACCTCCTTTAGTAGAGTATTATTTATTTTTCACACGTTTTTTCGAAATTATATATAATACACATATACAGTGTTGGTCAGAACAAAAGCCACCAAATAATGGGTTAACGTTCTCGGATTTATTCCAATTTTAGTAACGGATAATATACGTATTTGGTTATAATATTTTAAGTAACTCTTTTAAAAATTCAACAGTATTAGCAAAATATTTGAATTTTTTTAATAAATTGACTTTTATTAGCTTGGGATCATATGTGACCTCAATTCCCAAAGGGTTAATGGGGTCATATTATTTTTTTCCGAAACCTTAGGCTAGTAAGATAAAATATAGTATTTAAAAGTAGCGAACTGATTAATTTTTGATATAAAGAATTTAGAAGGATTACATATACTGAATATTTCACTAAAATCTCATTTTTCTCGGAATTCGCAAAAATAAAACCCTCTTTAAAAAAAAAATTCTGGCATAGGGATTTACATCAAAATTTACGCTGAAAATCTCTAATATGTATTTAACAAAACCTTAAAGTGGCGGATCCTTTTTTTTAAATTTTGTTTAAGAAAATTTTTCAAAAAAATTTCCCATTTTCGGTTTCAATGCGCAATAGGTTAACAACGTGTTAATAAAACAATACCTCATATCTGAGTGCTTATAAGTATAGAGCCCAAAAAAATTTTTGGTTTTCAACAATTTCTCAAAGTTGAAAAAAAAGACATCAAATTTCATGACCTAGTCATTTTTGGTACCAAAGTGGTCTGGGGCATTTGCTATTTCTTGGCGAGTTTTATTCGATTTTGAAGTTTTAAAGGTTTGTGAACGAACGAGATTTTCGTAAAATCTGAAAAAAAAGTCATATGTTTCCCGTCGCGACTTTTCTTTATCCGATTGTCCCCAAACATTACATTTGTTAGTTTTATATAGAAAGGAAACAAACTGGACCACGCCTCTCCCCAAAATCGCAATTTGAAAAAAGTCCATATAACGTAGGACCACTCTAATGTACAGTGTTGGTCAGAACAAAAGCAACCAAATCACTATTGACCTTTTTTGTATTTTTAAGCATGTTATTGTTGTTTTTCCAAAATTTTCTTTATCATTTCTTATTCTTTATAATATTACAAAAAAAAAAACTCAAAACTAAAATGGTTAACTGAAAGAACAATTGTCTCTCTTTTACTTTGATATAACTTAAGTTGACTGACAGCTAGTTGCGTTGTGAAATTGATCATATTTATATCAAATCGTAATGACTCGTGATAAATACTCCGAAAAGCTCAAAAAATAAATAATTAAGGATTTTTTAAAGGGAAATAGTCAAATAGAGTCAAATATTAATAAGTCTATAATAACTTGGAATATAAAAAACATTTGGGAGGAACATCGCGGAAGACAGATGAAAGGACCGACCGTCACATTGTTCAAATTGTGCAAAAATATCCACTTAAATCATCAACAACTATTTTAAATATGTTAAATTTAAATACAGATTCAAGGACTGTTCGTCGCCGAATATTAGCAAACAACCACTGCTGACTAAGAAACATTTGGCAAACAGGCAGAACTTATTTATTTCAATTCTACTTCGCTAAAATGCTTAGCATATCAATATTTGTAGGCTTCATTTTGCACAAAAATATCGCAGCTGGATGCCTGAAAAATCGAAAAATGTTTTATTTAGCGACGAGTCAAAAATTAATTTGTTTAACTCTGACGGGCATGCTTCTCTGATTTTAGCACTGGACCATTCCACGAAATAGACGGATCAATGAACAGATTTAAATATAGAGACATTCTTGCTAATGTTATGATGCCACACTCTGCGCGAGAGATGCCGCTTCGTTGGAAATTTCAACACCACAACGATCCGAAACATACTTTGAGGCTGGTAATAGAGTGGCCCGCTACAAATGGTTTGAGTTGATAAGCTTTCCAGTCAATATCATCAACCAACTTATTGAATCCATGCCACGTAGATGCCGCGAAGTTATAAAAGACAACGGATTCTGCACTAAATATTGAATAATATTAAATGTTACTTTTGTTTTGTCCAACTTAAATAGTGCCATTTTTAAATTAAAAAAAAAATAAATAAATATAACGGTTCTTTTAGTTTACAATTTTAGTTTTGTCTCTTTACTTGTAATGTTCTAAAGAGTAAGAAATGATAAAGAAGATTGTGAAAAAATAACAATAACATACTTAAAACAAGTAAGAAAATTATAGTCGGTCTAGACCCTATCTCATAGGCCCAACTAACTGGACATAGAAAATAAGCATTAACCATATTTGAGTGGGATTTTTATTAATTTTTTTGGCTGCAGATATGAAAAAGTTCATATCGGATGCTATATCTATATGGGGACTAGGCCCAAAAATGGACCGATCCTGACTATGTTTAGTAAAGTCTCTTGTATTTTGCAAAAATATATACAAACAAAATTTGAGAAGAATCAGTGCAATATTTTTGTCTTTTGATAGATTTAAGTGAAGATCGGGAAGCAGCTCTATATGGGGCTTATGACTAAGAGTTGTCGCATATGGATAATTTTTGGACTACTTATTAATAGATGTAATAAATGCATACAAACCCAATTTGAGTAAGATCTATATGACAATTTGGATCTTATGGCAATTCATGTCGATTTCATTGGGGTCATTTGTATGGGGGCTAGGTCTGAACATGGACCGATTCTCACCAATTTCAACAGCGTTTATTCTATGGCCGATAAAAGCTTATATACCAAATTGCGTCAAAACTTACTTATATTTGCGACCTGCAGTTTGATTACAAATTTTACGTGGACACACAGACGGACGGACGGACGGACATCGTTAAATCGAATCAGATAGTGATTCTGATTCGATCGGTACAGTAAAAGATGGGTCTAGGCCAAATATTTTTGGTAGTTACAAACAGCAGCACAAAGTCATTATACCCAAACTACATAGTGGTATAGGGTATAAATACAAAAAAGTCATTAGTGATTTTTATTGCGTTCATTCTGAACAACACTGTACATTGTTTTAGAAATTTCTATATGTACGATAAATTATTAAAAATCAAAAAACACAAAGTAAAATAAAAATAAACTAAAAATATATAATCAATAATTAACAACTAAGAAAATTATAGTCGATCTAGACCGATAATACGATACCCTACACCATGCGTTTAGAGTTCTTATCTCTTAGGACCAACAAATTAATTATAAAAAATAAAAATAAGTTAAATTTGAGTGACATTGTTATTAATTCTTTTGCCTTCGAATATGAAAAAGTTCATACCGGGGGATTAGGTCGGAAAATGGACCGATCCTAACCATATTGGGTAAGATCACTTATGAAAAAAAAATATTCAAACCAAATTTGAGAAAAATCTGTGCAATATTTTTATTTTTTTATAGATTTGAGTGAAGATCGGGAGGCAGCTTCATATAGGGCTATGACTGAGAATTTTCGCATAGGTTATATTTTTGGACTATTGATTAGTGGATGTGAATATCGGGGAAGTTTATGTCCATCTCATAGGGGTAATTTGTATGGGGGACTGGGTCTGAACATGCACCTGTGGCCGACAAAAGCTTATATACCAAATTTCATCCAAATATATTTATATTTTCGACATGTAGTTTGATTACAAGGTTTGCATGAGCACACAGACGGACGGACGGACGGACATCGCTAAATCGACTCAGAATAACTTCCTCGGTATAGGTCAAATATTTTTGGTAGTTACAAACATCAGCACAAAGTCATTATGCCCTGGAATATTGATTTCATTTGCCCAAAGTCCAATTAATTTTTTGTCACCGATTTTTAAAATTTTAACGCCTTTTTGTAGCTATCCACTGTATATCCAAATTAAGGTAGCCAAAAAATTAGGGTAAACTAATTGTGGGCATGGCATGCTGTCAAACTCAACAGTTTCTTTAATTTCAGAAAAAAGGTAATTTTTTTTTTTGGCTTTTTATCTAAAATAAATGGTTACTACTCGCAATTATTAATAAAATACAAATATGACATTAAAAAAAAAAAAACAAATAAACAAAAAAAAAAAATAAATAAAAAACCTAAATTTCATGCTATAGTAGTTTTGTAGTAGTTTGTGATTTAATAATATTGAATTTGAGAATATTGAAATATTGAACTCTTGTTTCAAAGACAGTAAAACGTTGTTCCTTTTTAAATGAAAACAACAGGATAACAAGCAGTTTTTCTTCCTCCAGCTGCGTGAAATATTATCCCAAAAATAACGATCAGAACAATCGCATTTAAATCGGCTGCGTGATCTATTTGTGATTTCTGTAAATTTTGTTACTGTACTTGCATTAAATCAGGTTTTAAGCGTAAGCGCGAATCATTATCAAGTCTTTTTTTTTAATCACGCATGAGATTAAACAGTTTTTAATCATCAAAAGTGCTCGAAGAAGACTCAGTAACGTGATATTTGTTAAAACCATCTTCCAAATGCTGACTGGGTAACCTATAATTGGATGAGTATTTGTTTTCGCACAATCTGGCTACTGTTCATCTACATACATTGATTTGTAATGTAATAGATCAATGTATCAGACATATGACGTTGCAAACGCTTTGATAAACTTTATATAACAGCATCTCATAAGGTGGTTGGCAATAAAATAATAAAGTTTTAGCACTTGTTCTTTATATGCAAGTTATACAAGATATTTGCGTTTTGTTTTTGGATCGGATTATTTTATTTATTTTTTTTTTTTTTGGTAACATATGAAGTGTTTGTATTTCATTTCCTTTTTTTCTCTTGAATTTCGTACTCCTATAAAATATTGATATTTTTTTGTTAAGTTCGCAGAATTCAAATAAATTTCTAATAAAATAGATCATTGTTGCGCATCTTCAATAAAATATTTTCATCATGAAATTATCTAAAACTATTTTGAGCCTTTGCTTAGCTTTTTGCTATAGTTTGCCGGTGGAAAATGGTTCTAAGAATACTTTAGAAGCTGTTGATTCTGGTGTTGTTGTTCAAGGAGATGCCAATATTGAGCATGTCCGTTTAGCGCGTGGGGGATTTGGTGGTTTTAGAGGCGGCTATCCCGGATTTGGTGGTGGTTTTGGCGGTGGTTATCCCGGCTTTGGCGGTGGTTTTGGCGGTGGTTATCACGGCTTTGGTGGTGGTTTTGGCGGTGGTTATCCCGGCGGTTTTGGCGGTGCCTATCCCGGCTTTGGTGGTGGTTTTGGCGGTGCCTATCCCGGAGGATATGGTGGTGGTTATGGTGGTTATTCAGCTAGTTCATCATATGCATCATCATTTGGTGGTGGTTATGGTGGTTATGGCAAATAAGTCTTACCAAATATTGTTATGACAGTTATGTTTACTTTCAGTGATATATAAAATAAATAAATTAAAAAAATTATATTAAAATAATTAAATATGTGTTCCTTATCCATGACTTAGTGCGCCAGTTTTAAAATATTTTTCATTATGCACATCCGCATAACATGTCCAAATGATGTAATTTAAACAATAATATTAGATTTAATAAAAACTCTTTAACAAAGAAGAAATATTTATTCCATTGAGAATTTATATCTACTGACTTTCGGGATTTACGGGAAGACGTGAACATTCGTAAGTGTAAACTACTTGGACACGTGAAGATATTTATTTATAAAGTGAACAAATTCTAAAATTTGGGGCTTTTTTATTTATTTTTTTTTCATACTTTTTTAATTTTTGAATTCCTGAACTTTAGTTTATATATTTTGTTTATTTTCTTTATTTTATGTAAATAGATGTAGTGACCTTTTAATTGACCTATGTTTATAATTCATCAAAATTTCTTCTAAAAGCCAAAAATTTTGAGTCTGAAAGACAAAAAAAAAACCAAAATGAAAAATCAAATATATGCACAATTTGTGACACTGGAAAACGCAAATCATTGCGCAAGTTTCAGTTTCCGAGAATGGAAAAGCCACTTTATAAATGGTTTGGTAACTTACGAAACAAAATTATGCCATTGAATGGACTGATGCTCAAAGCAGAATCTAAAGAATTTCACGAAAAAAAAACTAAAAAAACAAATTATATTTATTGAAGAAACTGAGAAGCATATTATAGATCAAACAGAAAGTAAAAAAGAGTTAGTTTTGTTGAAAATATTTTCAAAAAGCATGAAAAAAAATAATTTTTCCAACATTTTGCTTCATAAGCACCGCAAAAATTTTCTAAACAAATTTTAAGTGTTGCACAGGTCTCTAGCAATAATTTGGCTTTTACAGATTGAAAAATATCAATTATTCGACGAGTTATAACCATATAAACAATATGCTGAAAATCGGCATTTGAATGCAAAGTTCGAAGGTCGATTAAAAAAAAAATTCGAACTAACATAAACAAACACCGCGATACGGGTCTTCTTATTTAGCCTGTATTTTCACCCCACACTCTTAGAATCGACCTAACTTTTGCTAGCCTGAATTTTTTCCACAGTATATTTTTACAAACATATAATTAGCGCTTTTTAGCGCTATTTATTTCACGTAATGTAGCGCCTTTTAGCGTTTTTTAGTAATGTTTTGCGCTTTTGACTTGTAAAAAATTGGCTCAACCCCATTATTAGATGAGTATTAACGTCGTCAGAGACTGAAGGCAGTTCATCTATATAAATCAATTTGTAATATACTTAAGTGTCATATATGTGGCGTTATAAGCGATCTAACAAATGTATATATACCGAAAGTCTTAGCACTTGTTCTTTATATGTTGTGGTAATACCGGATATTTGCGTTTTATTTTTTTTTTTTACAAAATCTTAATTGTTGGTGTTGCATTTGCTTTGTTTTTTAATTTCATAATCCTATAAAATATTGATATTTTTTAGTTCAATTAGCAGAATTCGAATGAATTTCTAATTATATAGATCAATGTTTCGCATCTTCAACAAAATATTAATAACATGAAATTATTTGGAAGTATTTTGAGCCTTTGCTTGGCTTTGTGCTGTAGCTTGCCGGTAGAAAATAGTCCTAAAAGTACTTTGGAATCTGTTAATGCCGCGGTTCAAGGAGATGCCATCATTCAGCATGTTCGTATAGCTCGTGGGGACTTTGGTGATGGCTATGCAGGAGGTTATGAAGATGGTTATGGTGGTTCTTCAGTGGTTATGGCGATTATGGCGGCTATTGTAAGTAAATCATTCCAAATATTGTTATAACACTTATGTTATTTTTGAGCGACATATAAAATAAAAATAAATAACAAAGTTATTTTTAAATAATTAACTAAGTGTTTGGGAATGTATTAATGTGATGCTAAAGCCATGACCAAGTGTCCGATTATATAAAAGTGCTTTATGAGAAAAGTCAGAATATATTTTTCGTGATGCACAGCTGCATAATGTGGACAAGCGATGCAATATAAACAATAATATAAAATTTAATCAAAATATAGTCTTTAAGAAAGTTAGAAAATTTATTCCTATAAACAATTTATACCTACTCAAACAGCTGACTTACAATGCAAAATATTTGTTATATTAATATTAATATACGTTTTTTTAATAATTCTTTTACTTCCAATTTATCTATTTTAAGACAATAAACAAATTTAATAATAGAAGTTATGTAGCTCCACTGATCTACATAACTATTTATATCAAAAAAAAAATTTTTTTATTTATTTTTTATTTGTCATTTTTAATTTTTCATTTTTTATTTTTCATTATTCATTTTTCATTTTTCATTTTTTATTTCTTATTTTTCATATTTCATTTTTTATTTTTCGTTCTTCATTTTTCATTTTTTATTTTACAGTTTTCATATTTATTTTGAGTTCTTCATTTTTAATTTTTTATTTTTTATATTTTTAATTTTTCATTTTTGATATTTAATTTTTTATTTCTTATTTTGCATATTTCATTTTTTATTTTTCATATTTTTCGTCATATTTCATTTTCGTTTTTCTTTTTTATATTTATCTTTTCATATTTTGTTTTTCATTTTTAGTTTTTTTTTTTCATTTTATTTTTAATTTTTCAGTTTTTCTTTTTTTTATTTTTAATTTTTCATTTTTAATTTTATATTTTGCATTTTTTATTTTGCATTTTTTACTTTTCATTTTTTGTTTTTCGTTTTTCAGTTTTGATTTTCTATTTTTCATTTATAATTTTTCATTTTTTATTCCTCATTTTTCGCTTTCGTTTTTTTTTTATTTTTCATTTTTTATTTTTCATTATACCCTATACCACTATGTGGTTTGGGTATAATGACTTTGTGCTGCTGTTTGTAACAACCAAAAATATTTGACCTAGACCCATCTTTAATTATACCGATCGAATCAGAATCACTTTCTGAGTTGATTTAACAATGTCCGTCCGTCCGTCCGTCCGTCTGTGTGTCCATGTAAAGCTTGTAATCAAACTGCAGGTCGCAAATATGAATATATTTTTATGAAATTTGGTATATAAGTTTTGTCGGTCATGGGATGAACGCTATTAAAATTGGTGCGAATCGATCCATGTTAAGACCTAGCCCCCATACAAATTACCCCTATGAAATCGACATAAATTGCCATAAGATCCAAATTGTCATATAGATCTTACTCAAATTGGGTTTTGTATGCGTTCATTACGTCCATTAATGAATAGTCCAAAAATTGTCCCTTTGGCCCCATATAGAGCCGCTTCCCGATCTTCACTGAAATCTATTAAAAAACAAAACAAGTAAGAAAATTATAGTCCGTCTAGACCGACTATACCCTATACCATGCGTTTAGAGACCCTATTTCTTAGGCCCAACTAACTGGACATAGAAAATAAGCAAAAACCAAATTTGAGTGGGATTTTTATTAATTTTTTTGGCTGCAGATATGAAAAAGTTCATATCGGATGCTATATCTATATAGGGACTTGGTATAAAAATGGACCGATCCTGATCATGTTTGGTAAAGTCTCTTGTATTTTGCAAAAATATATACAAACAAAATTTGAGAAGAATCAGTGCAATATTTTTGTTTTTTAATAGATTTAAGTGAAGATCGGGAAGCAGCTCTATATGGGGTCAAAGGGATCATTTTTGGACTACTCATTAATGGATGTAATGAACGCATACAAACCCAATTTGAGTAAGATCTATATGACAATTTGGATCTTATGGCAATTTATGTCGATTTCATAGGGGTAATTTGTATGGGGGCTAGGTCTGAACATGGACCGCTTCTCACCAATTTCAATACCGTTTATCCCATGGCCGATAAAAGCTTACGTACCAAATTTCATCAAAATACATTCATATTTGCGACCTGCAGTTTGATTACAAGCTTTACATGGACACACAGACGGACGGACGGACGGACGGACGGACGGACGGACGGACGGACGGACGGACATTGTTAAATCAACTCAGAAAGTGATTCTGATTCGATCGGTATAATTACAGATGGGTCTAGGTCAAATATTTTTGGTTGTTACAAACAGCAGCACAAAGTCATTATACCCAAACCTAGTGGTATAGGGTATAAATATTGCATTGATTCTTCTCAGATTTTGTTTGTATATATTTTTGCAAAATACAAGAGACTTTACCAAACATGATCAGGATCGGTCCATTTTCGGACCTAGTCCCCATATAGATATAGCATCCGATATGAATTTTTTCATATCTGCAGCCAAAAAAAATTAATAAAAATCAGACTCAAATTTGGTTTTTGTTTATTTTCTATGTCCAGTTAGTTGGGCCTAAGAGATAGGACATGGTATAGGGTATCGTATAGTCGGTCTAGACCGACTATAATTATCTTACTTGTTTATTTTACAGTTTTCATATTTATTTTGAGTTCTTCATTTTTAATTTTTTATTTTTTATATTTTTAATTTTTCATTTTTATACCCTATACCACTATGTGGTTTGGGTATAATGACTTTGTGCTGCTGTTTGTAACATCAAAAAATATCTGACCTAGACCCATCTTTAATTATACCGTTCGAATCAGAATCACTTTTTGAGTTGATTTAATAATGTCCGTCCGTCCGTCCGTCCGTCCGTCCGTCTGTGTGTCCATGTAAAGCTTGTAATCAAACTGCAGGTCGCAAATATGAATATATTTTGATGAAATTTGGTATATAAGCTTTTATCGGCCATGGGATGAACGCTATTGAAATTGGTGAGAATCGGTCCATGGTCAGACCTAGCCCCCATACAAATTACCCATATGAAATCGACATAAATTGCCGTAAGATCCAAATTGTCATATAGATCTTACTCAAATTGGGTTTGTATGCGTTCATTACATCCACTAATGAGTAGTCCAAAAATGATCCCTTTGACCCCGTATAGATCTGCTTCCCGATCTTCACTTAAATCTATTAAAAAACAAAAATATTGCACTGATTCTTCTCAAATTTTGTTTGTACATATTTTTGCAAAATACAAGAGACTTTACCAAACATGATCAGGATCGGTCCATTTTTGGACCTAGTCCCTTTATAGATATAGCATCCGATATGAACTTTTTCATATCTGCGGCCAAAAAAATTAATAAAAATCCCACTCAAATTTGGTTTTTGCTTATTTTTAATGTCCAGTTAGTTGGGACTAAGAGATAGGGTTTCTAAACACATGGTATAGGGTATCGTATAGTCGGTCTAGACCGACTATAATATTCTTACTTGTTGATATTTAATTTTTTATTTTTGATTTTGCGTATTTCATTTTTTATTTTTCATATTTTTCGTCATATTTCATTTTCGTTTTTCTTTTTTATATTTATCTTTTCATCTTTTATTTTTCATTTTTAGTTTTTTTTTCATTTCATTTTTAATTTTTAATTTTATCTTTTTTTTATTTTTAATTTTTCATTTTTAATTTTTTATTTTGCATTTTTTATTTTGCATTTTTACTTTTCATTTTTTGTTTTTCGTTTTTCAGTTTTGATTTTCTATTTTTCATTTATTATTTTTCATTTTTTATTCCTCATTTTTCGCTTTCGTTTTTTTTTTTATTTTTCATTTTTTATTTTTCATTTTTTTTTTTATTTTTTTATTTTTTAATTTTCATATTTCATTTTTAATTTTTATTTTTTTATTTTTCATATTTCATTTCTCATTTTTTATTTTTAATATTTCATTTTTTATTTTTCATTTCTCAATTTTTATTATTATTTGTCGTTTTTAAATTTTTATTTTTCATTTTTTAGTTTTCATTTTTCATTATTCATATTTTATTTTTCGTTTTTCTTTTTTCATTTTTCATTTTCTATTTTTCATTTTTCATTATTCATATTTTTTTTTTTTCATTTTTCATTTTCTATTTTTCATTTTTCATTATTCATTTTTTATTTTTCATTTTTCATTTCTCATTTTTTTATATTTTATTTTTCAGTTTTAATTTTTTTACCCTATACCACTATGTGGTTATTTTATAACGTAACTACCAAAATAATTTGAGCTAAACCCATCTTCTATTATATCAATCGACAGATGGATTAGCGATGTTTGTCTGTTCGTCCGTCTGTCTGTCCGTCCGTCTGTGTATCCATTTAAACCGTATAATCAATTCGCTAATATGAATATGCTTTGATGAAATATGGTATATAAGCTTTTATCAGCTATAGGGCAAATGCTGTTGACATTGGTAGAAATCCGTGCATGTTTAGACCTAGTTCTCAAACAAATTACCCCTAAGAGATCGACTTAAATTGCCACAAGATCCCTAATTATCATATGTGGTTTGTGTATATTTATTATACCCATTAATAAGTGGTACAAAAATATACCCTGTAGGGCCATCCTTAGCCATAGCTCACATATAAAGAACCTTCCCGATCTTCGCTTAGGCTCATGGTATAGGGTATCTTACAGTCGGTCCGTTTTTATTTTGTTTTTTTTTTTTTTGTCTAATACGATATCTCATGCTTTGATTTAAGTTTAATTTTTTCATTTTAATTCCTTTAATTTTAATCACACTATTAAAAATTTGCTGTGGATGTTCGTGGCCAAAAAAATTGAAAATTTTATTAATAATAACATCAAAATTTAATTAAAATATTTAGCACTTGTCAAACTAATGCGCGAACATGATATACTTGTTTTGGTGATTCTGTTGTTGTCAGAACATGAATTGGATTTAACAAAGAGTATTTACTGGAACAAGTTCTTAACCCTTAAGTAGTTTATAACAATATTTATGCACAAACAATCGAGCCGATTTCATGATACAGAAACAAATATATGATCTGAGATGAAAAAAAAACCGAAACGAGTTCATTAAATACTTATAATTAAGAATAAGTAAGAATATTATAGTCGATCTACACTGACTATAGAATATCCCATACCATATATTTTGGGAGACAGTTTTGAATTCAACTTTGCTGAGGCAAAAACTGACTATAGAAAATAAGCATAAACTAAATTTTGGTGCTATTATTATAAATCTGTGGCGCGCAGATATATGATGTTATTTTTATATGGGGACCAGGTCAGAAAATGGACCAATCATTACCATATTTATTAAAGCCTGCTGCTTTTCTCCAAAAAACATATATAAACTAATTCAGAAAAATTTTTGATTTTTTGATAGATTTAAGTGAAGATCAGGAATTAGCTTTATATGGGGACTAAATGGTCCTACATGATTTTTGTTTCGATATACTGATTAGTGAGTATAATAGAATTTAACATTAATCAAATTCTATCGATATGTACAGTGGGTGACACTACAATGGAAACTTTTAGCGATATATTTTTGACGTCGACTTGAGATCTCTTTTATTTATTTAAAAATTTTAATGCTTAATTTATAAACAAAAAATTATATAAAATAGCTTAACATCAGAACAAATAACAAGAGTTAAAGAATTAATTTTATGCTACACACAGAAAAAAGACTGGTTAGAATTCGGTTACAACTAGAACAATTTTTCAAGGCAATTGGAACTTTTATTGTAATTTATTAATATTTAAAAATGAAATATATTGGTGACTGCAACTATTAATTCTATTATAGCAACATTTTTTAAACCGAAATTTTTTTACGAGATATGTATCAAACAATTGGTTAGAGTATTATATATAAAATTTGTATTTAGAACGGTTTATCGGTTGTTGTAAAAGAAACCCAATATATGTACCCTCTTTTGGCATTTCTAACCGAAAGGAAATTCTATGAATCAATTTCTATTGTAAATACCAAGAAAGATAAGAATATAATTAGCCAGACCGAATTGTTGATTAAATTTGTCAAATGAAAAATAAATAGAAAACCAATAAATATATTGTGATAGTTTAATTTTTTATTTATAATAATAACATGTCAAAAAGTGATAAAGTATTGTTAAAATTAGATGATGGAACAGTATACAAGAAATACTCGATATAATGGAATCTGAAGATATTGTCCTGTCCCCATGGCATGTGCTTTTTCCTGATATTTATGGTTAGAGTTTGGAAAACCTATCTGCCAATCAAGTGCGTACTATCCTTAACCTCATCAGAGATAAACATGTACAGATACTCACACCGTAGTCAGGCTTTTATTTCGGTGGCAACTCGGGATTTAGCAACACAAATTCAACACGTTGTGTGGCACTCGTGAAGGATATGAAAATTCCTCCAATGCCTGTATTAGCGCTACAAATGTTTGTGAGGACATATATAACCTGAAACCTTGTTATAGAGTTGTGGTCAGCACACCCAATTATAATCAGGTATGATTAATTGCAATGTTCTACGAGCGAATAAAATTAAATTTTTGTGTTAGACTAGACATATGAACAGTTCCAAGATATATTGAATAATCTGACCAGATCCAGGATGTATTCAAGGATGGACCGATTCTGACCATACTTTAAGTAGACCTCATGGGGGTCATTTGTATGGGACTAGGTCTGAACAAGAACCGATTTTCACCAATTTCAATAGCGTTTATCCTATGTCCAATGGAAGCTTATACATTAAATTTCATTAATATATGTTCGTATTTGCGACCTGTAGTTTGATTACAAGGTTTACACAGATAGACGGAAATCGCTAAATTGACTCAGAAAGTGATTCAGAAAGTGATTCTGAGTCGATCAGTATAATAAAAGATGAGTCTAGGTCAAATATTTTTGATAGTTACAAAAATCAGAACCACATAGTGGCATAGGGTATAATAAAATTTTCAAATTGATAATTTTGTAAAAGTTTCCAATGAATTGTCAACCACTGATTAATTATATATGATAACTAGGATCTTGCGACCATTTTAGTCGGTGTGAGGTCTAGGTCTGTATATCACCGGTTTTCCCAATTTCAATATATATTTTGAATGAGCGTGATCTTACCAAAAAAAAAACTTACAGACGGACAACGCTATATTTACATTATGAGGTCGCAAATTCATTTCTCGAAGCATTAGAAACGGAATGACAAACCTATATATACCCTCAGCGTGGTGTGGAGGTTATAAATATGTCAAAAAAATTAATTTAAATTAATAAATTAAAAATCTATTATCACCCTATGGGAAAACTGCCTGGAAGTCATGTCGAATGATTGCTTAGAACTTTTTTGGAAATAAGGGGAGTCCAGGGAATCAGTCTAATCATCGGATTCGTGTCCGAAAGTACTCACTCGAAATTATTTTCTTTTTTCCAAAATAAAAATCCTGAGAATAATTTTACTCTGTCGCAGTTATCGAATTATGACCCCTGGTTAAAATTAAAAGTGGAACGAAGTCTGACGTTTGTTCGTCTCCCTTAATAATAAACTAAAGTATGGAAATTCGATTGACTATTAGCCCCCCAGATTATGAAAAAATCATTCGCGATTTACTTAATAGCTATTCAAAATTTGGTAGGTTCATATAATTGTAATTGTAATTTTTTTGGTATAGTCAAGCTAATTTCGGGCATAAAGTTATATAATATCTGGTAAAAGTATGCCCCAAAACATAAAACATTTCCTTCATTCACATTTCCACTTTTTCCCGCAAAACCTTGGTAAATTCAGCGAAGAACATGATTAACGATTTCACCAACAACTTAATGCCATGGAGCAATGTTACCTGCGATTCTGGAACGAATTTAATTTGATTAATTATAATTATAATCATTGATTAATTATAATCAAAACCTGAAGTTCACAGTAAACAAAACAAAAATCGAAATAATTTTTAGATCCTTTACAATTTTACTTTGTAAAACATATTTAATAAAAGCAACTAAAATATTTAAAATAATTTGTAATTTTTTTAAGAATAAAATCAACATTTACCCATAAATTTTCATATGTTATTTTTGATGTGTAAACATATATGCACGCAAGGGGGTATATTTGTATTTCACAATACAATCACAAAAACAGCGTTACATGTAAGCTTTAAGACAAATTCGGTTTGACTTATGATTGTATTGGTGAAAAAATTATGATATAAAATTGTTTCATCTAATTCAACAACCCTTTGCTGTAAAACGTTATAAATTTCACAATATAAACGTATAACATATACATAATTCGACAACCCCACAAGTATAACCAGAGCCCCTGCAGTTATTTGCTATAAGCGATACATAGATGGCACTTGCTATTGAATTTAAAAAAATTGCAGTTGGAATAGTTTGTTATTCCATTAATTTTGTGAAATATGCTCGTGACGACGTGCAAATTGTAAATAATGAAACTCCAATTTTGAGAGCTGGTTGTTTGTTTGAAAAATGAAGAACAAAAATTGAAAAAAGGAAAATGAAAACTGAAAAATAAAAAATGAGAAATAACAAGTAAGAAAATTATAGTCGGTCTAGACCGACTATACGATACCCTATACCATGCTTTTAGAGGCCCAATCTCTCAGGCCCAACAAACTGGATATAGAAAATAAGCATAAACCAAATTTGAGTGGGATTTTTATTAATTTTTTTGGCTGCAGATATGAAAAAGTTCATATCGGGTGCTACATCTATATGGGGACTAGGTCAAAAAATGGACCGATCCTGACCAGGGTTGGTAAAGTCTCTTGTATTTTGCAAAAAAAAAAAACAAACAAAATTTGAGATGAATCAGTGCAATATTTTTGTTTTTTTTATTGATTTAAGTGAAGATCGGGAACCAGCTCTATATGGGGCCTATGACTAAGAGTTGTCCCATAGGGATCGTGTTTGGACTACTCATTAATGGATGTAATAAATACATGCAAACCCAATTGGGCTAAGATCTATACGACAATTTGGATCTTATGGCAATTTATGTCGATTTCATAGGGGTCATTTGTATGGGGGCTAGGTCTGAACATGGACCGATTCTAACCAATTTCAACAGCGTTCATTCCATGGCAGACAAAAGCTTATGTACCAAATTTCATCAAAATATATTCATATTTCCGATCTGCAGTTTGATTACAAATTTTACATGGACACACAGACGGACGGACGGATGGACGGACATCGTTAAATCGACTCAGAAAGTGATTCTGATGCGATCGGTATAATAAAATACCCATCTTTTAGGTCAAATATTTTTGGTAGTTGCAAACAGCAGCACAAAGTCATTATACCCAAACCACATAGTGGTATAGGGTATAGAAATGAAAAATAAAAAATTAAAAAGAAAAAATTTAAACTGGAAAAGTGAAAATAAAGAATGAAAAATAAAAAATTAAAAAAAAATATGAAAAATAAAAAGTGAAAAACGAAAATTAAAAAAGAAAAATAAAAGATAAGTAAAAAATGAAAAATAAAAAAGGAAAAATAAAAAATTAAACATGAAAAATTAAAAATAAAAAATGAAAAAGGAAAAGTGAAAAATAAAAAATTAAAAATGAAAAATAAAAAATGAAAAAATTAAAAATAGCAAATGAAGAATGAAAAATAAGAAATGAAAAATGAAAAATAAAAAATTAAAAACGATGACTTAAAAATTAACCAGTTGAAATAATAAACCATAAATATTTTTATATTAGCAGAGCCCCTGCAGTTGATTGCTGTAAGTGATACATAGAAGACGCTTTCTGTTTGATTTTAAAAAAGTGACATAAATAAATCTTTACTTACTAGATGTTTACACATCTCCTCTGTGATCGGACTCACAGTGTAATTGAAATTCAAATGGCTTGCAGTCGTGATGCGTAAATCCCCAATTTTAAGATTAAATATGTTGGTTCATTCAAGTGTATATTTAAGACGCTAATAAATATACACTAATCACTAACTAGTTTTTGATAATTTTATATAAATACGCATTTCATGCAAATAAATTTATATTATTCAAGAGTATTGCTTTATTCAACTGAAAAGGTGACCTTCGTCACAAAACGTAAAATGTTTTTATATTCTTGTCAATGAATTTCATAATCTTCAAAGTTATCCCCCTGTTCTCCAATCCTCGAAACAGTTTTTATACTAATTTTGCGCAGTGATTAGGTTGTTTTATATATTTATTGTTATTTTAAGAGATTTACTCTCAAGATATGTTATTTGCGGGTAAACTTGTTGATTAAATAAAAAAGCTATGTGAGTCCGATCACAAGGAGATGTGTAAACATCTATTTATACATCAATTAAGATCGAACAGTAAGCGTTATCTATGTATAGCAAGCAACTGCTATGGTTGTTATACTTGATGGTTGCACTTGTTTGCTATACATTCATGGCGCTTTCTGTTGGTTGTTGAATCAGCTAAATAAATTGCACTAATACACTTACATATACCTCACACCGATTTTCCCTTACGCTGTTTTTGTGATTGTATTGTGAAATATTGTTTTACCACCCTGAGCGCATAGATGCTTACACATCAGAAATAAAAAAGTTTAGATATCATGTCCTTAGACAATGAATTTCTCTTTAAACTGTGATATTTTGGTTTATTTAAGGATCTGCCATGTTGTTATTAATTGTTGAAATCCTTTGTAAAATCTTATGACATGTAATTATAACTTTAAAAAGAAACTCGAATAAAGAAAGTTTAAAAAAAATATTGAATTCGAAAAAGAATAATAAAAACAATTAGTTTATCAGACTCTGGCCTGTGGCCTTATAACGAGGGATGGCTGTAGTTTTAAAACGTACAATTAAAATGAGGCAGTTCTTGTTCTTGATTTTTTTTTTCTTAACTAGCCATAAACTCAGACACTAAAACAAAATAATAATTTGACACAAATATTTGCCAAAAGCGATTTGAGTATACCCTAATTTATTAATAATGTGTGGGTAGTTTATTGTATGCTAATTTTTAATAAGATTCGCAAAAGCAATTAATAAAGATGTATGTTTACGATTGACAACACAATATAGATTTTTGTGTTTTATTTGTTGTGTAGACGAATTAGTAAATATTAATAGTTTCAAATCAAATGTGTTTTTAAGCGGCACAAATTTTCTGCTAAAAAAATATTTCATTTCTAAGAATTTTAGTATCCATGAGTCGATGGAATTATCGCTAGCAAAACATAACTTAAATTGAAATGAAGAATTGCAAATATCATATCGAGAACCTGTTATTAAGAGGCAATCCTGTGCGAGCCATGATTTACAGTTCATGTTAATATTGCTCGCTAGTCTACAAATAACAATTTAGCTTTATAGCTTTTTATTAAATATTAGCTATTTCGACCCGGCGTTACTCGGATATCACGAAATAAAATACAGTGGCATCATTTTATGTATTTTATCTTAAAATACCAAGTAAATAATTTATTTGGAAAAAATTGAGAAATAACTTAAATGGAATATTGTTTGGATGGATACTGCTTTTAATTAAATACGACAACAATCATCTGTATGAGAAAACATTCCTATGAACTGCGTTCACAGTTTTTCCGTTTTGCGTAAGCATGTGCAAATGTTGACCGCTTGAAACTCGTTAGCATGCGAAAACCATGGTAAACCGGTGATTTTTAATATTTGTCATTGGAACTTATTTACTGTAATGACGAATGATAACTTGATTGGGAATTGCAGGTGTTTAAATTGAAATAGTAAATCTGCGGTATGAGGGGTATTCTTTTGGCTGGGCCCTTTAATATAGTCGCTACGATGACGTTAGGACTAAGATGGGTTACTTGCAATCTCGTGCAATTGCAAAGTTTTGGCTCATTCAGACTCCTCATAAGAAGAATTGGAACTCCAACCATAAGTTATAGGTTGTGAGGAGGAACTTCCGACAACTCGATGGAATTGAGAAACTCGGTGGGGTATGTAGTGCATTCCTATTCAGACGTAACAGTATCAATGGATTTGTTTCCGGAACCTTGACACAGAATTTTACCAAAAAACAATTTACATGATTCCTCGGCAGGACAAACGCAGGCTCAATTTCCTCGGAATAATGTTCCCTAACCTTTGGACAAGACTCTTTAATTATATCGTTAGACTAGGTCCAAAAATCTGTTTATATCCCAATAACTCTGTACACAACTTGTCTAGCACAGGCAAATAAGTTCCAATTTTTAACTTCTCT
The DNA here is from genome assembly GCA_963682025.1 of Cordilura impudica. Taxonomy (NCBI): domain Eukaryota; kingdom Metazoa; phylum Arthropoda; class Insecta; order Diptera; family Scathophagidae; genus Cordilura; species Cordilura impudica. The sequence goes on along the minus strand of OY821521.1, from coordinate 24,657,233 downwards.
TTTCTCATGTGCACAACGTCTTCTGCAGAGCCGTCATCGCACACGCTGCTTTTCATTAGCTATCAGTTTTCTCATTTGCCTTCACCTCGTAATCGCCAAATAAATCTTGCTGTGAATGTAAAAAATCCAAAAACGATTTTAAGAGATCGACTGCCGTTCGAAATTCAATAGCGGTTTTATGTAGAGATATACTGACACCATTGATTCGATCTAGTATGGCAGCCCAGAATACTGTCATAATAGTTTCTGGAAACTATTGTAACCTTGCGATAAAGCCTTAATCGTGTCGACCCATGCACACCATCTTATATCGGATACTCTCTTAAGAACAAATGACGAGTATTGCATATGTTCACCAGTTTTTTAAGATGTATCATCATAATTGCCCAGTGATGAATTGACGCCGAATCCGCTGCACATGGAACGCATTGCGCGACGCAATTTATTTTCTTAATATGCGTCTGTATACCATTATAACAATATGTGAGCCGTAAGACAAAATCTGTTTGACTTATGATTGTATTGGTGAACAAAATATGATATGTAATAACCTGTTTGAAAACGAAAAATCAAAAATTAAAAATAAAAAATTAAAAATGCAAAATTAAAAATAAACAAGTAAGACTGTTAAATTCGTCTGGGCCGCATCTTTGATACCCTCCACATTTTTCATTTTCAATTTTCATTTTTTTTAATCATTTTCCATTTTTCACTTTTCAATTTTCATTTTTCGTTTTTCATTTTTAGTTTTTCATTTTTAATTTCTCATTTTCCATTTTCCATTTCCGATTTTTCATTTTCCATTTTTCAATTTTCATTTTTAATTTTTCATTTTCCATTTTTCATTTTTCGTTTTTCATTTTTATATTTTTATTTTTCATTTTTCATTTTTCATTTTCCATTTTCCATATTCCACTTTCCATTTGTCATATTTAGTTTTTAATTTTTCATTTTCCATTTGCCATTTTTAATTTTAAATTTTTCATTTTCCATTTTTCATTTTTCATTTTTCATTTTTCATTTTCCATTTTTCACTTTCCATTTTTCATTTTCCATTTATCATGTTTCATTTTCCATTTTCCATTTTTCATTTTCCATTTTTCATTTTTATATTTTCATTTTTCATTTTCCATTTTCCATATTCCACTTTCCATTTTTCATATTTAGTTTTTAATTTTTCATTTTCCATTTGCCATTTTTAATTTTAAATTTTTCATTTTCCATTTTTCATTTTTCATTTTTCATTTTTCATTTTCCATTTTCCGTTTTCCATTTTTCATTTTCCATTTTTCATTTTCCATTTTTCATTTTCCACTTTTCAATTTTAATTTCTAATTTTCCATTTTTTTTTCTATTTTTTCATTTTTGATTTTCCATATTCCATTTTCCATTTTTTAATTTTTCATTTTTCATTTTCCATTTGTCATTTTTTTCATTTTTAATTTTTCATTTTCCTTTTTTAATTTTTAATTTTTCATTTTTCATGTTCCATTTTCCATTTCTCAATTTCCATTTTCCATTTTTAATTTTTCATTTTCCATTTTCCACTTTTCATTTTTCATTTTCCATTTTCCATTTTCAATTTTTCAATTTTCAATTTTCCATTTTGCGTTTTCCATTTTCCATTTTTCATTTTTCAATTTTCATTTTCCATTTTTCATTTTCCATTTTTAATTTTTAAATTGTCAATTTTCATTTTCCATTTTTCAATTTTTATTTTCCATTTTACATTTTTCATACTTCATTTTTCAATTTTCATTTTCCATTATTCGTTATTCATTTTTCATTTTTCAATTTTCATTTTCCATTTTTAATTTTTAATTTTTCAATTTTCATTTTCCATTTTTCAATTTTCATATTTCATTTTTCATTTTTCATTTTTCAATTTTCATTTTTCATATTTAATTTTTCAATTTTTATTTTCCATTTTCCGTTTTTCATTTTTCAATTTAAATTTTCCATTTTCCATCTTTTGTTTTTCGTTATTCATTTTTCATTTTTCAGTTTTCATTTTTCATATTTCATATTTCATTTTTCATTTTTCATTTTTCATTTTTCAATTTTCATTTTCCATTTTCCGTTTTTCATTTTCCATTTTTCGTATTTCATTTTTTAATTTTCATTTTCCATTTTCCGTTTTTCAGTTTTCAGTTTTCAATTTTAATTTTCAATTTTCCATATTTCGTTTTTCGTTATTCATTTTTACTTTTTTCATTTTTCATTTCCCATTTTTCATTTTTAATTTTTCATTTTCCATTTTTAATTTTTCATTTTTCATTTTCCACTTTCCATTTTCCATTTTTCAATTTTCATTTTCAATTTTCCATTTAGCATTTTCCATTTTTCAATTTTCATTTTTCAATTTTCATTCTTCTATTTTCCATTTTGCGTTTTCCATTTTTCAATTTTCATTTTCCATTTCCCATTTTTAATTTTTCAATTTTCATTTTCCATTTTCCATTTTCCATTTTTCAATTTCCATTTTACATTTTTCATATTTCATTTTTCAATTTTCATTTTCCATTTTTCAATTTTCATTTTTCATTTTCCATTTTTAATTTTTCATTTTTCATTTTTCATTTTCCACTTTCCATTTTCCATTTTTCAATTTTCATTTTCAATTTTCCATTTAGCATTTTCCATTTTTCAATTTTCATTTTCTATTTTCCATTTTGCGTTTTCCATTTTTCATTTTTCAATTTTCATTTTCCATTTTCCATTTTCCACTCTCCATTTTCTATTTTCATTTTCCATTTTTCATCTTCATTTTTCATTTTCCATTTTCCATTTTTCGTTTTCATTTTTTCTTTCATACTGGCGATTTTTTTTTATTATAACGTGATAACGATAAAAAAAATATGTGGCAATACTACTAACAAGAGGTATGTTATTATGTTCTTGGTATTGTTAATACATATATATGCATAATTTTTTTGTGACATTTTTTATGTTGTACAATTATTATGTTCAACCACTAAACTGTTACAACAAACACACTGGGTTTTATGTTTTTTTAGATGTATCTACATATTTTTGTTCGTATCTAATCACTATGATGCCCGATTTAGCCCATTTTCAAAACCAACCTCCTGGGAATTATGGCAAATGATATTATTATAGCCTTATCCAGTTAGACGGCTTTTTTTGTGAATGAGCGTGATTTCAACAGACAGACGGACAGACGGACAGACGGACATCGCTATATCGACTCGAGCTGTGATAAGGATCAAGAATATATATACTTTATGGGGTCGGAAATTAGTTTTTCGATGCGTTACAAACGAAATGACAAACCTATATATACCCTCTGCCACTGACGTGTGGAGGGTATAAAAATGAAACATGAAAAATGAAAAATAAAAAAATAAAAATAAAAAATGTAAAATGAAAAATGAAAACTGCAAAATAAAAAATTAAAAATAAAAATTGAAAAATGAAAAATCAAAAATAAAAAATGAAAAATTAAAATTTTATAAAAAAATTAAAAAATAAACATAAAAAATGAAAAATAAAAATGAAAAATAAAAAATGAAATATCAAAAATGAAAAATGAAAAACGATAAATGAAAAATGAAAAATAAAAAAAACGAAAAACTAAAAATTAACCGATTGAAATAATAAATAATAATAAATATTTTTATATAAGCAGAGCCCCTGCAGTTGATTGATACAAGTGATACATAGAGGACGCTTTCTGTTTGACGCTTTTTGTTTAAAAAAGTGCCATAAAACATCTTTAATTACTAGATGTTTGCACATCTCCCCTGTGATCAAACTCAGATGATATTTTTATATCAAAGCCCTTTGTGGCTTTCTATAGGAATAAATATTAGAAAAAGTTCTGCTACTTCTGTGCATTCGCAAGAGTAGAATCGCTTTTAAAAAGCTGTTCTTACCATGCCGTCCTCTTAAAAGTCGTTGTTAAATTGCCGCGTTAAAGTTCAATGTTATTCTATAAAAAATTGTAATGAGTTCATAAATGTACTGAAATATGTCGATAAAATATATAAAAACAAGGCAATAATATTTCCATTGAGGGTTTGTTACCTGAAAATATTCCAAAATAATTTTCACTCGAATAAATATATACACATTAGGGCGGGTCGATTTCTAGGAAGGCAAAAAAATCGCTCAAGTGACAAGGAAAATCATATTCTAGGGATCAAAATAAGAAACTTTGCCCAAGGAACCATACCTCTAAAACGAATTCTGATATCCTGACTTTTGACCTGTATGTCTGTCTGTCTGCCATGGGGCAACCCCGTTCCCCCTCATGCAATTGATCTGAAACTTGACCCATAGTCTTGTTGTGACTGCAGATTAATTTTGGGGTACTCACGCAGAGTCACGCATAGTCACGCATAATCACGGAGTGAGCTAAAAGTTATATCAGATCGATCTTTTTGAATAACATAAAATAGTCATGGTGTATGATTATTATTTATCAGCAGAGTGGAAGATACGTAAACGCATTAGTGTTAATCTTAATATTAAATCAAACATGGTCAGCCCAATTATAAAAAAAAAATTGTGATTTTTTGAAATGTTTGTATGGGGAACCCCCCAGGGGGCTCCAGAGGGTGTGCCGCTGCCATGGGTGGGTCGGCCCGCCAAAGTTAGTGTGGGTCGATCATACATTCGGACTCGATTGGGGCACTCTAAATGGGTCAAAGTGAGACATATATACACATATACATATAAGAAAAATTTATGGCTTCGGCCTCTAGCCGATGTGGGGCCTCATGGCAGTCGCCTATATTGCATAATGGATAACCCGGTCCTGAGTGTGTAAATTTTTGTGTGAATCGGTTCGGTTCGGTTTTGGAGTGAAAACGTAACAAATAAACAAACAAACATATGATTTTTTATTATATTTATAGGGATATTAATATTTGAAATATTTAAAAACAAATTTTTTTCAATATGATCACAGAATTTTAATAACTTAGCCTGCTGTAGAGTAAAAAAAATTGAATGATAAATCTAAGCTGATATTAATTACTCCTGTTACTTATTGTTTGCCTTGTTTAATAATCTTTTTATTGTTTATCTTGTTATTGTTTTTTTTTTTTTTTTTTAACTTACTTAAAATTTTTTTAAATAAACCATTAAATAACGAAAGTCATCTATAGAAATAATTTCATATATAATGAGGTATCTTAGATTGCAAAATCAACAGAATTCAAATAAAAGATCAAGTGAATAGTTCTAATTTTAACAAATACAAAATTATAATCAAAAATTAGCAAAGAAATGCGTTTCTTCGTGTGTTTCGTTATAATGGCACTTGTTGCCCTAGCTGCCGCCATACCTGTTGACAAGGAAATACTAGAATCTCTGTACGATGTAGATGTTCAAGGTCATGAAAATATTGGAGAACGTGAAGCCCGTCAATATGGTTATGGCGGTCGTCACCGAGGAGGTGGATTTGGTGGTGGTTATGGCCATGGAGGTGGTTTTGGAGGTGGTTATAGAGGTGGCTTTGGTGGAGGCTATGGTAGAGGACATCACGGTGGCTACCATGGTTAAAACGACAGCATAAGCAGGAAAATACTCAAAGCCCTTATGATTGTAAATTTCAATTTCAAAACATAAATATAATCTGCCTTTTTGGAGAAAATTAAAAAAATTACTTTTATGTTATATACACAGAATTTCAGAATTAATAGCAGTGATAAGCTTGACATTTCATAACTGTTTTAGATATATAGCTTTATAGGCTGATTCTGAATTCGAAAAAGTGCTACTTTTAAAAGTTTTCTTAGGCTATTGTTTTTTTTAGCAAGAATACGAATTCTTCCATCGAAAAATATTTTATTGCTTCAGTTAAAATTTTCTTTTGATATATTTCATAAACTAGAGTCGCCACAATTAAGCAAATAACATTTCCTAATTCATCAAGCTTTATATTAGATTTTACTCATTGGAAAGATCTAAAAGCGCCTAAATAACAATTTTAAAATTGTCCATCAGCGTCATCTCGTAAGCTATAGATGACTCAGAAAAACTAACAGCATTTTTGAGATCATCCTAACTATTATATCCAAAATTTCCGAATGCAAGACCAATGCTAAAAACTAAAGCTGCTTTATAATACGGTCACCAGATATGAAATCGCTAAAGATTTATAATGTAAACCAACTTTTTTATATTTCGCTACTACACTTAATAATTTCAAGTAAAATTATTTATGTTATGCTTGTAAACGGCTTATGGCTATTTCCACTATATGATTTCCTATATCATAAGTTTCGAGAAATAGTCTCAGATCCGTCTGAGGTCATAACTAGATATAGAAAATTCAGAAAAAAACAGGTAAGAAAATTATGGTCGATCTAGATCGACTAATCGATATAAGGTACCGTTTAGAGACCCTATCTCTTAGGTTCAACAAATTAGATATAGGAAATAAGCATAAGTCAAATTTAGGTGGCATTAGTTCATATCGGATGCTATATTTATATGGGGACTAGGTCGAAAAAATACCAATCCAGACCATATTTGTTAAGGTCACTTAGTCTTTGCAACAACATACACAAACCAAATTTGAGAAAAATCTGTGCAACATTTTTGTTTTTTGATAGATGTAAGTGAAGATTGGGAATCAACTTTATATGGGGCCTACGACTAAGAATTTTTATTTTTGGACGACTGATTACTGAATGAAATAAACATACACAAACCCAATTTGACTGAGATCTATATGACAATTTGGATCTTGTGGTAATTTGAGTCGATCGATCTAAGTATGAACATACACCGATTTCCACTAATTTCAATAACGTTCATCCTATGCCCGAAGGTTATATACCAAATTTTATATTTGCAACCTGGCGGACATCGCTAATTCGGTGTGTTTAGGCTGAATGTATATATATATATATGGGGGATTTCATGTCAAGTGCACCAACTTTTGAAACCGATGTCTTCCGATCGGGATGAAATTTGCACCAAGGTTAGTCCTATTGGATAGTAGTTTAGACACTATTTTTCAACAAGATCGGTCCAGATCTCTCTGAGTTAGAGGGGATCAAAATTTGACATTTTGGTCAAACAGGTGTTTTTTCTCATCCATGTAACTTATTACCTATTGTTCTTAGAAAATTTTCTCCCAAAGAGTTTAGATAGCTATTTCTTCAGTATTTCGGAAAAAAATACTTTAAAAAAAAATAAAAATTTGTAGACTTTTTTTTTGCTAAATTAAAGCATTTTTTGCCTTTTTTTTCAAAAAGGGCATTTTTTTTTTATTTTTTCATAAGAAAGCTTAGGATTTTTCCTTTAAGAGCTTTTTGGTCGCTTAGTGGGATGGGAGTGGGATATCTATCAAAATAAATGTTTTGTAACTCAAGACAACGGTTTTTCAATTTTTCACAAATGCACTATTTTCAATTTTTTCCTATTTGTGTAAAAAACCTTACAAATAAAACTTATTCTGAGAAACTAGACAAATTAACCTTTCCGAAGGTATGTAACATACCTTCATAACATAACAGAAGAGAATGGTTATCTGTAACCTGATAGAGTTATTTGCACATTTCAATCTGAACACGAGGATGTTAAAATTGGCTTCACGAAATTAACCCAAATGAGGCCAAAACATTGCGTTTTGGCAGAAAGCAGCGGAACTCACACAGTATGCGTTTGCATTTACCATGAAAATGTTAAACTGATGTTGAAGGAAATCAACCTAAAGTATTTAACAGATGATTCGGCAGAAGATTTACACGATTACCGCGATTGCCTTAAATTGACTATGTGTCGTAATGCAACAACTTCTTGCCACTTAGGTGAATGTACCAATTGCCCGAAAACCACATTCATCAAAGAAAATTTAATCAACTCTTTAGATCGAGAATATATAGTGGAGGTCAAATTTGACTCTTGGATTCAGACTGACAGATGCACATTGAAAACAATCATTTTAAATGTGGATGATTTTGTGGAAGAAATGTGTACAGGATTGCTAAACTAGAGAAACCATGACTTTTTAGTCAAAGAGCAATGGTCATTCTTCAAGGATTTGAAGATACATTTGAAGTCTGGTGAATTCGTTATTTCATATGATTTCGCAGAAAACTATAAATATGTTCTTCAGGATGCCATACAAGCATTCCACTTCAATAACGACCAAGCAACTATATTCACAATAGTTATTTACTACTTGAAAGATGAAAAACTGGAACACAAAAGTATGGCAATCATATCCGACAATTTAAAACATGATACCGTTGCAGTTTATGAGTACCAGAAGAGAATGCTAAAATTTCTAAAATCTAAATTTACAGTAAAGAAGGTATACTACGTTTCGGACGGAGCTCGTCAACATTTTAAAAACAAAAGTAGCTTGGCAAATCTTATGGCCTATGAAAAAGATTTTGGAATGCCAGCTGAGTGGCATTTTCATCCTACTGCTCATGGTAAAGGAGCATGTGATAGTATTGGAGCAAACCTTAAAAGAAATGCAGCGAAGTATAGCCTCCAGTGCTCTCATCAAGATCGCATCTTAGATGCGACTGCTTTATTCCATTAGGCAAAAAGTTATTGTAAAGAAACTAAAATAGTTTTTAGTAGCAAAGAGGATCATCATTAAACATAGAAAACACTAAAGAGAAGATTCGATGCTGCGGTAACAATCGATGGGACCGCTGAATACCATGCTTTTATACCGCTTGTCGATGGAAGACTCAAGTTGAAAAAGTTTTCTGCCTCTATTCAATGCGATTTCTTTCCAAAGGCAACAAATAAACCAGCAGCGAAATCAACAGCTGAATTTAGTAACGCCAAGAAAGGATTGACAAAAAAACGCAGTAAATAAAGGCGACAAAAAAGCTGGATGAAAGACTGGGTATTTAAAAATTTACAAGACTAAAATACTTCATCAGCTACAATAAATTAAGTATAAAAATAGTTATGATATAAATGGATCTAATGCAATTAAGATTAAATTTTAATAAATTATTTATCTTTTTATTTTTAATATTATTATTATTATTATTATACATTAATTTAATTATTATTAAAAATAAATAAAAAATAATAATTTTTCAACATTTCTATAGAAAAAAAGCGATTTTTATCCTGAGGTTAACTAACATATTCTGGGTATTACAGTATCGAGGGTATAAAATTTCAGTTAGGTATGTTATATACCTTCGGAAAGGTTAATTTGTCTAGTTTCTCAGTATAAGTTTTATTTGTAAGGTTTTTCACACAAATAGGAAAAAATTCAAAATAGTGCATTTGTGAAAAATTGAAAAACCGTTGTCTTGAGTTACAAAACATTTATTTTGATAGATATCCCACTCCCATCCCACTAAGCGACCAAAAATCTCTTAAAGCAAAAAATCCTAAGCTTTCTTATGAAAAAAAATGCCTTTTTTGAAAAAAAGGCAAAAAATGCTTTAATTTAGCAAAAACAAAATCTAAAATTTTTTTTTTTTTTAAGTACTTTTTTCCGAAATATTGAATAAATAGCTATCTAAACTCTTTAGGAGAAAATTTTCTACGAACAATACGTAATAAGTTACATGGATGAGAAGAAACACCTGTTCGGCCAAAATGTCAAATTTTGATCCCCTCTAACTCAGAGAGATCTGAACCGATCTTGTTGAAAAATTGTGTCTAAACTACTATCCAATAGGACTAACTTTGGTGCGAATTTCATCCCGATCGGAAGACATCGGTTTCAAAAGTTGGTGCACTTGACATGAAATCCCCCATATACATACATATATGGTAGTTTTAAGCATCAACACAAACTCTATATACCGCGGTGATGGTGCTATGGAGTATAAAAATATGATTTTAGAAATTTTGAAAATAAAACATAAGTATTTGCAATTGTAGTAAAAGTATATGAGTTTTGTGGTACTATTTATTTACCAACAATATGAGCTATACATGTTTTTTGTTATGATTTTCTTGTCAATACAACCGCTCAGCTAGATGGATTTCATTCTTTGACAATGCAAGTTGAATAGCTTAAAGTTGCAACAAACAAAATAATTGCTGCTGAAGATGAAATTAGTGCGACAATAATAAATAAACTTGAAAAGGATTTACAAAAAAATTACGTATTTAACGAACTGTAAGGTTTTTCATGTTATTTTTTATTAATAAATATTGGAATAAATTAATAATAAATGCATATATTTAGATTATTGTTGCATATTTTATGTACATAAAAAAAGTTTTTATATGCATGCGAGTCTGGTCCCTAGTCATTACTAATAAAATTAGTTTTGTAAATAGGCGTGGCACCTCTCATAGAAAGTAATTGTTCAATATGATATATCGCCACTACTATGGCAGATACACCTTTGGAAATATTTCTGAGATCAAAAATAGCGGGATCAGATCAATAAGTGTGGCACCTCCCATACAAAGTAAATACTAAATCTATCTGGAGTACTGTAATAGTGAGAGCCTTGGGACTTTGCGTGAGCCATTACCTTGTACGAGTGACTAGTCGAATAAAAAAAATGGGTATGATTGAAGCTGTGGGTGTGGCACCACCCATATAAATTAAATAGATAATATTATATAACTGGAGTACTATATACGGGAAAGCTTTGACACTTTGTACGAGTCTATCAGATATTAATGTGAGTAGTCAGACAAAAAAAATCATGTGAGTCCGATCACAAGGGAGATGTGTAAACATCTAATAATTAAAGAAAACATCAACATCATATTTTCCAGTGCATAAAAAATAAGTCGATTATGCTATTTTCTGACATTCAATTGATGTTTTCTGAAATGCAATTGATGTTTTCTGAAATTAAATTGATGTTTTCTGAAATACAATTAATGTTCTCAGCAATTCAAATAATGCATTTTGAAATTCAATTGATGTTTTCTGAAACCTATTTATGTTTTCTGAAATTCAAATGACGTTTTCTGAAATACAATTGATGTTTCCTGAAATACAATTGATGTTTTCTCAAATTCTATTGATATTTTCTGAAATTCAGTTGATGTTTTCTGAAGCTCGAATGATGTTTTCTGAAATTATATTGATGTTTTCTGAAATTCTATTTATGTTTTCTGAAATTCAAATGATGTTTTCTGAAACTCGAATGATGTTTTCTGAAATTATATTGATGTTTTCTGAAATTCTATTTATGTTTTCTGAAATTCAAATGATGTTTTCTGAAACTCGAATGATGTTTTCTGAAATTATATTGATGTTTTCTGAAATACAATTGATGTTTTCTGAAATACAATTGATGTTTTCTAAAATTCTATTGATGTTTTCTGAAATTCTATTTATGTTTTCTGAAATTCAAATGATGTTTTCTGAAATACAATTGATGTTTTCTGAAATACAATTGATGTTTTCTGATATTCTATTGATGTTTTCTGAAATTCAATTGACGTTTTCTGAAGCCCGAATGATGTTTTCTGAAATTCAAATAATGTTTTCTGAAACTCGAATGATGTTTTCTGAAATTATATTGATGTTTTCTGAAATCCTATTTATGTTTTCTGAAATTCAATTGATGTTTTCTGAAATACAATTGATGTTTTCTGAAATACAATTGATGTGTTCTGAAATTCTATTGATGTTTTCTGAAATTCTATTTATGTTTTCTGAAATTCAAATTATGTTTTCTGAAATACAATTGATGTTTTCTGAAATTCTATTGATGTTTTCTGAAATTCAATTGATGTTTTCTGAAACTCGAATGATGTTTTCTGAAATTATATTGATGTTTTCTGAAATTGTATTTATATTTTCTGAAATTCAAATGATGTTTTCTGAAATTTTATTGATGGTTTCTGAAATACAATTGATGTTTTCTGAAATTCTATTGATGCTTTCTGAAATTCAATTGATGTTTTCTGAAACTCGAATGATGTTTTCTGAAATTATATTGATGTTTTCTGAAATTCTATTTACGTTTTCTGAAATTCAAGTGATGTTTTCTGAAATTCTATTTATGTTTTCTGAAATTATATTGATGTTTTCTGAAATTCTATTGATGTTTTCTGAAAGTCAATTGATGTTTTCTGAAACTCGAATGATGTTTTCTGAAATTATATTGATGTTTTCTGAAATTCTATTTATGTTTTCTGAAATTCAAATGATTTTTTCTGAAATTATATTGAAGGTTTCTGAAATAAAATTGATGTTTTCTAAAACACAATTGATGTTTTTTGAAACACATTTGGAAAATGTTCAGAAAAGAACAAATCATAATTTTTTCACAAATATGTACAATCAGATAAAGTCACACCGATTTACGCTTCAGCTCACACCGATGTGTTAAGCTGTTTTTGTGATTGTATTGTGAAATAGAAATTTACCCCCCTGCGCGTATAGATGTTTACACATAAAAATGGTCGGGATATAAGTAGTAGACGCGGCACCTCCCATATAAAAATATATGACGTATTATGAAAGCGACAGTCTTGAAACTTTTGAAAAATATAGTTATTAGCAATTTTGAGTAGTCGTGGAAAATAAGGACGGAATCGCCAATTCAAAAACCGCCACAACCAAAAACCGCAAAAAATCAAAAATCTCGAAAAACAAAAATCGCCAAAATAAAAATCTTCAAAATCAAAAATCGCATTAAAAAAAATCGCAAATGATATTCTAAATTCATTGCCAATCGCTAAATGTTTTCTCATGGGCAACTACATATATGTATATTGCTTGTTCCAGCGTTCGAACGCCGAAAAATTAAATGAAAATGAAAAAACAAAAACAATTGTATATTAGCAAGCATTGAAATAAAAATAATGGAACAAATTTCGTACGAAAAATTGATTGTGAAAACGAACATGTCAATAAAGGAACGGTCACATTAGGCAAATATATATGTATGACTAAAAACGACAAATGTTTGTTTGCCTCAGTCTGACTACAAAATATTTGCCGTCAAATAACAAAACAGCTGATTTTAGGCAAACAAAATTATGTGCCTCAAACAAATATTTGCCAAATGTGACCACTCACGACCAATTATTTTCTTCTATTTTGGGCAAATAATCATTTGAAACATTTGTAAGAGCAAACAGTGGCAAACAACAGTTGTTTCAGCAGTGTTGTCGACTTTTAAAACTTAATTCAGTTATTTCTTAAAAAAAGCTTTTTATTTTATTACTGTTATCACAAAAAATGTGTAATTTTAAAATTGTTTTGAAGTTGTAAAAGTACAATATTACATTTGTGGAACAAATGGGGATTAGGGGCAATGCTATGATTTTTTTTTTTTGGGGTAGTTGTTTTTGTGATTCTATGAAAATATTTTTTTTCGGCGCTCGAGCCTAATTTCCGAGTTATAGACTTTAAAAATTTGGACTTTTATTTGATATTTCAAAATCCGAAATTTATTAACCCGTTATGAACCTATTTGGATTTTTTAAGGTTATTTTGAAAAAACATGGCAATATCTCATAAAATGACTTATATAGTGTTGGTGTTTACAACTGAATGAAAGCTGGATCCACTAGCTTTATTTCAATGCATATTTTGACCGCTTAACCACTTAATGATCGGATATATTAGGGATTTTACCTTCAATTGTAAGTTTTTTTTTTTAATATGTTGTATTTCTGTTTCTGTAGTATAATAAATAGTTCGATAATTTAAAATATAGTTATTAATGGGTTAACTTCCATAATAAATAAGAAACTTGATTTTCTGTTGAACTGCCCTACAAATAACGATGTATATCCGGTCCTGAAAGGGTTGAGGGTTAATTTTAAATAGGTTCATAATTTAAGTGATATATAATGCTGAAATCCGATACTAAATAACAGTGTTATATACAAGGCAATGTCAAAAGTTTGAAAGTCCATAACTCGGAAAATAGGCTCGACCGTCGAAAAAAATATATGTTTCTAAAACCGCAATAAAATGTTTTATTCGTGGTGAAAATTTTAAACCCCCTAAACTCCACTTAAGCCAAATTTTTTTAACTTTAGCGTATTTATCATTTTAAAAACACAGAATTTGCCACACTGTTACATTACTTAAAATAAACAGCTGTTTATTTTGTAAAAAATTAAAAAATTAACGTAGAAATAAGAACGTACGTATAACTGTGTAAATTATAGTTATAATTATAGCTAAAAATAATATTTAAATATAATATAGACAACAGAAAACTTCCAAAACTATCACCATTTGTAAATTTTTGATCACATATATTTTTAATATTTGACTGTTTGATCAAACAATTTGTTTAGTCAAATATTTGTTCAAGTGTGACCGCACGGCAAATATGTTTTCCTTGTTGTTATTTGCCACTATTTGGCAGGTGTTTGATCATACAAAAAGAGGCAAATAAATGTGCCTAGTGTGACCACAAAATCAACTCTGTATTTGTTTCACAAAATTTTGGGCATATACGAGAAAACAAGTTTGGGTCAAATATTTGCCTAATGTAACCGTACCTTAAGTGTTGGTAAGTTTAAGCGACAGGGCACACTAGTTATTTATATATAAATTAAATTACAAATGAATAATGGCCCATAGTCTGCAATGAGGGGAAGTTTCTTGAAAATGACTCCACATGACATTTGTAAGAAATTCAAATCTAATTTTCTTATACAGGAGGTCATTCAAAGTTCAAAGTTCTCCAACTAATTGGATATAGAAAATAAGCATAAACCAAATTTGAGTGGCATTTTTATTAATTTTTTTTTTTTTTTGCCTTCGGATATGAAAAATTTCATATCGGATGCTGTATTCATATGGGCACTAGGTCGAAAAATTAACCGATCTTAACCATATTTGGTAAGGTAACTTATTTTTTACAAAAACCTATACAAACCAAATTTGAGGAAAATCTGTGCAATATTTTTGTTTTTTTTTTTTTTTTTTGATAGATTGGGAAGCAGCTTTATATTGGGGCTATGACTAAGAAATCTCCTACAGGCTTTATTCTTAGACTACTGATTAATGGGTGTAATAAACACAACAAACCAAATTTGGCCAAGATCTATATTATAATTAGGATCTTATGGCATTTAAGGTCGATCTCGTAGGGGTCATATATGTGGAGACTAGATCTGAACATGCACCGATTTTTACCAATTTCAACAGCGTTAGTCGACTGGATGATAAATTTCATTAAAATATATTCATATTTGCAACCTGCAGTTTAATTACGAACTACGAATGGGCACACAGAGAGCACAGACAGACGGACGGACGGACGGGCATCTCTAAATCGGCTCAGAAAGTGATTCTCAGAAAGTGATTCTGAGTCGATCGGTATAATAAAACATCTGGGTCTAGGTCAAATATTTTTTGGCAGTTACAACCATCAGCACTCTGACCCCATAGTGGTATAAGGCATAAAAATTCGTAAATGGGCGGCCCTGCGGTAAGTCTGCTGTATTGAACTCTTTGGGGAAAACGAAATAATATTCTACCTGCTAAGAAGGTCTGTGTCTGTTTCGCATAAATAATGCAGTGAATATTCGTCCGACTAAAACACCAAATTAATGTACTTGTCAACAGACAATTACAAACGCGTAGAAAGGAGATAAGTTAACGTATCTTAATAGGGAGTCCCTGCGTCTGTATCCAGTTCTTATTTTGTTTAGCATTTTTATACCCTATACCACTATGTGGTTTGGGTATAATGACTTTGTGCTGCTGTTCGTAACAACCAAAAATATTTGATCTACACCCATCTTTAATTATACCGATCGAATCAGAATCACTATCTGATTCGATTTAACGATGTCCGTCCGTCCGTCCGTCCGTCCGTCTGTGTGTCCATGTAAAGCTTGTAATTAAACTGCAGGTCGCAATTATGAATATATTTAGATGAAATTTGGTATTTGATCTTCTATCGGCCATGGGATGAACGCTATTGAAATTGGTGAGAATCGGTCCATGTTCAGACCTAGCCCCCATACAAATGACCCCTATGAAATCAACATATATTGCCATAAGATCCAAATTATAATACAAATCTTAGGCAAATTGGGTTTGTATGTATATATTACATCCATTAATCAGTTGTCAAAAAATAATCTCTATTGGACAACTCTTAGTCATAGTCCCCATATAGAGCTGCTTCCCGATCTTCACTTAAATCTATCAAAAATGAAAAATATTGCACTGATTCTTCTCAAATTTTGTTTGTATATATTTTTGCAAAATACAAGAGACCTTTCCAAACATGGTCAGGATCGGTCCATTTTTGGGCCTAGTCCCCATATAGATATAGCATCCGATATGAAATTTTTCATATCTGCAGCCAAAAAAATTAAGAAAAATCCCACTCAAATTTGGTTTATGCTTATTTTCTATATCCAGTTAGTTGGTTCTGAAAGATAGGGTCTCTAAACGCATGGTATAGGGTATCATATAGTCGCTCTAGACCGACTATAATTTTCTTACTTCTTTTTATATATTATTATATTATATATTAGTATAGATAAATATATAATATAGAGATATAGATATTCAGTGGAATCTCTCTTGAGCGGACAGCCAAGGGATCATTGAAGTGGGTCTGGACAAGGGGATGTCCTCTTAAGAGAAAACTACAAATTTAAATCAGTAAAATTTGGCTAAGATGGTGAGTTTTTATTTAAACATCTTTTTATAAAAAAAAAAAAAAACAAATAAAGAAATCAGTTGGTTTTAATAAAAAAAAATCTATACTAATATTATAAAGAGGTAATGTGTGTTTGTTTGTTTGTTTGTTTGTTTGTTTGTTTGTTTGTTTGTAGAGGGTAATCTCCGTAACTGCTCATCTGATCTTCCTGAAATTTTCACAGAGTCTTACTGCGGATATGGGAAGTGCTATAGGCTACAATTTTTTAAATATTTTTAGTGGGCGTGGCACCTCCCACACAAAGTAAATTTTTAATATCATATACATATATTGAGTAGTATGATAGGGAGAGCTTTGAAAATTTGTGTGAGGTCACCTATTGTTAATATTAGTAGCTACGCCGGAAATGGGCGGGATCGGATAAGTGGGCGTGGTAGCTCCCATACAAGTAATAATTTAATATTATATATCTCGAGTATTGTGATAGAGAGAGCTTTTAAAATTTGTCTGATGTCACCTATTATTAATGTGAGTAGTCGGACAAAAAATGGGCAGTATCGGACCAATAGGCGTGGCACCTACCATACAAATTAAATATAAAATGCCATATATCTGGAGTACTGTTATAGTGAGAGTCTTGGGACTTTGTGTGAGCCCATAAGTTATGCATGCGATTAGTTGGAAAAAAATGGGCGTGATCGGAGCAGTGGGCGTGGCACCGCCCGTACAAAGTAAATATATGATATCATATAACTGGTTTACTAAAAAAGGGAGGCTTTGACACTTTGCACAACACCATCAGATCTTAGTATGTGTAGTCGGACAAAAAATTGGCGGGTTCACACCAATGGGCGTGGCAATCCCCATGCAAAGTAGCTATTTAATGTCATTTATCTGGAGTACTGTAAAAGAGAAAGCTTTGTGGCTTTGCGTGAGCCCATAGGTTTTTTGTATGATTAGTCGAACAAAAAAATGGGCGTGATCGAAGCAGTGGGTGTGGCACCGCCCATGCAAAGTAGATATCTAATATCATATAACTTGTGTACTATATAAGGGAAAGATTCGACATTATGCATGAGTCCATCAGATATTAATGTGAGTAGTCAATAAAAATTGGGCGGGATGGGATTAGTGGGCATGGCACTCCTATGTAAAAAATATGAAGTTCTACGAAAGAGACAGTGATTTGTCATGGAAAATATATCGCCAAAATCAAAAATCGCCAAACTAAAAAATCGCGAAAAATAAAAATCGCCCAAAAACAAAAATCTTCAATATCAAAAATGGGCAAAATTAAAAATCGCTAAAAAGAAAAATTGGCAAATGATATTCTAAGTTCAAGGCCAACAGTTAAGTGTTGCCAGATCTAATATGGATAATCCATCTTCTTCTCATGGGCAGCTACATGTACCTTGCTCAAGGGTAGGAACGCCGAAAAATCTGATAATTGCTGTACCGAATGAAAAAACAAAAAACATTGTATATCGGCATCAGCAAGCATTGAAATAAAAAATCTATACTAATAATCTATACTACCATAATATAGAGGTAATATGTGTTTGTTTGTTTGTAGGAGGTAGTCTCCGTAACAACTCATCTGATTTTCCTGAAATTTTCACATAGTCTTACTGCGGATATGGTAGTGCTACAGGCTTCAATTTTTTAAATACTTTTAGTGGACGTGGCACCTCCCATACAAAGTATGGGATAGAGGAATCTTTGCAAATTTGTCTCAGGACATCTATTATTAACGTGAGTAGTCAGACAAAAAAAATGGACGGGATTAGACAAATGCGCGTGGTACCCCCACACAAACTTAATATTTAATGTGATATATCTGAACTACTGTATTATTGAGAGCCTTGGGACTTTGCCTGAGCCCCTTCATAACGATTCGTAAGGGGGGAGGGGGAGGGTGTAGCGAAGCACACCGGGTTACATCTAGTCATTAATAAGTATGTATCTAATAATTATTTCAATAAGTATTCCTCTATCCTAGTTTGGCGTCTTTTGATCTTGGTAATAACATCTTGAAAATGAAAGTCAAGCGTTGAAAGTATATTCATAGCTTCTGTATCACCTTGGCGTTTCACAAACGCTATGAGATCATGCGTTTTAGTCAAAGCATCTTTATATGTTAAGATGTTATTTCTTGCATCTTGAAGACCTAAAGGCTAAATTTAATCTGTTGAGTCATTAGAAATTTCTTGAACTTCAGAAATTTGTTCGGGTAATGGTACCTGTAAACCCAAAGGTGATCCCTCAACTATTAAATCCTTATCGACATGATAAAAATCATTTAAGCTTTGCACAGTGACCCCTGCAAAAGATTTTTTCTGAATTTCGGCAATTAGGTTTAATGGCAACTCATCTTCAGGCTCAAAATCAACATAAAATGTTGGCTGATTTTCCTGGCTGTCAAACGTAAACCCTGCCTTACGAAAACAATTTTGAACTGTTTCGGAAGTAGCTTGGTCCCATACACTTTAAGCAAAATAAACTGCATCTAATAAGTTTATACGTTTTACTAAATCGTGGGCTGTATCAGAAATTTCAATGTTTGCTAGTATCAAAGTTCTGTAATTATTCTTAAAATTTTTAATAACACCCTGATTGAAGTACAATTAGGAGGCAAAAAATTAATTTTAATGTTTTTAAAATTACCGTTTTTTTTGGATGCGATGCCGCATTATCCAAAAAGAGTAAAATTTGCCTTTTTTTGTGCTCCTATCTCATAATTTCGAACATCATCCACGATTTTGTATTTTTTTTCCATGTCGCCGGTAAATTATCTTTTTTTAAACTTCTAAAAGCTCTTGGTTTAGATGCCCTGCCAATAGCCACCAGTTTTTCTTTATCTCCAATATTGTTTTCCCTTCCTCAGAAAAATTTTCATCCCACACATTTTTCATTTTTTAAATTTATGGTCTTGTTTGGTAATGCTCTAAAATAGAAAGCATTTTCATCAGCATTGTAAATATCTCTTGGTGAGTACCCTTTTATTGGAGAAGGCAGTTTCAGCATGAATGATGTTACATCCTTAGGATTAACAGAGGCGGCTTCGCCACATATCGCTGT
Source organism: Cordilura impudica (assembly GCA_963682025.1). Taxonomy (NCBI): domain Eukaryota; kingdom Metazoa; phylum Arthropoda; class Insecta; order Diptera; family Scathophagidae; genus Cordilura; species Cordilura impudica. Next base: position 24,637,626 of record OY821521.1, on the reverse strand, counting down.
GAACGTAATATTGTGTCGAATTTTGTACTTGTTAAGCCAACCAGACGAAGCATTTAAAGTGTTGTTACCCAAGGATTCAGCTATTTCTTTATCTTTGCTTCGTATCAATGGATCTAAACGTACAATTTTTATATCGTATCATAAGATAATCGTTATTTTTTCAAAAGTAAAATTATTTGAATAAAACATATTATCTAATCCACCAAACAGTTCATTTAGTAAATCAATGATAATATGACGCAACCTGCAGTAAATCCTTTGTATAGAATTAAAAAACCTAACTTACTTACCAGTTAAGGGAATTCCTTTACTGCGTGCTGCAACAAACAAATCGTAGCACAACTGATCAATTGTTAGTCCTTCAGCCCTCTAAAAGCTTCTTTTTTCATTTAAATTTATTAGCACTTCTATTTCTTTATAATGTCAGAAGCATGAGTTTTACTAATCCTAAAACGCTTCGATAAATTCCTCACACTTAATTTTTCTATATTGTACACTTCAATTACTTCTATTTTTTGCTTCAGTGTTAATATAGACCATTTTTATCCAATTTCAAACGTTACGATGTGCGTACAAATGTATACTACAAGCCAATGAACACTGCATTTCAAAACTATAGTAAACACATCTATGTTATTTGGGGAATCACCTTAATCGCGTAAATAAGGGCATAGATTACAAACTGTCAAATAACAAATGTCTCAGTGGTGTGGAGGGTATATCGTTGAACGATTATAATAAAACGAGGAAGCGAGTTAAATTCGGCTGTGTCAATCTTTGATACGTTAGACTTCTCATTATAATGGCTAACAATTTTCAATGATGTTTAAAATTAATAAGATAGTTAACAAAAATTGTAGGAATTTTCGTGCTTTTTTTACTTGAAAGCAATTATTAAATACAATCAGCATAAATGTAAATACATGAAATTACATTTTTGTTTGCTTGTTTTTGTAAGTACGTTCACATGTACCAAAAAAGTAAAGAGCAAACAAAAATGTGTATGCATCGCTGATACATGTCTATGTGCACAAGTTTTGTTACCTATAAACATAAATTTTTGCCATTTTTTGTTTTTTTTTTTTTTGTATAAAATTTTATTAGAGTATCTTCACATTTTCGTAAGTCATTTCTCACGTATTATGTCAAGAGGCTCCAAATTCAATATCAACCCGCTCGAAATAATCACAAATAAAACTGTTCAAATTTTACCCAGGTAAATGACTAATTTTGTGTCTAGCTTTTCAACAACTAGGCGGACAGACGAACATATTTATATTGACTCGATTTGTTATAAGAATTAAAAATATACACCTTGTGTGGTCACACGTAATTTTTTTCGATGCGTTACAAATAGAATGGCAAACTGATATATACGCTCTGCACAGTGGTGTGGAGGTTATAATAATAAGGAAGTACTTTTTCTTAAAAAAAGTAAATAGTTTTTTTGAACAAATTGTTGATTTTAACAAAACATATTTTCAGTATTTCATATTTTCATAATTTGTTTACCTTCGATGTAAGCCGTTTTTCTTTTAGGAACTCTAAAATTTAACCTATAAAAAATTTCCATATCACAAGTTTCTTCAATTTAGAACATTATGAATTTTCTAATTTAAATTTTGTGTGTAAAATTTATCATATCTTAATGAATTCAGGATATATGCTTTGTACATGAATGTTAATTTTTTTCTGCTACATTTTTTTTTGCGTAATAATGAAAAAATGTTCATATAAATGCTTAAATATTTGATTGTCTTAACATTTTAATGAAACTTTTTTAACATATCACATAATTTTTAAGCTCTTAAAACATTCCAATGATATAAGTGAAGATCATGAAGCAGCTTTTTATGGGGGGCTGTGACTAAGAATTGTTCTACATGGGGTGTTTTTGTACTATCGATAAATAGGTGTAATAAACACACACAGACCGAGATTTATATGACAATTTGTAGAGTACTGGAATTTAAGTCGATTTCAGATAGGTCATTTGTGTGGGAGTGTAGGAACTTTAAATTGATATCAAAATAATTATGTATGTGTACTGTAGTATCTAATATCTACTGTACCTTTTTCAATTTTAATAATTTTAAAATAACAATGTAACATTTCACAAAATGTAAAATAGTTTTGATAAAAATTCAATCAGTTTTAGTTTACAATTTCAACTGTTTAATTTGTGTTTTCTATCAAATAAATTAAATTAATAAATTTTAGTTTTCATATAAATAAATTGTGTAAATTATTTATCAGAGGAGGTCTGAAGCCGATAAAAGTGTATATACCAATTTTCGTCTAAATATACTCATATTTGCGAGCTGTAGTTTGATTGCAAGGTGTACATAGACACACGGACGGACGGACGGACAGACAGGCGGAGGGGTGGATCGATCGCTAATTATAAACATCATCCCTTATTCATTACACCTTTATCACAGAATGGTATAGGGTATAATGAATCTGAATTCCGTACGAAATTCATGTGTTGCAAAGAAACTTTGACTCAGAGATAAATTGTAAAATAAATCAAGTTTAGGTTTTGAATAGGAATATTAATTGATCGTTACTATATTGGACACACTCTCACTAGATATACAATTTTTATATAAAAATTAAATTTAATTTCATACCTTGAATCTGTGAAAAGAGGCAATCTTGTCAGTGTTGTGATTAAGGGTTCATATTAATATGACTAGATAGTTTAAAAATAATGTTATATATTTTAAAGTTTTTTAATTTAAATAATGGAATTTCTTTTAAATTAAAAAAAAAATATGATCTCAAACTTTTAATAACATTACCTGCTGTAGCGTTTCCAAAATTTTATAACAAATTTAAGCTTACGGCCTCTGTTATGTTTTATGTGCTTCACATATTTTTTTTTTATTGTCTTTTTTGTTATTGTTTTTCGTTTTTTTTTTTCTTCGTAGAATAGATTTCACCACCAATTTTGCGTGTGTTTATGTGTGAATTCCAAAATTATATCCAGTCGTAAATCTCTCACACATTAATATATCTACATGTTTGTTGATAAATTATCAAAAACAAATCACTTGATGAATGTAAGTCACCTATAAATATAATTTCGTATATAATGCGGTATCTAAGATTGCAAAATCATCAGAATTCAAAAAATCTTTCAACTGAAAAGTTCAAATTTAATTTGAAAAAAAAGTATTATCAAAAATGCGCTTCTTCGTGTGTTTTGTTTTAACGGCACTTGTTGCCTTTGCTGCCGCCAGCCCTATTGAAAAGGAAGCACCGCAATCCCTCTATGATGTGGACGTCCAAGGTCATGAAAATATTGGTGAACGTGAAGCTCGTCAATTTGGATATGGGGGATATGGTGGTCATGGCGGATATGGTGGTTATGGCGGATATGGTCATGGTGGTTATGGCGGTGGATACGGAGGCTACCCTGGTGGATTTGGAGGCGGATATGGTGGATACGGTGGATATGGCGGATATGGGCACCATCACCATGGTCACCACCACCATCATCATTTCTAATCTTAAGAGGATCTCCTAAATAGAAAAATACTCAACGTTGCTATGTTTGTTAATTTTGATTTCGAAAAAAATATAATTTATATAAATATATATAGAAAAATGAATTTTATTTTCTATGCCAACGCTTTAGGTATACAAAACCTTTGAAGGAACTTCAGACCCTTTGAAGCATTAAAGCAAAGATGTCATATTAAGTAATTTCAACGACTGATTTGTCAGAGAATAAAAAGAAATATTTCAACAATTTTAGGAAGGGTATTGAAGGGAAAGAGTAATTAGTACTCTCAGATGCCTTAACAAGTTTTGTGCAAAAAAATATATTCGCTCTGTAGTCCAGTCCTAAATAAAGAAAAAAAAAGGACTCAGCCTTATATGGCTTGTTTATATTGTCAAAGTAAGTAAATTTTTCCTTCAGCAATTTCGGGCCACTTTTGTCAATTACTAATAACTGAGGTGTCTGGAGGTGTCTTATCGCACTGGAGCATGTATTAATTAGAAACCCGTCTACCCAAAAATGATCGTCAGCAAACTGTTTAAACAAGGTTTCAGTATCTGTACATGCAAAACAAAAATTTTATCAACCAAAATAAGTAAGAAAATTGTACTCGGTCTAGAATGACTATGCGATACTCTATACGATGCGTTTAGAGAATTGGTCTTACGCCCAAATAATTGGGTATAGAAAATAAGCAGATATGAGTGCAATTTTTATTAATATTTTTGTTTGCGAGCAAATTTTTAGGGTGACAGCTATTTTTTTTTTTTTTTTTTTTAATTTCAAGACGTGCGTGAACGCGAATTTATATCGAGTAGTATAATATTTTGACAGCAGCTATTTAAAATATGAAAACACCAAAAAGATGTAACCTAAAAATTGAAAAGGTATGAAAAATCAACTTTTTCTTCAAATCAGCTGAAATAAAAACGCTGCCCTCGCCAAGTTAAGAACAGGATACCTACAATATTTGGCATTTTTAACCACATATATAATGTTAATAAGACCATAAAGTTCAATCGTTTATTTCGCTAAATTTCTTGAATAACATTTTTGAAAAAGTAAAATTTACGATTTTGAAATAGTGCGAAAAAATACGTACCGCTTTGGCATTAATTTACAACGGCATATCAATAGACGAGATGCAAACTACTTTACATAAGATCATTTTGGGATCAGGAGAATGCAAAAATGTTATTGTTGTAAATTATTTCAATGTTTTTCAAAATGTCAGCTCGATTTTCTTAATCAAGTCGTCTGCAGCTCATTTATTGCCTGGGGAACTTGTTATAACTTGGCTGTTTTTCAACCGATTTTGTTATTTATTTTATTATAAAGATAACTTACTCTAGATTATATTTTATTAATTAATTTAATTGAAACGGAATTATTAATATCAAAATTCTTGTGAAATTTTTTTTTTTTTTTTCATAATTTTTACATATAAATGCATTTTTGATTTTGAACTCAATGCGCGTGTAGAAAGCAATTTCCGTTTTGGCTCAAATTTTGCGCACTAAAGTTTTAGATCCAGTATCACAATAATCTGACCTGCACACCTCAAAATTCGACCACAAATTTTTTTCTCGCACAAACCGCTGTCACCCTAATGGACACACAGACGGACATCGCTGAATCGACTCAAAATGTGATTCTAAATCGACAAGTATAATGAAAGATGGATCTAAGACAAATATTTATGGTAGTTACAAACGTCAGCACAAACTCATTATACCCTGAGTACTAGGGCGGGTCGATTTGTTAGGAGGCAAAAAAAGTTGCTCAAGTGACAAGGAAAATCATATTCTAGGTATCAAAATAAGAAACTTCCGATCGATCTTTTTGAATAACATAACATAGTTAAGGCATATGATTATTATTTATTAGCAGTGTAAGTTTAATTTTAATATCAAATCAAACATAGTCAGCCCAATTCTAAACAATAAATGGTGATTTTTTGAAATGTTTGTACGGGGAACTCCCCAGGGGTGTGCCACTGGCATGGGTGTGTCGGACAGCCAAAGTTCGTAGGTGTCGATCACACATTTGGACTCGATTGTAGCACTCCAAATGGGTCGAAGTGAGACAGACAGGTCAAAAGTCGGTACATCAGAATTCGCTTCAGAGATATGGTTTCACGGACAAATTTTCTTATTTTGATCCCTAGAATACGATTTTCCTTGTCACTTGGGCGATTTTAAATCGACGCGCCCTACTGAGCACATATTGGTGTAGAGTATAAAGGCGTATATATTACGGAAGTTTACAATTCAGAAGTTCTTAAATAAGTTATTTAAAACACTAATGAAAAAATTTGTAATAGAAATATAAGGTAAATTTAATTAAAAAAAAACTATGTTAAGTTCACTTATTATAAAGTCATTGTAAAGTCACCAGTAACGTCATTAAGGCGACTTAATGCAATTAAAGCATTTTTTAAAAATGTTGTTTAATTAAACTAAATATAACTTCAAAACTATCAATAAAGTAATTAAACATTATTCTTTTTTGGTAAGTTTCTTAAAGAATGTATTAACAATAAATTTGTGCGATATACTTTTACATATAACTGAAAAGAACATAAAATGCATTTACATGCTGTACAAGTTCTTGCTAAAAAATAGAAAATATTTTTTTTTATTTTTCACTTTTTATTTTTATTTTTCATTTCTCATTTTTTATTTTTCATTTTCTATTTCTAATTTTTCATTTCTTATTTTTTATTTTTAATTTTATATTTTTAATTTTTAATTTTTTATTTTTCGTTTTTTATTATTTATTTTTCATTTTTATTTTTTATTTTTCATTTTGTATTTTTCATTTTTCATTTTGCGTTTTTCGTTTTTCTTTTTTTTATTTTTCATTTTTTATTTTTTATTTTTCATTTTTATTTCTCATTTTTTATTTCTTATTTTTCATTTTTCATTTTTCATTTCTTATGCTTAATTTTTAATTTTTCATTTTTTATTTTTTCATTTTTCATATGTCATTTTTCTTTTTTTATTTTGGTTTTTCATTTCTCATTTTTTATTTTTCATTTTTTATCTTTCATTTTTTATATTTCATTTTTAATTTTTATTTTTCATTTTTTATTTTTTATATTTCATTTTTAATATTTTATTTTTCATTTTTTATATTTTATTTTTCATTTTTTATTTTTAATTTTTTATTTTTTATTTTTCATTTTTCATTTTTCATTTTGCGTTTTTAATTTTTAATTTTTTATTTTGTATTTTTTATTTTTTATTTTTCATTATTGTTACTCATTTTTTATTTTTTATTTTTCATATATTTCATTTTTAATTTTTTATTTTTTATTTTTAATTTTTTATTTTGAATTTTTTATTTTTCATTTTTCATTTTGTATTTTTCATTTTTCATTTTGCGTTTTTAATTTTTAATTTTTTATTTTGTATTTTTTATTTTTCATTATTGTTACTCATTTTTTTTTTTTTATTTTTCATATATTTCATTTTTAATTTTTTATTTTTCATTTTGTATTTTTTATTTTTCATTTTTTATTTTTTATTTTTAATTTTTTATTTTTCATTTTTCATTTTTAATTTTTCATTTTGCGTTTTTAATTTTTAATTTTTTATTTTGTATTTTGTATTTTTTATTTTTTATTTTTTATTTTTTATTTTTTATTTTTTAATTTTTATTTTTTATTTTTTATTTTTTATTTTTTATTTTTCATTATTGTTACTCATTTTTTATTTTTCATATATTTCATTTTTAATTTTTTATTTTTTATTTTTCATTTTTTATTTTTAATTTTTTATTTTTCATTTTTCATTTTGTATTTTTCATTTTTATACCCTATACCACTATGTGGTTTGGGTATTATGACCTTGTGCTGCTGTTTGTAACAACAAAAAATATTTGACCTAGACCCATCTTTAATTATACCGATCGAATCAGAATCGCTATCTGGTTCGATTTAACGATGTCCGTCCGTTCGTCCGTCCGTCCGTCCGTCTGTGTGTCCATGTAAAGCTTGTAATCAAACTGTAGGTCGCAAATATGAATATATTTTGATGAAATTTGCTATTTGATTTTTGATCAGCTATGGGATGAACGCTATTGAAATTGGTGAGAATCGGTCCATGTTCAGACCTAGCCCCCATACAAATGACCCCTATGAAATCAACATATATTGCCATAAGATCCAAATAATCATACAAATCTTTGTCAAATTGGGTTTGTATATATATATTACATCCATTAATCAGTAGTCCAAAAATGATCCTTATTGGATATCTCTTAATCATAGGTCCCATATAGAGCTGCTTCCCGATCTTCATTTAAATCTATTAAAAAACAAAAATATTGCACTGATTCTTCTGAAATTTTGTTTGTATATATTTTTGCAAAATACAAGAGACTTTACCAAACATGGTCAGGATCAGTCCATTTTTGGGCCTAGTCCCCATATAGATAAATCATCCGATATGAACTTTTTCATATCTGCAGCCGAAAAAATTAATAAAAATCCCTCTCAAATTTGGTTTGTGCTTATTTTCTATATCCAGTTAGTTGGGCCTGAGAGATAGGGTCTCTAAACGCATGGTATAGGGTATCGTATAGTCGGTCTAGACCGACTATAATTATACCTTATACCACTATGTGGCTTGGGTATAATGACTTTGTGCTGCTGTTAGTAACTACCAAAAATATTTGACCTAGACCCATCTTTAATTATACCGATTGAATCAGAATCACTAACTGATTCGATTTAACGATGTCCGTCCGTGTGTCCGTCCATCCGTCCGTCTATCCGTCCGTTTGTGTGTCCATGTAAACCTTTTAATCAAACTGCAGGTCGCAAATATGAATATATTTTGATGAAATTTGGTATGTAAGCTTCCACTAGCCATAGGATGCACGCTATTGAAATTGGTGAGAATCGGTCCATGTTCCGACCTAGCCCCATACAAATGACCCCTACGAAATCGACATAAATGCCATAAGATCCAAATTGTCGTATAGATCTTACTCAAATTGGGTTTGTATGCGTTTATTACATCCATTAATGAGTAGTCTAAAAATGATCCGTGGGACAACTCTTAGTCATAGCCCCATATAGAGCTGCTTCCCGATCTTCACTTAAATCTATCAAAAAACAAAAATATTGCACTGATTCTTCTCAAATTTTGTTTGTATATATTTTTGCAAAATACAAGAGACTTTACCAAACATGTTCAGGATCGGTCCATTTTTGGGCCTAGTCCCCATATAGATATAGCATCCGATATAAACTTTTTCATATCTGCAGCCAAAAAAATTAATAAAAATCCCACTCAAATTTGGTTTATGCTTATTTTCTATATCCAGTTAGTTGGGCCTAAGAGATAGGGTTTCTAAACGCATGGTATAGGGTATCATATAGTCGGTCTCGACCGACTGTAATTTTCTTACTTGTTCATTTTGCGTTTTTAATTTTTTATTTTGTATTTTTTATTTTTTATTTTTCATTATTGTTACTCATTTTTTATTTTTTATTTTTCATATATTTCATTTTTAATTTTTTATTTTTCATTTTTTATTTTTCATTTTTTATTTTTAATTTTTTATTTTTCATTTTTCATTTTGTATTTTTCATTTTTCATTTTGCGTTTTTAATTTTTTATTTTTTATTTTTCATTATTGTTACTCATTTTTTATTTTTTATTTTGCATATATTTCATTTTTAATTTTTTATTTTTCATTTTTTATTTTTTATTTTTTATTTTTTATTTTTTATTTTTAATTTTTAATTTTTTATTTTTCATTTTTCATTTTGTATTTTTCATTTTTAATTTTGCGTTTTTAATTTTTAATTTTTTATTTTGTATTTTTTATTTTTTATTTATCATTTTTTCCTCATTTTTTATTTTTTATTTTTCATTTCTTATTTTTCCTTTTTCATTTTTTTTCACTTGTCTTTTCGTTTTCAATAACATAACCAAATTTCAACGCGATCTGCGGGTGTCTCCTGTGAGACCTTGCTTTTGATATTTTTTCACCAGTTTTTTCACGTGTACTCGTTTAGAATTCTACAATTTTTATGCTGAAGTTTTTGTTTTAATGACGTTACTTTTCAACTTATATTTTGCAAAGCATAACAAATTAAAAATAGACAAAACATGTGATTTCTTGAAATCGTCATCAACTTATTTGATTGAAAGATGTTTGAATGTTAACACAATAAATTTTATCTCATCTCACAGCAATAACCGGTTATGTGTTGTGATGTTTTTTCATTTTGTTTAATTTCATTCATATGTTTGGCTGCTGCTACCCCGCAACTAATTCCTGAGTGTCGCATTAAATACTGTCTACGTTTCCGCTTACGCAAAATCCACAACACTTTTGAAGTCGATTTGGAAATTTCATACATGTATGCCGCCGATAGCTATAGATTGTTACAAGTGCTTGAAATGATATAAAACGTTAAAAAAATCAACTCTCCAAAAAAAAAAAAAAAAAAAAAAACAAATGGGAAACGCTCAATACAAAATTTAATAACAAAATATTAAATTTGACTTCGGAAAGTGTGATTGAAATTTTTCATCCTTTTTATTCAAAACAAACGTCATATAATCGCCTGTCGCATTAAACTATAATATTTAGAGATTTCGTTAAAAAAAAAATTATCTCCCCAAAAAAAAAAAAAAAAATGGGAAACGCTCAATACAAAATTTAATAAGGAATATAAAATATAACTTCGGAAGATGTGATAGAAATACTAAAAACGTTCTATAATCCCTTGTCGCATTGAACTGTAATAATTTGGGATGTTTTTATTCCAAGCTATTCAGGCTAATTTCATAGTGACAGACATGACATCCAGTGATTTTTCTAATCCAATATTAGACAGTAAAAGTTTTTCATCAACCTGACCAACAGATTTACCATTAAAAAAAGTGAGGAAGTATTATAGTTATTAATAATTGGGGGGCAAAAAGCAGTCGTGATAGACATGACAACAAACTGCCATCATTTTAGAGGGTGTTTGTAAAACACAGAAAGGCTCTGTAGTTATTTGTATGACATATAAGAACTAGTTGTTTAAAGTTAATACAGAAGCTAGTTTATTAATAAAGCATATAAAAATATGAATTCTAAAATAAATTATAGTAAAAATTAGTATTTTGTAGTGTGACAGACATGACACTGCTTTTTTTTCAAAATTACTAAATTACACTTTTCCCTTCTTACTGGACAATTAGTGGCTATAAAAATATTCAAAAATACATCTAACAAGCTGTTGCCATATTTTCATACCCTTTTCTTTGAAATGGTATCAATAAAAATTATTTTAATTAAAATTTTAAAATCTGACCTTTGCATTGAATTACCATACACTGTTTTTAGTCGAAATTGTGTAACCGTTATTTTCGAGTAAATGTGCACTTAATTTAAAGAAAACGAGTAAGAAAATTAAGGCCAACTTTGCTGAAGAAATGACTGGATATAGATATTAAGCCCAAACCAAATTTTTGTGTTATTGTTATTAGTTTGTGGCATGTAGATATGGATATATAAATCGTTACCTAAAATGCAAAAGGCCGTAACTAACAAAAAATTAAAATTTGACTTTTTTACTGATTATGATACCTTTTTACTGATTATGATGCCTTTTACTTAAAAATTGTTATTTTCCCATAAATTTTTTTTCATAAATAAATCCATCTTTGTTTTTTAAGCTTGATTCTAAAATTTGAGTATTAAGTTTTAAGTAATTTTTGTTTTATGATGTTTTTGCTTCTCCTGTAAAATAATTTAAAAATGTTAGTTACGGCCGTTTTCATTTTATGTGACGATATATCTTATGTTATTTTTGTATGGTGACTAAGTGGAAAAAGGGACGGATCCTGTCCATATTTGGTGAAGTCACTTATTTTTTGCAAAAACATATACAAAGCAATTTGAGAAAAAGCATTGCAATATTTTTGTTTTGATAGGTGAAGATCGGGAAACAGCTTTATATGAGGACCCTGGCTTAGAATTTTCCAATAGGATTATTTTTTGGACTTCTGATTAATGGATGTAATAACCACACATAAACCCAATTCGAACAAGATCTATATCGTAATTTTGATCTTATGGGAACTTAAGTCGATCTCAAGCGGTTATTTGTATGGCGACTAGGCCTGAATATGCATCGATTTTCATTAATTTCAAAGGCGTTCATCCTATATCCGGCTGAGGCTTAGGTACCAAATTTCATACAAATATATTCATAGTTGCGATTTGTAGTTTGATTAAAAGGTTTACATGGACACACAGACCAACAAGCGGATGAACGGACGGACATAAATCGCTGAAAAAGTGAATCTGAGTTGATCGATATAATAAAATAAGGGTCTAGGGCATATATGTTTGATAGTTATAAACATCAGCACAAAGTCATTATACCCTAACCACATACGAACACCAATGCTTTGTTAGATTTAGTGAGGATTCGTACTCCTCATCGTGAATTACGTTACGAGCCTTTATTTTATGAAGATTTTCATCGTACTAATTATGGCATTAATGAACCAAGAACAAGAAAGCGTTGTAATAGTTTTTAAATCTTTCTGAATTTCAAGTTAAGAAAAAATACTTCTAAATAATTTTCAGTTAATTCATGTTTAAATGTTTTAGTTATTAAAAATATTAATTACTGTACAAATAATATTTTCATATTCTTAGTCTGTAAGATATAAATCAGTAGATTGGATTAACAAATAAATAAATAAAAAAGTTGATTTGAAAAGTCTGAATGACATCTTGTAAAAATCTTTTCTTATATAAAATGTTTTTCTGTTTAAAATGTGAAAAGATAGAAACTGAAATAAAATTTCAGTTAGAAACTGAAACTGAAATAAAGTTTCAGTTAGAAACTGAAACTGAAATATAGTTTCAGTTTCTACATTGCATTATATAATGAACCCCCATATAGATTAAGTAGGAATATCAGATAATGGGTAAAAGTTTCCTAATAAGGCTACCGCATATCTTTACAGTATCTGACAATATAATACCTCAAGATCCGTCTTAGTATTTCCAATGGTAAATTTATAAATCTCTTAATCTTAAAATAATCGTAAAAAAACAGATATCTCTGGAGTACACAAAATATCAAAAAAAAAAAAAAAAAAACGGGTTAAACGTCGAAGCCACCGGAAGATTAAAATTATGCTATTTGAAGCGAAATGTGTTCTACTGAATTAAATCTCTCGGATGAACGTTTGTTAAAATAAGTGATCCATTAAAATTGAATTGCGTTAAGATACTGAATATTTTATTAAAAGTAAAAACCTGAAGAACTGTCCTTCGGTCTTTGTTCCCTGTATGTATATATTTTGATGAAATTTGGTATATAAGTTTCCATCAGCCATAGAATGAGAATCCTTGCATGTCCAGACATATTCCCCATGCAAATGACCCCTATGAGATCGATTTAAATTACCATAAAATCCAAATTATCACATAGATCGGTTAAATTGGGTTCGTGTGTGTTTATTACATCTATTCATTACTAGCTCAAAAATAAAGCCTATAGGTTATTTCTTAGTCATACGCCCCATATAAAGCTGCTTCCCGATCTTCACTGTAATCTATCAAAAAACAAAAATATTGCAAAGATTTTTCTAAAATTCAGTTTGTACTTGTATTTGCCAAAAATAAGTGACCTTGCAAAATATGATAAGAATCGGTCCAGTTTTTGGTCTAGTCCCCTTATATATATAGCACCCGATCTGAACTTTCTTAGATATACAGGCAAAAAAAATAATGAAAATTCCATTCAGATTTGGTTTATGATAATATTCTATACCCAATTAGTTGGACTTAAGGCAAATTCTCTAAAAGCAATAATTTTCTTAATTGTTTATCATCGTGTGAGAACTTAGTTAACTACCCCTTGTTCCTTCCTGACAATATGCATCTATGGCATATAAACATAAAACGTACCTAATACAAGTATTTAGCCCAGATTAACTAAATATTCAATAGAAGGAAAAACATCCCAAAGGAATTTCCATAAAATTATTAGCAATGTTCATATATTTGAAGCCGCGGTCATTTTTGACCAACAGTGTTCATGTTTGAACATTTGATATGTCGCTGATCAGTACATTATAAGAACTACACAGTATTGATTCATACAAAAAAATGGACCAAAAGAGATGCTGATTTGAGCCGTTAGTCAGAAAATTTTACAATAAACAGCATTCTGATATTAATTTCATGTTTTACGCAGACAAGTCTTATTCGCATTATGCAAAAAGACATAGAAGTTCATAGAAAGCGCAAAACTTAATTTTTTCCACAAAACATAAAATCCGACAAACTTGCCACAGTGCTACTCAAATAAAGAGTTTCGGTTTCAGATTTACAGTGAAGATCACAAGAACAATTTGGTATAATAAAAACAAATAAAGTTATAGTCGACCTAGGGCGACTATACAATACACTAGGTCATGCTTTTCGAGAGGGAACCTTTGATATGGGGACTATGACTAAGAAAAGTCCTACAGAGCTTCCATTTGGCCTACTGATTAGTGAGTATAATAGATACACATAGAATAAATTTTATCGATGTATTTATATATGATATCTTATATTTTACGATCATTATAGTTCGTTTGATATGGGTCATTTGTGTGGAAGCTAGATCTGAATATCACTAATCACTAATTCCAATAACGTTCGTTATATGGTCAATAAAATCCACTACTTTGATTACAAGGTTTACATGGACACACGGACAGACAGACATATGAACGGACATACGGAAGGATGGACGGACATAGCTTATTCGATTCAAAAATTGCTTCTTAGTCAATCGGTATAATAAGAGATTCATCTAGGTCAAATATTTTTGGTAGTTACAGACATCAGCGTACACACATTATACCATATTGTGGTATAGGGTATAAGAGGTAAGAAAATTGTAGTCGGCCTAGACTACACGATAACGTATACAATGACTTTAGAAAAGGGTCATATGTCCAACTAATTGGATATATAAAATAAGAATAAACGAAGTTATAGTGGCATTGTCTAAAAATGGACCACATTTACTAAAAATCTGTGCAATATTTTTGCTTTTCGACAGATTTAAGCGAAGTAAAGTTTTTGGCTAGAAATGGTCTTACAAGGTTTATTTTTGATCTACTGATATATGAATGTTCAAAATACACACAAACAAAATTTTTCCGAAAGCTAAGTGATAGTGTGGGTCTTAGGGAATTTAAAGTTTATCTCATAGGCTAATTTTTTTTAAGGAAGAACATGCATCGACTTTCACCAATTTCAATACCGCCCATGATATAACCGATAGAAACTTATATTAATAATATAATCGACATAAATTAATATTTGCGACCTGTAGTTTAATTACAAATTTTACATGAACACATAGACAGACAGACGGACGGACTGACGGACATTGCTAAATGGCCCCAGAAAAAGGTTTTGAGTCGATACGTGTAACAAAAGATTGATCTTGCTTAGATATTTTTGGTAGTTTGGTAGATTATCACTTACTCATTATACCCTGACCACAAATGGTATAGGGTATATCTGAATGCAGCACAAAATTTATATTTATTGAAAAAACTTTGACTCACATATCAATCTGTTCCAATATAATAAAGAGGTAATGTGTGTTTGCTTGTTTGTTTGTTTATTTGTAGGAGGTATTCTCCGTAACTCCTCAGCTGATTTAAAAAATTTTGGTTCCAATATTTAGAATGGTCCTTGAGAATGGATATAGGCTATCCCTAGGCAGCGCATGAAACACTTGCCCCTGTATGTTGTCGTAACCAGGAGACTTTTTGCAGTTAAGTTTATGTTATTTCTTTATGTACTAGCGTGGCAGAGCTGTGTTTGATAGGCCAATCCATGGAACAAGGGCTATCCAAATAGTCAAGAATTATATCTGCGAAAGTGCTGTTATATGTATGACGTTGGAATATTTTTTGAAGTTGCAAAGCAAATGCTTCTGCCTTAGTTTCATCTATTTTACACCATAAATCGTTTACATCTTTGATTGGCACATTTCTTTGTCGCCTTCCATAAGCTAAAATCATCGCTCTAGTTATGCGATACGTTGGTAGAGATTCCTAAGATAGTTTCAAAATAATTCATTTTTTATTTCATATAGCTTGATTCTAAGATCTTTTGATTTAAAGATTTTTAGATTTCTGTGGGTTTTCCACATTTTTATAAGTCTTCTTTTGTATGTTTTTAGTGATCGGATTTCAAACATTATAAAAATTTGGTTTTGTCGACGTTGAGTTTGTAAACTTGGCGTTGATAGAAAAACTGCGTCATGAATTAAATTATTAAAATTTTCAATTATGTCATCCATTTCTGCTGGGAATTTAATGGATAAGTTAAGATTTACAATCCTATCAATCCAATTACAAATCGATTTTTTTTTTTATCAGTTACGCTGTTACGTATTATTTGCCTCTTATAAATTTTTTAAAATTAATTTTCTTGTTATTGTTTTTCGATTTTTTCTTGCGTAGAACAGACTTCACCACCAATTTTGTGTGTGTGTATATATTCAAAAATTGTATTCAGTCCTAAATCTCTCACGCTTTCATATATACAAATTAACTATACATAAATCTATCTACATGTTTTTTGTTAAATTATCAAAACAAATAAAAATAATTTCGTATATAATGTGGTATCTAAGATTGCAAAATTATCAGAATTAAAAAATTCTTTGAACTGAAAAGTAAAAATTTAATTTAAAAAAAAAGTATTATCAAAAATGCGCTTCCTCGTGTGCTTTGTTTTAATGGCACTTGTTGCCTTAGCTGCCGCCAGCCCTATTGAAAAGGAAGCTCCGCAGTCCCTCTACGATGTGGATGTACAAGGTCATGAAAATACTGGTGAACGAGAAGCCCGTCAATTTGGATATGGCGGATTTGGTGGTTATGGCGGATATGGTAATGGCGGTTATGGTGGATACGGAGGCTACCCTGGTGGATTTGGAGGTGGATATGGAGGTGGATATGGTGGATATGGTGGATATGGCGGATATCGTCACCACCACCATCATCATCGTCATTTCTAATCTCAAAAGGATCTCCTAAGTAAAAAAATACTCAACGTTACTATGATTGTTAATTTTGATTTCGAAATAAAAATATAATTAATATAATGTATATAGAAAACTGAATTTTATTTTTTATGCCAGGGCTTTTGGTATACCAAAAAGTTGATGGCACGCCAGAGCCTTTGAAATATTGAAATGAAATTGCCGTATTAAGTAATTTCAACGACTGATTCGCCAGAGAATAAAAAGTAATTTCTTAAAAATTTTAGGAGGAATGTTGAAGAGTAGCTAGCATTTTCAGATACATCAACAAGTTTTGAGTAAATAAATTTATTCCAAAATAAAATAAAAAAGGGGCTTTTTACATTTTTGAAATTTTGCAAAAGCCTGGCGGTGAAATTCAAAGCTCAGATGCGGATTCAGTTTGCCAACAGTCTTTAAAAAGGCATACCTATGTTTCAAGTCTAAGAAAATTGTACACACAGAAAACAGATTCGTTGCGGCTACCAAATATGTTGCCAACCGAAATGCGCGAAGTTAATAGCCGAATTTTGAGTTGCTTGCAATTAAAATTCTATTGTCTCAACAGTAAATATTTTATCACAATAGAAAATTAGTAGCTGCTATAAAATTTCTGTTGTTAAGTTTTAGAACAATTCGATTTGTGAATTATTTTTCTGTGTGTAGGCCTGTTTGGAAATCCAACAATTTTGAAGTTGACATTATTGTTGTTTCTAACAGTGGAAGCATAATTATTTTTTTAACCACATTTTTTAGTCATCTAGCCAAATTGACTTTTAATCAGTTCTATTTGAGATTTCTGGTTTTTGTAATCATAAAAACCTTGAAAATTTTTGAATTATTCCTAAGCTTTTCCTTATTTTTTATATTCACTTAGTTGGATCTGAGATCGCCTTTCTAAACGTATGGTAAATAGTATCGTATATTCGGTCTAGACCGATTATAATTTTCTTTCTTGTTATTATTTATTAAATTTTCCATTACAACAAGACACAGTATCATATAAATTACAATAATGGAATCTAATAACAGAAGTTATTCATCATATTTAACATCACTAATCTTATTACAAAAATATTATAAATTACAATTTAAAAACATTAACAAAACAAAAACAATTTCATTAAACAAATTAAATCAAGTAAAGTATTGGTATAGTAATTTTCTAAACCCAATTGCGTTGCTTGTATTTTGCATAACATTAGGAAGTTGGTTCCAGAAACGACTTTGGAGGCATGGTCCCGGTGTTTAAATTGAATAATATGATTTCCTCTGGAAGAATTTGCGAACCTTTATCAATAAAAATATATTTTGATGGTTTGCCATGATAATATTATTTAGAAATATAATGTTTTTGAACTTAATGTAATTTTCAAAAGACATGTGTAAGACACGGCACGAGTATTGTGGAACATGATAAAATTTTCTTACACCAAAGATATAGCGTATAATGTTGTTGAAAGTTACGTTTAGTTTCCTGTTATCAGATGAATATAGAAAAGCTGGTAATAGATATGTTCGAGCAAGTAGGTATCTTATTCTTGGTGCTGTAAAATACTATGTTTCTTAAGATGATATAAATTCCGCCACAGGATTGATTAGAGTTAGAGTTCCATTAAACACAACACCCAGATTTGTTACATAGTCCAGGGTGTCATTTGCTGTTACCCAATTTAGAATTTGATTGAGATCATGATTTAGTTCTTGAGTTTTAGAAATAATTGAATCTTTTGGACTACTAAAATGGAGCTGAATGTCATCAGACAAATCGATTAACTCTTTCTGATTCATAAATATTTTAAAGTCAAATATGTAAAGTGGTGTTAGTTCTGTTAATCCTTATTATTAGAGAAATATATATTAAATATAAACAGCCATCTATCAATCACTCTTACATTAATAGTTTCATAAAGCACAATCTTATATTCCCTCAAAAAATACCTCCGTCCAGAAATCGGCTTCTTTCGACCATAGGGCGATTGCCATTGAAATGGATTAATGTCAGTGAATATTTCAAAATGGACCTCATACAAATACCTATATGATAACTCTAAAGATCTAGATTGCTGGACATATCTTCCTTCAATTTGGTGTGTTGGTCATATTCATGAATCATCTTTCCAAAAAATAAACAGAGTCAGTCAATTAAATATAGATTAATTAAATATTCAATAGATCACAAAAACACTACACTACATTGGTCATTTCTGACCAACCGTGATCATGTTCGAACACTAACCAGCGCGTCATTTTTTACAAAGAAACTCAATTTTCATTTGATAGGACGCTGATCAGGAGATTATAAAAACTACACAGTACTGATGCAACCAAAAATTGGACCAAAAGAGATGCTGATTGAGCCGTTAGTCAGAAAATTTTACTATAAATATCAGTCTAATAATAACTGAATGTTTTGGCCAGACAAGTATATTCGCATTATGCAAAAAGGCATAGAAGTTCGTAGAAAGCGCAAAACTTAATTTTGCCCTCAAAAAGGAAAATCCGACAAATTTGCCACTGTGCTACACAAATAAGGATTTTGAGTTTAAAAGTTTCAGTGAAGATCACAAGAGCAATTCTGTGGTTTTCTGGAATAACCGCGTATATCAATTTTTGTCAGTTTTCAATTAACGATGCCAAATATATTAATTTTTAACGCTCTTTACATGTGTTTAATTTTTTTTTTAAATAATGACAATTTCTGACTTTTTTCTTTAAATAAGGACGAAACTTAAATGTTTATTAAATTACTATGCAGCACTAACGACGTATGTCAACCTACGTTTGATCGCTGACAAATTATTTTCTCAGAGAACGACACATTAGCGACATACGTTGATATTAATGAAAAAAATGCAAAATAATTTTGGATTATTTTTTTAGTTTATAACCACTTATAAAAACTTGTGTGTTTATTTCTGTTATTTTTTGTCACTATTAAGGTACGGTCACATTAGGCAAATATTTGACAAGAAACGCCAAATATTTGTTTGCCTCAGTCTGACCACAAAATATTATTTGCCTTCAAACAACAAAACAGCTGATTTTAGGCAAACAAAATTATTTGCTTGCAAAAAAATATTTGCCTAATGTGACCGCTCACGACCAAATATTTTCCTCAATTTTGGGCAAATAATTATTTGACCTTACAAAACATTTGTAAGAGCAAACAGTGGCAAACAACAGTTGTTTCAGCAGTGATGTCAACTTTTAAAATTTAATTCAGTTATTTCTTAAAAAAAAGCTTTTTGTTTTCAAAAGCATTTGTTGTGCAACTTGTTAATATTCATTAAAAATTGGCTTTAAAGGAAACTGTTATCACAAAAAAATCAATTAACCCGTTATGAACCTATTTGGATTTTTTAAAGTTATTTTGGGAAAACGTGGCATTATCTCATAAAATGATCTATATAATGTTTGATTTTACAACCGAGTGTATGCTGGATCCACTAGCTTCATTTCAATGTATATTTTGACCTCTTAGCCACTTAAGGATCGGATATATTAGAAATTTTACCTTCAATTTTAAGTTTTTTTTTAAATATGTTGTTATTTCTATTTCTATAGCATAATAAATAATGGGATAATTCCAAATATGGTTATTAATGGGTTAATTTCCCTAAAAAAATAAGATACTTGATTTTCTATTGTACTAACTTACAAATGACTATATACATCCTGTCCTGAAAGGGTTAAGAGGTCAAAGTATACATAGAAATAAAGCTAGTGGACCTAGTTTTTATTCAGTTTATTCATGATATATGTCTTCTTACGATACAATTTCATATTAAAGAAAAAGCTCTATTGCAAAGATACAAAATTTTAAATAGGTTCATAATGGGTTAATGGATTTCAAATTTAAAAATATCGAGTAAAAGACACTCAAGTAAGTTTTTAAAATATATATATTGTGCTGAAATACGATACTAAATAACAAAATTATATCCAAGTATATGGCAAAAGTTGCGAAGTCCATAACTCGGAAAATAAGCTCGATCGCCGAAAAAAAAATATTTTCCTAGAACCGCAATAAAATGCTTAATAAGTGGTAAAAATTTGATACCGATCGGGGCATTGCCTCTAAACTCCACTTAGCCAAATTTATTTTTAACTTTAGCGTATTTATCATTTTAAAAACACAGAATTTGCCACACTGTTACATTACTTAAAATAAACAGTAGTTTATTTTGTAAACAAAGAAAAAAATAATTATAGTTAAAAATAATATTTAAATATAATATAACAGTAAACTTCCATAACTAACACCAATGCTCTCCACAGCACAAAATAAGAAAACTGTCCTCCTCGTGCAACATTTGGAAATTTCTGATCAAATATATTTTTAATTTACGACAGTTTGATCAAACAATTTTTTTAGTCAAATATTTGATCAAGTGTGACCGCACGGCAAATATGTTTTCCTTGTTGTTATTTGCCACTATTTGGCAGGTGTTTGATCAAACAAAAAGAGGCAAATAAATGTGCCTAGTGTGACCACAAAATCAACTCTGTATTTGTTTCACAAAATTTTTGGCAAATACGAGAAAACAAGTTTGCGTCAAATATTTGCCTAATGTGACCGTACCTTTATTCTTGATACGTTGTTATATTCTCATCCTAAGTCCCGTTAACTTTTTGTTGACGAAAAAAAAAATCCACTTTTCAAGCAACAACAACTTATGTCTACATGGGTGGTTGCATCGGTTGTTTTCTTTTTCAAAGAAAACGACATTTGTCGACATAAATTGTTGTATCTGCACACACTTTAAGTGTAATTTAAATATTGTTTTTTCGTTCTTCTCTAGGATGAATTCTTCTGAAGATTTTTGACTCAAAATTTTATATAAAGTATTTATTGCCCATATCTACAGGACTGTTAAATAAAAAGCTCCAAAATCTTTATATCGAGCCCATAATTTCAAATATAACGTTTTTTAGGCTCCCCTGAACATTTTGATTCTATGACATACGCAGTTATTCTAGAAAACCACACAATTATGTATAATTAAAACAAGAAAGAAAATTATAATCGACCTGGGGGCGACTATACCATACCCTATATCATACGTTTCGAGAGAGGGCCCATGACTAAAAATGGTGCTACAGGGCTTCCTTTTGGACTACTGATTAGTGAGTATAATAGACATACATAGAGCAAATTTTATCGATGTCTGTATATATGATAGCCTGCATTTTTCGACCATTGTGGTCGGTCTGATTACGGATATTTGATTGGGAGCAGGGTCTGAACATGCACAGATTATCAGTTATTTCAATAAAAGCCACTAGTTTGATTACAAGATTTACATGGACACACAAATGAACTGAACCGTAGACAGACAGACAAGTGGACGGACGATCGATTCAGAAAGTGAATTTTAGTCAATCGATATGATAAAAGGTCAAATATTTTGGTAGTTACAGACATTAGCGTAAACCCAGTAAACCATGTAGTGGTATTGGGTATCAGAAGTAAGAAAATTGTAGTCGGTCTAGTCTGATTACACGATACCATATACAATGACTTTAAAAGGGTCTTAAGTGCAACTAATCGGATAGAGAAAATAAGAATAAACGGAATTATAGTGGCATTGCAAAAATTTATTGCCTTCCGACACACTGGGACCTATGTCTAAAAATGGCTCGATCATGATCATAAGTGCTAAAAGTCTGTGCAATATTTTTGTTTTTCGATAGATTTAAGTGAAGTAGGGTTTTTGACTAGAGATGGTCTTACAGGGTTTATTTTTGGTCTACTGATATATGAATGTTCAAAATACACACAAACCACATTTTTCCGAGAGCTAAGTGATAGTGTGGGTCTTAGGGAATTTAAAGTTTATCTCATAGGCTAATTTTTTTTAGTAAGAACATGCATCGTCTTTCACCAATTTCAAGATGGCCTATGATATAATCGATAAAAGCTTATATAAATAATATAATTGGAAGAAATTAAAATTTGCAACCTGTAGTTTAATTACAAATTTTACATGAACACATGGACAGACGGGCGGACGGACAGACGGACATTGCTAAATGGCCTCAGTAAAAGGTTTTGAGTCGATCTTGCTTAGATATTTTTGGTAGTTTGGTAGATTATCACTTACTCATTATACCTTGACCACAAATGGTATAGGATATATCTGAATGCAGCACAAAATTTATATTTATTGAAAAAACTTTGACTCACATATCAATCTGTTCCAATATAATAAAGAGGTAATGTGTGTTTGCTTGTTTGTTTGTTTATTTGTAAGAGGTATTTTCCGTAACTCCTCAGCTGATATTAAAAAAATTTTGGTTCCAATATTTAGAATGGTCCTTAAGGATGGACATAGGCTATCCTTAGGCAGCGCATGAAACACTTGCCCCTGTATATTGTCGTAACCAAGAGACTTTTTGCAGTTAAGTTTATGTTATTTCTTTATGTACTAGCGTGGCAGAGCTGTGTTTGATAGGCCAATCCATGGAACAAGGGCTATCCAAATAGTCAAGAATTATATCTGCGAAAGTGCTGTTATATGTATGACGTTGGAATATTTTTTGAAGATGAAAAGCAAATGCTTCTGCCTTAGTTTCATCTGTTTTACACCATACATCGTTTACATCTTTGATGGGTACATTTCTTAGTCGCCTTCCATAAGCTAAAATCAACGTTCTTATTATGCGATACGTTGAGATTACTAAGACAGTTTCAAAGTAATTCATTTTTTTATTTCATATAGCTTGATTCTAAGATCTTTTGATTTAAAGATTTTTGGATTTCTGTGGGTTTTCCACATTTTAATAAGTCTTCTTTTGTATGTTTTTAGTGATCGGACTTCAAACATTATAAAAATTTGGTTTTGTTGACGTTGAGTTTGTAAACTTGGCGTTGATAGAAAACCTGCGTCATGAATTAAATTATTAAAACTTTCAATTATGTCATCCATTTCTGCTGGGAATTTAATGGACAAGTTTAGATTTACAATCCCATCAATCCAATTACAAATCGATTTTTTTATCAGTTACGCTGTTACGCATTATTTGCCTCTTATAAAATTTTTTAAATTAATTTTCTTGTTATTGTTTTTCGATTTTTTCTTGCGTAGAACAGACTTCACCACCAATTTTGTGTGTGTGTGTATTCAAAAATTGTATTCAGTCCTAAATCTCTCACACTTGCATATATACAAATTGTTGATAAATTATCAAATCAAATAAAAATAATTTCGTATATAATGTGGTATCTAAGATTGCAAAATTATCAGAATTCAAAAATTCTTTCAACTGAAAAGTACAAATTTAATTTAAAAAAAAGTAGTATCAAAAATGCGCTTCCTCGTGTGCTTTGTTTTAATGGCACTTGTTGCCTTAGCTGCCGCCAGCCCTATTGAGAAGGAAGCTCCGCAGTCCCTCTACGATGTGGATGTACAAGGTCATGAAAATACTGGTGAACGAGAAGCCCGTCAATTTGGATATGGCGGATTTGGTGGTTACGGCGGATATGGTAATGGCGGTTATGGTGGATACGGAGGCTACCCTGGTGGATTTGGAGGTGGATATGGAGGTGGATATGGTGGATATGGCGGATATCGTCACCATCACCACCATCATCATCGTCATTTCTAATCTCAAAAGGATCTCCTAAGTAAAAAAATACTCAACGTTACTATGATTGTTAATTTTGATTTCGAAATAAAAATATAATTAATATAATGTATATAGAAAACTGAATTTTATTATTTCTGTGGTTTTCTAGAATAACCGCGTAACTCATAAAATCAAAATGTTCAGGGGAGCCAAAAAACGTTATATTTGAAATTATGGGCTCGATATAAAGTTTTTAGAGCTTTTTATTTAACAGTCCTGTAGATATGAGCAATAAATACTTTATATAAAATTTTTAGTCAAAAATCTTCAGAGGAATAGATCCTAGAGAAGGACGAAATAAACAATATAAAACAATATAACACTTAAAGTGTGTGCAGATAAAACAACTTATGTCGACAAACGTCGTATTCTTTGAAAAAGAAAACTACCAATGCAACCATCCATGTAGACATAAGTTGTTGTTGCTTGAAAAATGGATTTTTTTTTGTTCGTCAACAAAAAGTTAACGGGACTTAGGATGAGAATATAACAACGTATCAAGAATAATAGTGATAAAAAATAACAGAAATAAATACACAAGTTGTTATAAGTGGTTATAAACTGAAAAATAATCCAAAATTATTTTGAAATTTTTTCATTAATAACAACGTATGTCGCTATGTGTCGTTTTCTGAGAAAATAATTTATCAGTGATCATACGTAGGTTGACATACGTCGATAGTGCTGCAAATTAATTTAATAAACATTTAAGTTACGTCGTTATTTAAAAAAAAAAACTCAGAAATGGTCAATATTATTTTTAAAAAAATTTAAAAAATTTAAAATTGACATACGTGGTTCTTCCAGAAAACCACAGAATAATGCCAAGAGTTTAGGTATACCAAAAAGTTGATGGAACGTCAGAGCCTTTGAAATATTGAAATGAAATTGTTATATTAAATAATTTCAACGATTGATTTGCCAGAGAATAAAAAGAAATATCTTAAAAATTTTAGGAAGAATATTGAAGACAAAGAGTAACTAGCACTTTCAGATGCTTTAACAAGTTTTGAGTAAATAAATTTATTCCAAAATAAAACAAAAAAAATGAGTTTTTAACATTTTTGAAATTTCGCAAAAACCTGGCGGTGAAATTCAAAGCTCAGATGCGGATTCAGTTTGCCAACAGTCTTTTAAAAGGCATACCCTGGTCTCAGGTCTAAGAAAATTGTACACACAGAAATCAGATTCGTTGCGGCTACCAAATATGTTGCCAACCGAACTGCGAGAAGTTAATAGCCGAATTTTGAGTTGCTTGCAATTAAAATTCTATTGTCTCAACAGTAAATATTTTATCACAATAGAAAATTAGTAGCTGCTATAAAATTTCTGTTGTTAAGTTTTAGAACAACTCGATTTGTGAATTATTTTTCTGTGTGTAGGCCTGTTTGAAAATCCAACATTTTTGAAGTTGACATTATTGTTGTTTCTAACAGTGGAAGCATAATTATTTTTTTAACCACATTTTTTAGTCATCTAGCCAAATTGACTTGTAAACATAAAAACATTGAAAAATTACAAATATTCCTAAGCTTATACTTATTTTTTATATTCAATTAGTTGGACTTGAGATCCCCTCTCTAAACGCATGGCAAAGTTAGAGTTCCATTAAACACAACACCCACATTTGTTTCCGAGTCCAGGATGTCAATTATAGAGCTCCTTAGAAAGACATTTATCTCAATCTCAAAATGCATCGTTTTATGTCATAGACCATCTGCTGTTGCCCAATTTAGAATTTGATTGATCTTCATGATTTAGTTCCCGAGTTTTAGAAATAATTGAATATTTGAACCTACTTGAATTGAGCTGAATGTTATCAGAATATGGGTACCTCACTTACCAAATTGATTAACTCTTTCTGATTTATGAAAATTTTAATATCAAATAAAGTGGTGTTAAAGCTGCTAATCTATAATATGAATTGACAAGGTGACATCTTGCGACCGATGTTGTGTTCTGCCGTTTTATCTCGATTTTAACCAAACATATATTATTTGAAAGGTATTTCATTTAAGCCAGTTTGCAGATTTACAGATTTTTTAATTTTTTCCTTTATTTTGAGTAAATTGTATCTAAAATTGTTACTAACATATACATAAAATTATATATATGCTATGTTTGTTTTATTAAATTTGTTATGTGTTTACTAATGACTTTGTTATCTAAATTCTCAATAATAATAAACCATAAAAGTGTTGATTTGTGAATTAGCAGTTGAAAAATAAAGCTGCTTAGAAATTGCACTCGAATTTCGAGCGCTGGAATCTGCTAGTCCTTATTATTAGAGAAAGTTGTATTAAATATCAATAGTAAGCCATCAATCAAACTCTTTTACATTAATAATTTCATATATCATATAGCAACACAATTTATTTATTTATTTATTTATTTATTGATATCCTGTACAACAAGACCAAGTCTTTTAATTATAGTACAGGATTATATGTGGATAAGGGATCAACAAAATCAAAAATTTTATATGTATAGTAGTAATAATAATAAAGTTTATATAAAAAGTAAGTATAATTATTTACGAACAGAAATAGCATAGATACAAAAAATATAAAAATAAAAAAAAAATAAAAATAAAAAATTACATATATGTATCACATAATCTATGGAAAATGGTTAAGTGAAAAAATTAAACAAAAAAGTTTTAAAATGCATTGCATTGCTATTAAGCTGTTGTTCATGTGGAATTGTATTCCAAAGACGAGCGGCATGGATAAAGAACTGCCATTCCGAAACTAAATGTCGGTGTCTTGGTATGATGATTAGTTTGCCCCTATTCGATCTTGCAAACTGAATTTTGGCATACATATAATGCGGGTTTTTTGTATAAATAACTTTATGTATGAGTATTAGTACCCTTATCTTAAGTAAGTTTTCAAAAGATACTCCATATAAGCTTTTTGCGAAAGCAGACACATGGTCGTATTTTCTTAATCCGTAAACATACCTAATGATGTTATTGTATAAAACATCAAGCTTATTTCTGCTTATAGAGTCGCAACTAGAAAAGAGTTCACAACCATAGGTAAGTCCCGGAATAAGATAGGTCTTCGCCAGAAGTATCCTGACTCTTAAAGGTGTAAATACCTGCGTTGCCCAAAGCGTTCTTAATTTCACATAAGTTTGACATACAAGTGAATTTATATGATCAGACCAGGTTAAATTTTTGTTGAAGACTAATCCAAGATTTTTCGCTGATTGTACAATTTCAATTTTCTGACCATTTATAAGGATTTCAGGTTCGATATGCGGGGTTATGGTTCCTTTGTGTATCACCAAACATTTTGATTTTTTAGGATTCAGACATAAGCCATTAGCAGTAGCCCAACGATATATGGTGTCCAGATCTTGGTTGAGTTTTCCCACGCTTGCGTTGATTGAATTAACTGAGCCACTTAGGTACAACTGTACATCATCCGCATACATATGTACGCTGGAATGGGATATTTGTTGCGGCAAGTCATTTGCATATATGGAAAACAAAAGTGGTCCCAATATTGATCCTTGTGGTACACCTCTCATAAGTGACACCGGATTCGATGATGTATTGTTAACGAACACTGATTGAGTACGGTTTGTAAGGTATGATGAAATTAAATGTGTTGATGTTGGCGCAAAATTGAAAAAACGGTTCAGCTTCATACATAGTGTGGAGTGGTTTACAGTATCGAAGGCTTTTGAATGATCAAGAAGCACCAAAAAGGTTACTTTTCTGCAGTCTAACTCACGTCTTATATTTTCTGACACATCAGCCAAGGCAATCTTCTATCCCCAACAAAATATGTCCGCCGGAAATCAGCTTCTTTCGGCCATAGAACGACTGCTATTGAAATGGATGAATGTCAGTAAATATTTCTAAATAGCGCTCATACAGTTATCTATATGAGAACGAGAAAGATATATGTCATAATCAGGCGCGGATCCAGGGGGGGGGGGGGGGGAAACGGGATATTCCCCCCCCCCAACTCGGTTTAAAAAAAATGCAAAACAAATGCAAATGCGACAAATGCAAAACAAACACCCTGTTATTCCCACAAGCTCAACAATTCTATATCAAAAAGCAATAAGGTGCCATTAATTCAAAAAGTTACGAGTTACATCAAGGAAACCACTAAATTTTTTAAAAGCCACCATCCAAAACGTAATACCGTTTTAATAAAATTTAAACTATCACCATTGTGTGAAACAAGATGGGTGGATCGCCATGATTCCGTTTTGGATTTTACAGTTAGTATTGAAAAAATAATAGAGGCATTGGAAAAGATATCCGATTGGAAAGATAGGGATACAGCGTCAAAAGCCTTGTTATTGAGAAATTCCCTGAGCACTTTTGAATTTGTATGCGGATTATGCATTTTAAGCGACATACTTACTATAACACAGCCTCTAAGTGTAATTTTGCAAAAGCAGGATATTGAACTACAAAAAGGATCCGATCTTATAACAACTTTAATAATGTGCCTTGAAACTAAAAGAAATGAAGCCGAAGAACAATTCAAAATAATTTTTGAAAAAGCAGAAGCTATTTGCGTTGGAATGGAAATTCCAATTGAGAAGTCGCGATATGAAAGAAATCATCCAATTAAAGATGTGCAAGAGTACTATCGCGTTTTGGGTTACATTCCCCTAATAGAAACTATTTTATCAGATTTAAAAACACGTTTTTCGAAAGACGTTCTTAATTTATTTAATATCACTAAACTACTACCCTATAATATAGTAAATATCTCATTTTCAGATATTAAACTTTTAATACCACAACTGGTAGATGATCTAATTATATTTCATAAAACAGATAAAAAAAACTTTTATTAGCAAAAGTTGAAGCTGAAATTCTTCACTGGCAACAAAAATGGAAAATTTCTAAAGATCTTGCAAATAATGTGTTAAATTGTTTAGAAAGCTGTGATAAAGACATTTATCCAAAGTTAAGGATAATATGCCAAATTTTTGCTTCGATGCCTGTCAGTAATGCTACTGCTGAAAGGTGTTTTTCCACTCTTCGTCGTATTAAAACATGGGTTAGGTCGACAATGACGGAGAACAGGCTAAATGGATTAGCTATGATGCATATCCATCAAAATATTGATATTAATCCAAACGATGTTTTAGATAAATTTGCCTCACAACGAAATCACAAATTATTTATTTGATGAAAATATATTTTTGGAAATATATGTATTTTTATTTTTTTACTATAAGACCTATTATTTTTAGTTTTGCAATGTATGTATATATGTATTTTTAATTTTTATTGAAAGCCTAGCTTACTAATTTTATGTATGGATTTAATTTTTAGTTCTTGTTGAGTTTTTGTTTATTTATTTATTATTATTTTTTTTTTTTTAATTTAAATAAATTGAAATTAATTGATTTATTCAATGTACAATTTTGTTTTGAACATAGTCATATTACGGAAAAATATGGAAAAATATTCCAAATCAGTTAAAAATATAAATTTAACAATCGGTTAATGGGTTTTGCAGCGCAAAGGGTTAAAGATTCGAAATGTTTAAAAATTTAAAATTTGTTTTTAAATAGTCATAATTATTGACGATTCTGAAATGAAATAGATCTGTCAATCGGATTTTTAGATATATCATGTCAACTTTTTGTGGATTTAGCACTTTTTACTTTACATAATTTCAAAAAAAATCTTAAAATGCTTGGTTTAACACTGTCAAAAGTTGAATTAATTTATATAATGACGTTGAGAATGTTCAAGGACCTACGATGGATAATGTACAACATATTCGTGTTAAAAAAAGGATTTGGAGACTTTTAAAAATATTCTGTAACGAAAGAAATAAAAATCGTAATGCTTTATCTAAAATTCGCTTGACCGATAAGCAATTTATTTTCAAAATCGAAACCAAAATTATTTTAAAAACGATGTATCTTATAATCTTACTAAATTATGACAATTAATTTCTCTTTTAGTTTTATTTTAAAACCTTTACTTAACACTAATTTGGAATATTTTTTCAATACTTTTATGCAATTTCTTAATGTAAAAAATAATTTATTTAAACTGTTGTGTTTTTTATATTTTTTTTATTGACCAATTTGAATTATATTAAAATAATTTAAATCAAATTATTAATAATTTTTTTTTGCAATATATAAATTTTTAGTTTTTATGAGAAGACTAATTATTTGCGTTTTCTAATTTTTTTGTAAAGACTAATTAATTTTAATTGTTGCACAGAATTCATTTTTATTTCATTTTAGTTTTGTTTTTTTATGTTATTTTTTATAATAAACTGTTAAAGCAAATTTTAAAATTTTTTTGTTTCATTTAAAATTTTGTCTATAAAGCACAACCCCATTAAAAAATAATGAACTTATGTAAAACACCTAAACAAAAAATATGATTTTCAAATTGAAAAAAAAATAAAATCAAAAAAGTTCCCCCCCCAAAAGCTTGAGCTGGATCCGCGCCTGGTCATAATTAAATACACCAAAATCAATAGAATTAATTTTATATTTCATATTCTTTTAAATAAAATGTCTTTTATTAGCTTTGGGTCATTTGTGGGTCTTCTTATTTTATTTAGAAAAATATAGATAGTTTTTATACATAAAATAATTTTATAACAAAATTAACCAATTTTGTTTTAATTTATATTCGCGAGCAATAAGCAGATAATTGCACCAAAGATATATCACAATGGATTATTTTGATCCCAGGAGCACTGAAGGGTTAAATAAAAAAAAATTAACCGAATTATTTTTCTTAAATTCAAAATAGTGGTTTCATCGAGTTTAATAGAAAAACTCGTTTTCGGTAATTTTTATTTAAAAATATCTTAAAATCCAAAACTGGCCTTTGGTAATAATGGGTTAACGTTCTCGGATTTATCTCAAATTTTAGGAACGGTAGTTCTACACATTTAGTTATTATATTTTAAGCGTCGCATCCAAAAATTCAACAACACTTACAAAATATTTGAATTTTTTGAATAAATTGTTTTTTATTAGCTTGGGGTCATATGTGACCCCAATTCCAAAAGGGTTAATGAGGTCATAATATTTTTTTCCCAAAACCATAGGCTATTAAGATAAATTATAACATTTAAAAGTAAAAAAGTGATGAATTTTTAATACAAAGTATTTAGAAATAGTACATTTACAGAATATTTTACAAAAATCCCATTTTTCTCGAAATCCGCAAAAATAAGATCCTTGTCAAAAAATTCTGGCAAAGGTATTTACCTAAAAATTCACACAGTTAATCTCTAACATGCATTTAATAAGACCATAAAGAGCTAGATCAATTTTTTTAAATTTTGTTCAAGAAAATTTTTCAAAATTTGAAAAAGGAGTTTTCAAAATTTTATCAAAAAAAATTTCCATTTCCGACCTCAATGCTTAATAGGTTAACAAGGTGGTATTAAAACAATACTTCATATCTGAGTACTTACAGATATAGAGACTGAAACAAAATGTTGGCTTTAATTAATTTCTTAATATTGAAAAAAATCCCATCAAATTTCATTATATATTTTTTTTTTTGGCACAAAAGTGGTCTGGGGCATTTGCTATTTCTTGCCGAGTTTTTATTCGATTTTTAAGCTTTATAGCTTTTTGGAAAGATAA
Source organism: Cordilura impudica (assembly GCA_963682025.1). Taxonomy (NCBI): domain Eukaryota; kingdom Metazoa; phylum Arthropoda; class Insecta; order Diptera; family Scathophagidae; genus Cordilura; species Cordilura impudica. Next base: position 24,605,803 of record OY821521.1, on the reverse strand, counting down.
TTTAATACTTATCCTGAGTTATGTAACCATTTTTGGAAAAATTAGACTATAGAACGAAATTTTTGTAAAATCTGAAAAAAGTCATATTTTCCCCATATAAACACACTTGAAATTTTCAATCGCGTTGAGCCACCTCTAAATTTCTTTTGATTGGCCCAAAACTTTGTATTTCTCACTTTTTTTTGCTATTTGCATATTTTAAGGGGGTGCGACCGAGAGTTGGAACACCTTTTTTATTAAGGGCCACCCTAGTGTTCATGTTCACGTTATTTTTTACAAAGAAATTCATCTCTCATTTGATATGTCCCTAATCAGGACATTATAAGAACTACAATCAATCAACAATTGGACCAAAAGAGATGCTGATTGAACCACTAATAAGAAAATTTTACTATAAATATCATTCTGATAATAATTGAATGTTTTGGCCAGACAAATATTATTCGCATTATGCAAAAAGGCATAGAAGTTCGTAGAAAGCGCAAAACTTAATTTTGTCCTCAAAAAGTAAAATCCAACAAACTTCCCACAGTACTACACAAATATGTATTTTCAGTGAAGATCACAAGAGCAATTGTGTATAATTAAAACAAGAAAGAAAAATATAGTCGACCAAGGGTGAGAAGGCCGTGGATATGGGACCACTATGACTACAAATGGTCCTTCAGGGCTTCCTTTTGGACTACTGATTAGTGATCATAATACACACACATAGAGCAAATTTTATCGATGTCTGTATATAATATAGCCTGTATTTTTCGACCATTGTAGTCGGTCTGATTAGGGATATTTGCATGGGAGCTGTGTTCCGAACATGAACACATTATCACTAAGTCCAAAAAAAAGCCGCTAGTTTGACACACAGACGGACGGACGGACGGACGGAGGGGCACACAGACAGACAGACAGTTGGACGGACAGACGGGCGGACGAGTGGACATAACTATGTATATCGATTTAGAAAGTGAATTTTAGTCAATCGGTATAATAAAAGGTCAAATATTTTTGGTAGTTGCAGACATCAGCGTAAATCCAGTATTCCATAAAGTTGTATAGGGCATAAGTAAGAAAATTGCAGTCGGTCTACTCTGATTACACGATAACCTTTACAGTGATTTTATAAAAGGGTCCAAAGTCCAACAAATTGGATATAGAAAATAAGAATAAACGAAATTATAGAAGCATTGTTAAAAATTTTTTTGCCTGCCGATATATTGGGGACTAAATTTAATAATGAACCGATCAAGACCATATTTGCTAAAAATCTGTGCAATATTTTTGTTTTCGGATAGATTAAACTGAAATAACGAATCTGACTAGAAATTATCTTACAGGGTTTATTTTTGGTATACTGATTTATGAATGTACTAAATACACACAAATCAAATTTGACCGAGAACTAAATGATAGTTTGGATCTTAGGGAAGTCAAAACTGATTAAATAGGGTTATTTTTTATAGAAACAAATTCTGAACATGCTCCGATTTTCACCAATTTTAATGTCATTCAAGAGATAATAGATAAAAGCTTATCTATAACATTAATAGGCTAGGCGATTTCTTGTTACCGATTTTTTGTTTCGCCGTTTTATCCCACTTTTGACCATGCGTATATTATTTGAAAGGTATTTCTTTTTAGCTGTTCACCACATTTACAAATTTTTAAATTTTTTCTTTTATCTTGAGTAAATTGCATTTAAAGTTGCTATACTAACACATACATAAAATTATATATATGATATGTGTGTTTTATTAAATTTGTTAATGTATTTGTTAATGAGTTTGTCATCTTCACTCACAATAATAATAAACCAAAAATGTGTTGGTTTGTGAATTGGCTAAGTTGAAAGTTGCCTAGAAATTGCACTCGAATTTCGAGCGCTGTAATCTGCAAATATAAATGATTTAATCGAAATAAAATCATATTTTTGACCTGCAGTTTATTTAAAAAATTTACGGACGGTTGGACAGACAGACATCGCTAAATGGCCTCAGAAAATGATTTGGAGACAGTAGGGAGGTTTTGCTCATTTATTTTTGGTATTTATAAAGATCATCATTTACTCATTATACACTGACCACAGAGTGGTATAGGGTATTCAGATATACCGTACAAAATTCATGTATTTTGAAAAAACTTTGACTCACACATCAATTATAAAATAAATCAATTATTTTAACAAATGATAGAGCTATTATTAATACAATTATTAAATGCAAGGAGCATAACAAATGTAAACACATCCAATCACATTTTTGTGTGTTTATTAGCGATATTTTTTATTGTTGTTTTTGCACATGTATGTATGTATGCATGTACAAAAAAATCATCAAGCCAACAAAAATTTGTTCTTTTTTTAAACTCTTTCTTTTAACGCATAATCTCTGTCTGTCTGTCTGTCTGCCATGGGGCAACCCCATTCCCCTTATCCAATTGATCTGAAACTTGGCCCATAGTCCTGTTGTGACTATAGTCACGGAGTGCTTTAAAGCCCATTTCGCCTTATCCGATCGATCATAAACTTGGTCCCACAGTCACGGAGATATTTAAATCACATTTCCCCTCATCCGATCGATCTGAAACTTTGTCCATAGACTTCTTGTGGCCAAAGATTAATTTTAAGAGAGTCACACACAGTCACGCAGAGTCACGCACAGTCACGGAGTGATTTAAACCCCATTTCCCCTCATCCAATCTATGAAAATTGGTCCATAGACTTGTTGATTAATTTTAAAATACTGACGCAAAGTCACGCACAGTCACGGAGATTTTCACAACTCATATGCATAAGGAAATAAAGAGTTTTAATAAAAACTTTGTGTTTATCGGTTAGATTATTCACTTTTTAGCTCTCAGTATTCAATTTTAACGGAGTATCTTTGAATTTGCGTACATCAATTCGAAACTGCTACAGGTTATGACGAATATTTTGAGTTTCAGTAGTGCGACGCACTTGACCTATTGCGAATAGGAGAATGTTTTCAACAGACAGACAGGCCGACGGCCATCAATCATCAGATCGATTTCTCCTTTTACACCAATCAATAATATATATGGTTTATTTGGTATCCGGAATTTATTTCGATTAGTTACAAATGGATTTACAAACTGATATATATATACCCTCTGCACAGTGGTGTGGATGGTAAAAAACCCATTCATTTCTAATCCCTGGTCGAAATTCTCGCTAGAAAAACTCTTATATTGAAATAAAATATTGCAAATTTCATATCTGGCATCTGTGGTAAAGAGGCAATCATGTTCGTCACGTGATTTACGGTTCATATTAATACAACTAGATGATTTACAAATAATCGTAATGTTATTTATTTTAAAGTTTTTTTAATTTAAATAATGATGATAAATCTACTTACATTAACGCTGTTACGCATTTTTAGCTTCTTAATTTTCTTGTTATTAATTTTCGATTTATTGCGTAGAACAGACTTCATCACCAATTTTGTGTGTGTGTGTGTATGTTCCAAAAATGTATCTAGGCATAAAATTCTCACAAATAAAATACACATAAATTTATCTAACATATTTGTTTGTAAATTATCAAAACAAATCACTTGATGAATCTAAGTCACATATGAATATAATTTCGTATATAATGCGGTATCTAAGATTGCAAAATTATCAGAATTCAAAAATTCTTTCAACTGAAAAGTTCAAATTTAATTTTAAAAAAAGTATTATAAAAAATGCGCTTCCTCGTGTGCTTTGTTTTAATGGCACTTGTTGCCTTATCTGTCGCCAGCCCTATTGAAAAGGAAGCTCCGCAGTCCCTCTACGATGTGGATGTACAAGGTCATGAAAATACTGGTGAACGTGAAGCCCGTCAATTTGGATATGGCGGATTTGGTGGTTATGGCGGATATGGTAATGGCGGTTATGGTGGATACGGAGGCTATCCTGGTGGATTTGGAGGTGGATATGGAGGTGGATATGGTGGATATGGCGGATATCGTCACCATCACCACCATCATCATCGTCATTTCTAATCTCAAAAGGATCTCCTAAGTAAAAAATACCCCACGTTTTGATTGTTAATTTTGATTTCGAAAAAAAAAATATATAATTAATATAATGTATATAGAAAACTGAATTTTATTTTTTATGCCAGGGCTTTTGGTATACCAAAAAGTTGAAATATTGAAATGAAATTGTCATATTAAGTAATTTCAACGATTGATTTGCCAGAGAATAAAAAGAAATATCTTAAAAATTTTAGGAAGAATGTTGAAGAGTAGCTAGCATTTTCAGATACATCAAAAAGTTTTGAGTAAATAAATTTATTCCAAAATAAAATTAAAAAGGGGCTTTTTACATTTTTGAAATTTTGCAAAAGCCTGGCGTTGAAATTCAAAGCTCAGATGCGGATTCAGTTTGCCAACAGTCTTTAAAATGGCATACCCAGGTCTCAGGTCTAAGAAAATTGTACACACAGAAATCAGATTCGTTGCGGCTACCAAATATGTTGCCAACCGAACTGCGATGAAGTTAATAACCGAATTTTGAGTTGCTTGCAATTACAATTCCATTGTCTCAACAGTAAATATTTTATCACAATAGAAAATTAGTAGCTGCTATAAAATTTCTGTTGTTAAGTTTTAGAACAATTCGATTTGTGAATTATTTTTCTGTGTGTAGGCCTGTTTGAAAATCCAACATTTTTGAAGTTGACATTATTGTTGTTTCTAAAAGTGGAAGCATAATTATTTTTTTAAACCACATTTTTTAGTCATCTAGCCAAATTGACTTTTAATCAGTTCTATTTGAGATTTCTGGTTTTTGTAAACATAAAAAACCTTGAAAATTTTTAAATTTTCCTAAACTTATCCTTATTTTTTATATTTACTTAGTTGGACCTGAGATCCCCTTTCTAAACGTATGGTAAATAGTATCGTATATTCGGCATAGACCGATTATAATTTTCTATTTTGTTATTATTTATTAAATTTTCCATGACAACAAGGCACAGTCTCATATAAATTATAATAATGGAATCACAGAAGTTTTTCATCTTAAATATTTATGATGAATCACTAACTTTTATTCCAAAAATATTATAAATTACAATTTAAAAACATTATCAAAACAAAAACAATTACATTAAACAAATTAAATCAAGTAAATAAAGTAATAAAGATTGGTATAGAAATTTTCTAAACCCATTTACGGTGCTTGTATTTTGCATAACATAAGGAAGTTGGTTCCAGAAACGAATAGTTAGAATAAAAAAGAAGACTTTGGAGGCATGGTCCCGGTGTTTAAATTGAATAATACGATTTCCTCTGGAAGAATTTGCGAACCTTTATCAATAAAAATATATTTTGATGGCTTGCCATGATAATATTATTTAGAAATATAATGTTTTTGAACTTAATGTAATTTTCAAAAGACATGTGTAAGACACGGCACGAGTATTGTGGAACATGATTAAATTTTCTTAGATCAAAATTTTCCTGTTATCAGACAAATATCTTTAAGTTGCTATCTTTTATTTGGTGCAGTAAAATACTGTGTTAACCATAAGCTTCTTAACGTGCTATAAATTCTGCCACAGGATTGACTAAAATGCCCTGACTAAGTTAGAGTTCCATTAAACACAACACCAACATTTGTTTCCGAGTCCAGGATGTCAATTATAGAGCTCCTTAGAAAGACATTTATCTCAATCTCAAAATGCATCGTTTTAAGTCATAGACCGTTTGTTGTTGCCCAATTTAGAATTTGATTGATCTTCATGATTTAGTTCCTGAGTTTTAGAAATAATTGAATCTTTGAACCTACTTAGATTGAGCTATACCTCACTTACCAAATCGACTAACTCTTTCCGATGTATGAAAATTTTAATAACAAATAAAGGGAAGTTAAAGCTGCTAATCTATAATATTAATAGGCTAGGCGATTTCTAGTGACCGCTGTTGTGTTCCACCGTTTTATCTCAATTTTGACCAAACGAATATTATTTGAAAGGTATTTCTTTTAAGCTGTTCCCCAGATTTACAGATCTTTAAATTTTTTCTTTTATTTTGAGTAAATTGCATTTAAAGTTGCTAATAACACATACATAAAATAATACATATGCTATGTGTGTTTTATTAAATTTGTTAATGTATTTGCTAATGAGTTTGTCATCTTCATTCACAATAATAATAAACCATAAAAGTGTTGGTTTGTGAATTGGCTAAGTTTGAAAAATAAAACTGCCTAGAAATTGAACTCGAATTTCAAGCGCTGGAGTCTGCTAGTCCTTATTATTAGAGAAAGTTATATTAAATATAAATAGTTAACCATCAATCAAACACTTTTGCATTAACAGTTTTATAAATCATGTAGCAACACAATCTTACATTCCCCAACAAAATATACCCGTCCGGAAACCGGCTTCTTTCGGCCATAGAACGACTGCTATTGAAATGGATGAATGTCAGTAAATATTTCTAAATAGCGCTCATACAATTACCTATATGAGAACGAGAAAGATCGAGATCATCCTTAAATACACCAAAATAAATAGAATTAATTTTATATTTCGTATTCTTTTAAATAAAATTTTCTTTTATTTGTTTTGGGTCATTTGTGGGTCTTCTTATTTCATTTAGAAAAAATATAGATAGTTTTTATATATAAAATAATTTTATAACAAAATTGGTTAAAAGTTATTTTAATTTATATTCGCGAGAAATAAGCAGATAATTGCACCAAAGATATATCACAATGAATTATTCTGATCCCAGGAGCACTGAAGGGTTAAATAAATAAAAACTAACCGAATTATTTTTCTTAAATTCAAAATAGTGGTTTCATCGAGCTTAATAGAAAAACTCTGTTTCAGTAGTTTTTATTTAAAAATATCTTAAAATCCAAAGCTGGCCTTGGCAAATAATGGGTTAACGTTCTCGGATTTATGTCAAATTTTAGCTGAGCTGTGTCCGAACATGCACACATTATCACTAATTCAAAAAAAAAAAGCCACTAGTTTGACGCACAGACTGACGGACGGGCAGGCAGGCAGACAGTTGGACGGACAGACGGGCGGACGAGCGGTATAATATAAGGTCAAATATTTTTGGTAGTTGCAGACATCAGCGTAAATCCAGTATTCCATAAAGTTGTATAGGGCATAAGTAAGAAAATTGTAGTCGGTCTACTCTGATTACACGATAACCTTCACAGTGATTTTAGAAAAGGGTCCAAAGTCCAACAAATTGGATATAGAAAATAAGAATAAACGAAATTATAGAAGCATTGTTAAAAATTTTTTTGCCTGCCGATATATTGGGGACTAAATTTAATAATGAACCGATCAAGACCACATTTGCTAAAAATCTGTGCAATATTTTTGTTTTCGGATAGATTAAACTGAAGTAATGAATCTGACTAGAAATTATCTTACAGGGTTTATTTTTGGTATACTGATTTATGAATGTACTAAATACACACAAATCAAATTTGACCGAGAACTAAATGATAGTTTGGATCTTAGTCAAAATTGATTATATAAGGTTATTTTTTATAGAAACAAATTCTGAACATGCTCCGATTTTCACCAATTTTAATGTCATTCAAGAGATAATAGATAAAAGCTTATCTATAACATTAATAGGCTAGGCGACTTCTCGTTACCGATTTTTTGTTCCACCGTTTTATCCCACTTTTGACCATGTGTATATTATTTGAAAGGTATTTCTTTTTAGCTGTTCACCACATTTACAAATTTTTAAATTTTTGCTTTTATCTTGAGTAAATTGCATTTAAAGTTGCTACTAACACATACATAAAATTATATATATGATATGTGTGTTTTATTAAATTTGTTAATGTATTTGTTAATGAGTTTGTCATATTCATTCACAATAATAATAAACCAAAAATGTGTTGATTTGTGAATTGGCTAAGTTGAAAGTTGCCTAGAATCTGCAAATATAAATGATTTAATCGAAATAAAATCATATTTTTGACCTGTAGTTTTTTTAAAAAATTTACGGGCGGTTGGACAGACAGAAATCGCTAAATGGCCTCAGAAAATGATTTTGCGACGGTAGGGGGGTTTTGCTCATATTTTTTTGGTAGTTATAAAGATCATCACTTACTCATTATACACTGACACAGAGTGGTGTAGGGTATATTTGAATGCGTACAAAATTCATGTATTTTGAAAAAACTTTGACTGACATATCAATTATAAAATAAATTAATTATTTTAACAAATGATAGATTTATTATTAATACAATTATTAAATGCAGGGAGCATAACAAATGTAAACACATCCAATCACATTTTTGTTTATTAGCGGTGTACACACAATTTGTTGTTGTTGTTTTTTTGCACATGTATGCATGTACAACAAAAGAAAACAACAAAATCAACAAGCCAACAAAAATTTGTTCTTTATTTTAAACTCTTCCTTTTAACTCATAATCTCTGTCTGTCTATCTGTCTGTCTGTATGAAACTTGGCCCATTGTCATGTTGTGACTAAAGTCACGGAGTGCTTTAAAACCAATTTCCCCTTATCCGATCGATCCCAAACTTTGTCGACTTGACTTGAAAAAAGATTAACTTTAACACAGTCACGCATAGCCATACACAGTCACGGGAGATTAAAACCTCACCTTCCCTCATCCAATCAATCTGAAACTTGGTACATAGACTTGTTGTGATCAAAAATTAATTTTAAAATAGTCACGAAAAATCACGCACAGTTACGGAGAGATTCAAAACTCATATGCAAAAGGAAAAAAAGAGTTTTAATAAAAACTTTGTTTTTATGGGTTAGTTTATTCACTTTTTAGCACTTAATATGCAATTTTATCGGAGTATCTTTTAATTTTCGTACATCAATTTCAAACTGCTACAGATTATGACGAACATTTTGAGTCTCAGTAGTGCGACCTACATGACCTATTGCGGATAAGAGAATGTTTTCGACAGACAGGCAGACAGACGGACATCATCAGATCGATTTCTCCTTTTACACCGATCAATAATATATATAGTTTTTTGGTATCCGGAATTTATTCCGATTAGTTACAAGTGGATTAGCAAACTGATATATACCTTCTGTACAGTGGTGTGGATTGTATCCATTCATTCCTAAGCCTTGGTCGAAACGCTCCACAGTGGGGCCAAATGCATGAAAAGTGGCGATTAATTCATAGAAGTCATAATTTAAAAAAAAAAAATATTTTTTATTAATGGATATTTATAAATACATAAAAAACCAACATTTAAAAAAAAACAGAGTGAAAAAACACATTTTTTAACCCTTTATGGGCCATTTTGTGTTCTGTAAAAAATCCTCTTTTTTCACATTTTTTGCTGTAACTTTGGAACGGTGCGCTACAAATTATTCAATTAAATTGCAAATTAAAGCATACTAAATGTACTGTAAGAAAAATAAGTAATATTTTTAAAAATAATAAGGAATAAATATTTTATATGTATTTTTATTAGAAAATTTTTAAATTAAAATCATACCTTTTTTCTCGAAATTTTAAAATTTTGCTCAAAAATGCAACATTTGAGAATCTAATTGTTTTTTTATTGACAAATAACCATAAACACACTATTTAAAAAAAATTTAATTAAATTCGGTTATTCTATTTTTTTTTTTTTTTTTTGAAAACAACAATTTTTTATTATAATCATTATTACCTTCAATGTTAGTATTTACTTCACATTCAATTTCATAATCATAAATTAATTCGTTACAATAATCTTAATCTTCATCTCCATCTTCATCTTCATCTTCATCTCCATCTTCATCTCCATCTTCATCTCCATCTTCATCTCCATCTTCATCATTGCTATTTTGATTGCTGGGAAGTACAAGCAACTCCAATGCAGATTTTGGCATTAGCTCTTTTTTCTTTTTAGAACTATTGTTCATGCTTGTTATAAACGGATCTGAACTTAAGAGAAATCTATTAAAGATATCTTCCATTGTTTTTTCTCGACTGCATTTACGGGCAAAATTCTCCCTATAACTTTTAAAATCTTTATTTCTGGCTTCCTGAGACTCTTCGGTTAGCTGACCAATTGGCAATGGCGATAATGATATAATTTCAGGCCCATGAATAAAATATTTGTGAAGAGTAGGAGGCATATAGTACCATGGATATTTTTTCACAAATAGCCTGGCAGTGTTATTAGCGAAGTTTGTAAATTTTTCAATGTTGACCTCAATACCACTAGAAACTACAATTAATATTGTGTGCATATTTTTGATCAACTCTAAATCAATATTAGTAATTTCAGCAGATACTTCTGCATTCTTAAAAAAACGTCTTGCAGTATTCCCGTCATTAGAGTTACCAAAACCAGGTTTTGGTTGATCAATGATCAATCCCGTTCTCTTTTTAAATTCGTGTTGAATACGACTTTTAGTTTCAGCAATAATTTTTTTTTCTTCGTCACTTCTTGCCTGCCATTTTTGAATTGGAAGTTTATATGCCAAGTGAATAAGACATTCAAAAAATCTTATCCAGCCATGTAGGACAGACAAACCGAACTCCATGAAGTCTACGTTGGAATCTCTAGAAATCATTTGTTCAATATTGTTGAACTCCTTGCTGGTAGCGCCACATATGTAGCACTTTTGTGTGGACTTTGTGTCTGTAATCGCGTTACACACTTTACCGTCAGTCATAACGAGAATTAGTTTGTGGTTCACTTTTATCTTTCTTTCTCCAACTGATATCACTGTATCGATAAGAGCATTTTTTTCTGTCTCCACTCTTTCTCTTTCTGTTTTAATACTGTTGACCGTTTCTTTCATAAATTCAATTTTTAATGGCCTGCAAAACCTAGTTGAAGACGGTCGAGGATTATGCCAAATGATTTTGTTTTTACAAACTAATTTTAATGGTACAATTGACGTAATAAATACAGAAGAATCAGATGCATTATTGTCATGAAAGGCTTGTTTGTAAGAACTATGCCCTGAACTTCCGTCAAAGCCCCACTTAGTGTATAAAGTAATTTTTTCGATTTCTTCGTTGTCTAACGAATTTAAATCTGCATTTTTAACCGACAAAAGGCGTTCAGTGGTATGATCCAATATTCCTTGTAGGCTAACTTGCGCTGATGTTTCAGAAATTTTCATTTGTTCTCCCTTTGGGTAACATTTTTTCTTAGCTCTTTGGACCAATTTATATGATGGAAATTTCTCAGGTGCAACCTTTCTAATAACATTATATTGGTGGCGACTTAGCTTCGCTTCTACCAAAACGGACAGAGCTTCATCCGGAGTTAACTGCTGTGGTGGTACCTGTTCTATACTTTTTCGGTATTTTTGGGCTTTTGTTGGAGATGATATTATTTCCTTAACAATTTTCGACTCATCTATTTTTCCAACAGCTCTCAAGCTCATTTGTGTGGCGTAAGCCAAAACAGGCAAAGAAATTTGATCTCTTATGTCTTTACATTTCTTAACTTTTGTTTTTTCTTTGCACTCTTCAAGTGAGAGATCATTGCGACCTCTTTTTTGTTGTGGTTCTGGTGGTGGACTGAATGAGATTGAGGCATCCAGCCAATTCTTATTATTTTTTACAAAAATTTCATTCTTTCTATGACATTTTTGCCACCGAATCTCATAGCTAGAGCAAAAATTATGAAACCTTGTCATAAAATCTACTATATCCGAAGGGTCGACACGTTTTATTACTTCCCATCTCAAAAGTTTAAATTTATCCTGAAGTGATTTAGGTTCTGCACTCCTCATAAAATTATGCAACTCATGACGAGGAATGAAAATTATTTTGGGACATGTTCCTAAAATTAATAAGATTTCTATTCGTTTAAAATTTGCAAAAAGTAATTCCTTTAACCCTGTACCGAATAATTTACACTTTCACAACACTTTAAATATGTAACATCACATCACAAAACATTGACAGCTAAAACAATAAATAAACGTGTCAGTACCGAATCAATAATACCCTACGGATGGATAGAAATTCTTAAAAATGTATTATCATTATATTAGTAGATTGATATCACCAGCTTAAAACAAAATTAAAACTTTACTCGTATGATGCATGTATATGACCAACAGTTATTATGTAGGACTCAAATAAATGACAATAATAAATAGGGATGGGAGCGTGACCTCCTTCAATTTTTCAAAATAGTGCACTTGTGCCATATACAATTTTCTAATAATTTAAAATTAACAAATGTTTAAGTAAAATTCATTGAAATATCATAAACACATATAAAATAATTTAATTAGTTTTATTCATAGTAAATAAACCCAACATACGCAATCACGTGAGCATGCGTGAATTAAAGTTACTCACGCCCCCATCTCTAATTAACAACACATTTTTTAGCTACAATAACAACTACTATAACGAAAATAATGACAAAACAAAGTAAAAACAACTTGATGTTTTGTTTTGTTTTTTTTTTTTCATATTTGTGGATTTTTAGCATCTTGAGTTATTTCACAAAAACAAGCATAACTCAAAAATCGCAAAAAATCGCAAAAAAATATTTTGGGGTTTATTAGTTGAGATCTGATATTATAAGACTATATAGACGCTTTTACGCAAGCTCACAAACAAAGTTGTTGAAACTCCATATATAAATCAAAAATAGCCCATTTTTGGGCTAATTTTATTTTATTAACATTTAATATTTTTAAAACATTTGTTTAAACAAAAAAACATGTACTATATAGTAAACTACGTGAAGTTGACGGTTCCATTATAAAAATTTAACTTTTAGAAGTATTAATAGAAAAAATTATCAATTGAAATATCAAAATTTTCACTTTTTTTCAATATGCACAAAAAAAATAACAATTATTCAACTTTAAGTGCTCACTTCAACTAAAGCAAACAACTTAAAAGTATAATTTTTGCAATTAGTGATGCAGAATTTTATCCACTTTCACCCGGTATCAAACACGATCATGAATTTTAAAGTTCATATTTTGAATTAATCGCCACTTTTCATTCATTTTGCCCCAATGTGCGCTCGCTAGAAAAACTCTTATATTGAAACAAAATATTGCAAATTTCATAAAGGCAATCATATCCGTCACGTGATTTAGGGTTCATATTAATACAACTAGATGATTTACAAATAATCGTAATGTTATTTATTTTAATGTTTTTTTATAATTTAATAATGATGATAAATCTACTTACATTAACGCTGTTACGCATTTTTAGCTTCTTAATTTTCTTGTTATTAATTTTCGATTTATTGCGTAGAACAGACTTCATCACCAATTTTGTGTGTGTGTGTATATTACAAAAATGTATCTAGGCATAAATTTCTTACAAACAAAATACACATAAATTTATCTAACATATTTGTTTGTAAATTATCAAAACAAATCACTTGATGAATCTAAGTCACCTATGAATATAATTTCGTATATAATGCGGTATCTAAGATTGCAAAATTATCAGAATTCAAAAATTCTTTCAACTGAAAAGTACAAATTTAATTTTAAAAAAAGTATTATCAAAAATGCGCTTCCTCGTGTGCTTTGTTTTAATGGCACTTGTTGCCTTATCTGTCGCCAGCCCTATTGAAAAGGAAGCTCCGCAGTCCCTCTACGATGTGGATGTACAAGGTCATGAAAATACTGGTGAACGTGAAGCCCGTCAATTTGGATATGGCGGATTTGGTGGTTATGGGGGATATGGTAATGGCGGTTATGGTGGATACGGAGGCTACCCTGGTGGATTTGGAGGTGGATATGGAGGTGGATATGGTGGATATGGCGGATATCGTCACCATCACCACCATCATCATCGTCATTTCTAATCTCAAAAGGATCTCCTAAATAAAAAAATACTCAACGTTACTATGACTGTTAATTTTGATTTCGAAAAAAAAAAATATATAATTAATATAATGTATATAGAAAATTGAATTTTATTTTTTATGCCAGGGCTTTAGGTATACCAAAAAGTTGATGGAACGTCAGAGCCTTTAAAATATTGAAACTAAAATGCCATATTAGGTAGTTTTAACGACTGATAATGAGAAGAAATACCTAAAAAAAATTTAGGAAGTGTTGAAGAGAAAGAGTAACTATCACTTTTAGTTGAATTAACAAGTTTTGTATATCTATAATATTAACAGGCTAGGCGATTTCTTGCGACTGATGTTTTGTTCTACCGTTTTATCCCGATTTTGACCAAACCTACATTATTTGAAAGGTATTTCTTTTTGGCTGTTCGCCAGATTTACAGATTCTTAAATTTGTTCCTTTATTTTGAGTAAATTGCATTTAAAGTTGCTACTAACACATACATAAAATTATACAATGCTATGTATGTGTTTACTAAATTTGTTAATAAGTTTGTAATAAAAATGAGTTTGTTTTTTGTGTTAAATTGTGAATTGGCTATAATTGATTAGCATACTTTTAGGGTCTTTATTTAATGAAAAAATAAAATTTCCTAGAATTTGCGCTCGAATTTCGAGGGCTGGAATTTGCTAGTATAACTTTATTCGCTCTGCAGTACTGTCCAAAATGAAGCAAAAAAGAGAGTTGAACATATTTAATTTTTCGCCAAATCCTAGTGGTGAAATTCGAAGCTCGAATTCGGATTCAGTCTGCGATCAGTATACTCTGGTCTCAGGTCTAACAATAATGTAAGTCTGTGTTAATAATTGAAAATCCAACATTTTACAAGTTGACATCATTATTGTTGCTAACGCTAGAAGCAATGAATATTAAAACTCCAAATATATAATTTTCAACCATTTAAAAGAAAATTAGATTTTCCATTCGACTCAGAAACCAATATGCTGTTGAATTTGTATATAACCTGCGGGAGAATTAATTTAAAATATTATTTTTTTAAGCACAATTTTCAGTCATCCAGCCAAACTGACTTTTAACCCGCTTTATTTGAGATTTCTGATTTTTCTCCACTTTAGTTGGAAAATTTTACGAGATTTGCAAATGTTTGTTGAAGAACAATGGAAGAAGCTAGCCACATTTCGCTGGCTTATATTGTCAAAATCAATATATTTTTCTACTTTTGTTAATTACTCATATCTACGGCATTCTTTCAGAACCTTTTCAGCTATATGAAACTTTATCGTACTGGAGCATGTATTAACTAGAAATCCGTCTGAGTAAAAATAATCGTCAGCAAACTGTTTACCAAGGCGTTCACTATCTATCCAAGCAAAAAAAAAAAAAATGTGGAGCTTATGGCCAAAAAATTACGCCAAATATTGAAAAAAAAAAATATGCAAACAAACCATTTTGGTATTAATTGTCATCTATTTATTAGGTAAAAGATTAGACTGGTACGAATTTTTGCTGGTACTTCATCCACGGAGATCTGAATTCTGCTTGTATTTATTGGGTTTTAGCTATTTTTTTTTAGCTTCTAAGGATATATAGGGAACGTTTTGTGGTTAAATTTAATGCAAAGTCTGGCCAGAAATCTATTTTTGAATTTTCATGGTAATATTTTTAAATAAAACTTTCAAGTTCTGGAATACACTTTTTATTGTGAAAAATTTTGATTTACTGACACCACTTCACAAATCGTCAACCACTATAAAACCTTTCCTGGAAATTGGGTCTTGGGTGCTTTATATTCAGAAGACTCGAAGTAATACCATTGTTGACATTCATTGCCTTCCACTGAGAAGTACGACTCAACATCCGTCACACATTTGTGCCCAGTGGTTGCAGAGAATTAATTTTGAGAAAGGAAACGTTGTCTGGATTTAACAATTTTTTCTTGTCTTTCAGTTGTTGCTGGTGCCGTTATATTATTTCTCGTCTGAACTTTCATACATTCCAGATATCTATATATTAATAAGTGAAGGCAAACATTTTGATTTTAAGCAAGTTTGCGCTCACGGAAGAGTGTGAAATTTGGCATAGTTATACTTCATATGGAGGATACAATTTATGTATAATATGTTTTAAAAATATATCAAATTATATAAAATAAAATATTTATAATAAATAATTTTATAAGAGCCTAAAGGTATGCTTAACCATTTTGGCTAATTCTCAATTCATCGCCTGTGCATTTATTTTTGATGTTTTCAAAAAAGAGTACATTTTAATCGCCCTGCGTTGAATTAAGAATTGCGTAAAAGTGATTAGCAACCTTTATGCTCTTATAGAATTATTTATTAACAATCCCATTTATATTCCTTTTGTGTGTTCATCATATATTTGTAATGAAATTTAATAAGTTTTATTTAAAAATTTCCAATTTTTATAAATTTTATTTAAATATTCATAAATTATATAATCATTGAAAGAAAAAAATTTAATTAAAAAATTCACTTTCCTACAATTCGTATTACCGTATTTTTGCCCATTAGGGCTTGCAATACCGGGCCAAATATTCAAAGCCGGTACTTCGGTATTTCATTATATTAATACCGGGATCCCGATATTAAAATCGGTATTTAAAAAAAAATAAAAACCAAATAAAATATTTAATTCAATAATGTATAATTCAAAACAATAAACTTTTTTTTAAGTGCCACAAAAGAGAAGAAATATATAAAATAAATAAAAAAGAGTAATAAAATAATTAATAATACGTAAGTATTACATGACGTCACGTGTCGTCTGTAGCTGTAGCTGGTACTACTGAAATTGAATTGGAGATACAAATTGCTGCTTTTGCCGATACCTGACATGGTTAAGAACACTGTACCTTTAGAAAACATACCACTGCTTTTGAAACAGCTAAAGCTTTTGCTGAAAATTCCGAAGGCGTTCGATCTATTCCAATTAAAAAACTGGTTAATGAAATTTGCTGTTAGTGATACCAACAAAATCTTGAAAGTTGATCAAATTGTTATGACCAAGCGTGCTGGCGGACCCAAACCTCAACAAGCTGGTTTTAGTGATGATGAGAGTTTAATTAGATACTTCAACATCTATAAACAAGTAAGAAAATTATAGTCGGTCTCGACCGACTATAGGATACCCTATACCATGCGTGTAGAGACCCTACCCTATAGGCCTACTAACTGGACATAAAAAATAAGCATAAACCAAATTTGAGTGGGATTTTTATTAATTTTTTTGGCTGCAGATATGAAAAAGTTTATATCGGATGCTATATCTATAAAGGGACTAGGTCCAAAAATGGACCGACCCTGATCATGTTTGGTAAAGTCTCTTGTATTTTGCAAAAATATATGCAAACAAAATTTGAGAAGAATCAGTGCAATATTTTTGTTTTTTAATAGATTTAAGTGAAGATCGGGAAGCAGCTCTATATGGGGTCAAAGGGATCATTTTTGGACTACTCATTAGTGGATGTAATGAACGCATACAAACCCAATTTGAGTAAGATCTATATGACAATTTGGATCTTATGGCAATTTATGTCGATTTCATATGGGTAATTTGTATGGGGGCTAGGTCTGAACATGGACCGATTCTCACCAATTTCAATAGCGTTCATCCCATGGCCGATAAAAGCTTATATACCAAATTTCATCAAAATATATATATATTTGCGACCTGCAGTTTGATTACAAGCTTTACATGGACACACAGACGGACGGACGGACGGACGGACGGACGGACGGATATTGTTAAATCAACTCAGAAAGTGATTCTGATTCGATCGGTATAATTAAAGATGGGTCTAGGTCAAATATTTTTGGTTGTTACAAACAGCAGCACAAAGTCATTATACCCAAACCACATAGTGGTATAGGGTATAAAAATCATTCTGTATTTTCGTACTAATACCATTTTCTAAGGTTTTTCATATTCTCTATAACATAATTTTTCTTCTCCTATCGTCTCTTACTCAAAAACATACAAACATACATACGTATTAATACTTAATTTATAACTATAAAAGAGATAAATTATATATAAAATTATTTTAAAGTTATAATTACTGCAGACATGCATTGGGCTACCCCAATAAATGGCTATAATGACCAATAAAAAAATCTAAATTCCTTTGTATGAACTAAATTTAACAGTTCATGCCATCGAATTAATTTAAAACATCAGTTGCCCTAAACTACGTAGGTTATTTCGATAATATTATTTAGTAATCACTACAGAATAATGTGATAGTACATGGGACTATCAAAATTTGGTTTGCAACAAATTCAATTGCCACAACAAATCCATTTTCTGTGTTTATAACGTACAACTTCAGAAGTTTTTACATAAGCTAAGCTATGTAATACACTAACAATGTGTAATAGAAATATAATGTCAACTACGTTAAATTTTCTAAAACCCGTGAGGACATACAACGTTAGGGTACTGGAAGCAACTCCAATATTGAAATTCTCCAACGTTATCAATGTAAAACGCTTAGAATATTGCTGACACCCCATAACTAATGAGAATATACACAATGACCTCACCATATCAAAAGTTAAAGAAGATCTTAGTAGATTTAGCTGAAAATATATTGAAAGACTTAGTAATCACCCTAACTAATTAGCAATTTGCTTATTGGATGATAGTGAAGAAATACAAAGACTCAAGAGACATCATGTTCTAGACTTACCTTTTAAGAAATAATATTGTAAAGATATAACTAGAATTATGTAAATATGTATATTAGGGTGGCCTTTCGTTATATGGAGGGAAAAAAAAGTGTTCAAACTGTCGGTCTCACCACCTAAAAATATGCGAATAGCAAAAAAACTGATAAATACAAAGTTTTGGGCCAATCAAGAAACGTTTAGTCGTGGCGCAAAGCGATTGAAAATTTCAAGTGTGTTTATATGGGGAAAATATGACTTTTTTTCAGATTTTACGAAAATTTCGTTCTATAATTTAATTTTTCCGACAAGCTGTTACATTATTCGGGATCAGTATTAAATTATCCTTTCAATAGGCTACATAACTTCAAAATCGTATGAAACCTCGCCAAGAAATAGCAAATGCCCCAGACCACTTTTGTACCAAAAAAAAACTAGGTCATGAAATTTGATGGCATTTTTTTCAACTTTGAGAAATTGATTAAAGCCATCATTGTTTTTTGGTCTCTATACATATAAGTACTCAGATATGAAGTATTGTTTTATTACCACGTTCTTAACCTATTGCGCATTGAGACCGAAAATTGGAAATTTTTTTGATAAAATTTTTAAAACTCCTTTTTCAAGTTTGAAAAAATTTTCTTAAACAAAATTTAAAAAAATTAATATATTACTTTAAGGTTTCATTAAATACATGTTGCAGATTAACTGTGTGAATTTTTAAGTAAATCCCTCTGCCAGAATTTTTTTATTTTTGCGGATTTCGAGAAAACTTGGATTTTTGTGAAATATTCTGTAAATGTACTCTTTCTAAATACTTTGTATCAAAAATTCATCACTTTTCTAATTTTAAATGTTATATTTTATCTTAATAGCCTTGGATTTCGGAAAAAAATAATATGACTCCATTAACCCTTTTGGGTCACATATGACCCCAAGCTAATAAAAGACAATTTATGCAAAAAATTCAAATATTTGTTAAGTGCTGTCCAATTTTTAGATGCGACGCTTAAAATATAATAACCAAATGTGTAAAGATTCGTTCCGAAAATTTGGGATAAATCCGAGAACGTTAACCAATTATTTGTCAAGGCCAGATTTGGATTTTAAGATATTTTTAAATAAAAATTACCGAAAACGAGTTTTTCTATTACACTCGATGAAACCACTATGTAGAATTTAAGAAAAATAATTCGATTAATTTTTTTTTTATTTAACCCTTCAGTGCTCTTGAGATCAAAATTATCCATTGTGATATATCTGGTGCAATTATCTGCTTATTGCTCGCGAATATATATTAAAACAACTTTTAAACAATTTTGTTATAAAATTACTTTATATAATAAAGTAATAGTTTAATATCTTGCGGTCTTACTCACCAATTTGGTGGATATTGAAAAAAAACGACAAAAAAATTAGGTCAATCGGTGAAGATGCCATTACTTATAATGGTTGACATTTGTGATTTTTAATAAACGGTCGCTTTATATTATCTTCAATGTCACCTACATCTTTTCAAACTTCTAACATTTTATTTCCCAGTTTTAAATAGTTTATTAAATAAAAGTAAATTTCAAATATAATAATATATATAAAAGTTAATATTAAATTAATACTACTCTTAATGGAATAAATTACAAAACTAAATCAAAGTGAATTTCAAAAAACGTCCTATTTTTGAGACATATGACCTAAGTTGTTTTGATTTATATTCGCGAGCAATAAGCAGATAATTGCACCAGAGATATATCACAATGTATAATTTTGATCTCAGGAGCACTGAAGGGTTAAATAAATAAAAATTAACCGAAATATTTTTCTTAAATTCTAAATAGTGGTATCAACGAGTTTAATAGAAAACCTCGTTTTCGGTAATTTTTATTTAAAAATATCTTAAAATCCAAATCTGGCCTTGGCAAATAATGGGTTAACGTTCTCGGATTTATCCCAAATTTTCGGAACGAAACTTCTACACATTTGGTTATTGTATTTTAAGCGTCGCATCTAAGAATTGGACAGCACTTACCAAATATTTGAATTTTTTTGCATAAATTGTCTTTTATTAGCTTGGGGTCATATGTGACCCCAATTCCAAAAGGGTTAATGGAGTCATATTATTTTTTTTCGAAATCCTAGGCTATTAAGATAAAATATAACATTTAAAAGTAGAAAAGTGATGAATTTTTGATACAAAGTATTTAGAAAGAGTACATTTACAGAATATTTCACAAAAATCCAAGTTTTCTCGAAATCCGCAAAAATAAAATCCTTGTCAAAAAAATTCTGGCAGAGGGATTTACTTAAAAATTCACACAGTTAATCTGCAACATGTATTTAATAAAACCTTAAAGTAATATATTAATTTTTTTAAATTTTGTTTAAGAAAATTTTTTCAAACTTGAAAAAGGAGTTTTAAAAATTTTATCAAAAAAAATTTCCAAATTTCGGTCTCAATGCGCAATAGGTTAACAATGCGGTAATAAAACAATACTTCATATCTGAGTAGTTATAAGTATAGAGACCAAAAAAGAATGATGGCTTTAATCAATTTCTCAAAGTTGAAAAAAATTCCATCAAATTTCATGACCTAGTTTTTTTTGGCACAAAAGTGGTCTGGGGCATTTGCTATTTCTTGGCGACGTTTCATAAGATTTTGAAGTTATATAGCCTTTTGAAAGGCTAATTTAATACTGATCCCGAATCATGTAACATCTTGCCGGAAAAATTAAACTATAGAACGAAATTTTCGTAAAATCTGAAAAAAAGTCATATTTTCCCCATATAAATACATTTGAAATTTTCAATCGCTTTGCGGCACGACTAAACGTTTTTTTATTGGCCCAAAACTTTGTATTTCTCAGTTTTTTTGCTATTCGCATATTTCTAGGGGGTGAGACCGACAGTTTGAACATTTTTTTTTATTAAGGGGCACCCTAATGTATATACTAATGAAATAAATATACATATATAGGCTATAAATGTATATAAATATATGCTTATGTATACACTAGGGTGACTTTTTCAAAAATTTTGTTCAAGAAATTTTCCGAAATCAACGATTCGACTTTAAAATCTTATTAATAAGATGTATGTGATTAAAATGGACAAATATTGTAGGTATCCTGTGCTTAATTTGGCGAGGACACAGTTTTCATTTCAGCGGATTTGAAGAAAAATGTGATTTTTCATACTTTTTCTACTTTTAGAAATTAACCCGTAGAGTAGTCTTGATGACAAATTGACTTTTTATGAAAATCTATAAATATTTTCTTAATTTTTTTTAAATAAAACAAATTTAATGTATTCATAAAATTCCTCAAATTTATTCGTTTTTTTATGGATTAATTAGTTTTTATATTTAATACTGTATAAACAAATTTGTATATCGAGGGCTTATATTCAAAAAGTGCTATCTGCATAAATAATTATATTAAAGAGACCGTTTAAAAACAATTTATTAATAAGATCTGAAAGTATTTGTCGACCGATTTGCTACAACATCTATTAAGAAATAGTTGTACTAATCATGTATGATATCAAAATTAATATTATATTTGACAGCTATATCACAGAACAGTTTGAAATTAAAAATTAATATTGCTGTCAAATGTAGATAGCACTTTTTGAATCTAAGCCCTCGTTATACCTTTATATGAATATAATAATTCTGAAAAAAAAAAAACAAAACAGGGACACATTTTGGGAAACACGAATTTTATATGAAAAATTTTAAAACTTTTTTATTTCAGAAATAAGTTAATTAATTTAGAAAAAAATAGATAATCTTATAAATCGTAATCTTTTTATAGAGATTGTAAATTTGCATTTTTCGAATACTTTTGCCTATAATTTTGTACCACGTGTTAAATGAAAATAAAAAATTAACAAAAAAATAAAATTTGTTTATACCGTATTAAATATAAAAATTAACTAGTCTACATTTTTTCATTAAATAACGAATTTTATGAATACATTAAATTTCTTTTATTTAAAAAAAATCCTGATGAAGAAAATATTTATAGATTTCCATAAAGATCTAATTTGGTATCAAGTGTACCCCATGAGTTAATTTCAGAAAGTAAGTCCAGAATGTTGTATCAAAAAGTCTTTTTGAAATCCTTCCACAAATATATATTATTTCGATATTTTCCTTTAATAAAATGTAAATCTCCTTAAATTTGACTTTTGACCTTAAAGAGGGACAGTTTATAGTGTTTCAATTAAACCTTAATTTACAATATTGGGAACTTATATCAAGTAGTAAAATATTTTAACAAAAGATATTTGAAATATGAAAACACCAAAAAGATGTAGCTTAAAATTTGAACAAGTATGAAAAATCACATTTTTCTTCAAATCCGCTGAAATAAAAACGCTACCTTAGCCAAGCTAAAAACAGAATACCTACAATATTTGCCATTTTTAATCACATATATTTTGTTAATAAGACCATAAAGTCCAATCGTTGATTTCGGTAAATTTCTGGAACAAAATTTTTGAAAAGTAAAATTCGAGATTTTGAAATAGTGATAAAAATACGTACCACTTTGATATTAATTTAGAACGGCATAGCTATAGCCGAGATGCAAAATAAATACTTTGCATGAGATCATTTTAGGATCAGGAGAATGCAAATATGTTGTTGTTGTTAATTATTTCAATGTCTTTAAAAATGTGAGCCCGATTTTCTTAATAAAGTGGTCTGCAGCTCATTTATTGCCTGGGGAACTTGATATAACTTGGCTGTTTTTCAACCGATAATAGATTTTGTTGTTTTGTTAAAAAGACAATTTCTCTAGATATTGGTTTATTTATTAATTTAATTGAAACGCAATTATTAATATCAAAATTTTTGTATGAAATGATTTTTTTAAATAATTTTTACATATTAATGCATATTTGAATTTTGAACCCAATGCGTATCCAGAAAGCATTGTCCGACTTGGCTCAAGTTTTGCGCACCAAAGTGTTAGATCCAGTGTCACAATAATCCGACCAGCACACCTCAAAATTCGACCAAAATATTTTTTTTTCATACAAACCGCTAACACCCTAGTATACATGTTGGAACCTTTTTGGATGTTTAGGCTTATGTAAATTTTTTAGTTTTAATTAATTTGCTTATTAGTGTAAAATAGATTGCAAATAAATGTGTGAAAAAAAAAGTTGGTAATTTTTCAACAGGCGCCCTAGCTTCTTTACAACAAACTAACTAGTTTATACATATATACATATATTAGAATATAAATAATAAAATATCTCTATTACTAAATTAAACAAATGATATTTCTTGAAGATAAAAACATTAGGAGAGACAGTTAGCTTTTGAATAAAAATATTTGTTAATCTTCTTTACTCGAACTACCTTAGTGTGTTTCAAAGTTTACACCAAAACTATGGCTGGAATAAAATCTTAAATTAAAATTGAGTATTACTGATGTTACAAATACTTACAACCTGTAATAAAGAGGCAATTCTGTCCCATTCGTGACTTATGGTTCATATTAACAACTGGATAATCTAGATATAATGTTGATGATTTTTTAGTTTTTTAATTTTTTTTATGATGACAAATAATCTTAATAAAGTCGCCCGATGTAAAATTTCCATAATTTAATAAAAATCCTCTGCCTGTTATATGTTTTGTATTTATATTAGTTATTATATTATATTATGTTATATTATATTATATAATTATTATAATATATTAATTAATGATCTTATTATTGTTTTTCGTGTGTGTATTTTTCAAAATTCTGTACATTTATCTATCTATTAGTTATTCATTTATAATTTATACCTATAAAGCAACTACAAATAAATTCACATATATCTAAATATTTATGTTGATAAATTCTCGAAACAAACCACTTGAAGAATAAAAGTCACCAATAAAAATAATTTCGTATATAATGTGGTATCGAAGTTAGCAAAATCATCAGAATTCAAATACGACTTCAAGTGAATAGTTCAAATTTTAATAAATACAAAAGTGTTTTATCAATAATTGGCAGAGAAATGCGTTTCTTCGTATGTTTTGTTTTAATGGCAATTGTTGCCCTAGCTGCAGCCATCCCTATTGATAGGGAAGTTCCAGATTCCCTCTACGATGTAGATGTCCAAGGTCATGAAAATATTGGTGAACGTGAAGCCCGTCAATTTGGTGGTCATCATGGCGGTTTCGGAGGTCATGGCGGTGGTTTTGGAGGTCATGGCGGTGGTTTTGGAGGTCACGGCGGTGGTTTTGGTGGTCATCGCGGCGGTTTTGGTGGCGGACATGGTGGAGGGTTCGGTGGTCACCATGGCGGTCATTATCATGGTTGATTCTAATCCTAAGAGAGATCCTTTTAAGAAATATGACGTTGTTATGATTGTTACTTTTTAGTTTGAAACATAAATATAATTTGCCTTTTTGAAGGAAATTGAAAAAATTACTATAATTTAATACCCCAGAAATTTAGGAATCAATTTCGTTAATTACACAGGGCCACAAAAGTTCATGAAATTCCACACCCTTAAACTAAAACAATATTAATTAATATCAAAAATTATTTGTGGTTTTCTAGAATAACCGCGTATGTCATAAAATAAAATGTTCAGGAGAGCCAAAAAAAAGTTATATTTGAAATTATGGGCTCGATATAAAGTTTTTAGGACTTTTTATTTAACAGTCCTGTAGATATGGGCAATAAATACTTTATAAAATATTTTGAGTCAAAAATCTTTAGAGGAATAGATCCTAGAGAAGGACGAAAAAAAAAACAATATGTAAATTACACTTAAAGTGGGTGGAGATAAAACAACTTATGTCAACAAACGTCGTTTTCTTTGAAAAAGAAAACTACCAGTACAACTACACATTTGGACATAAGTTGTTGTTGCTTGAAAAATTGATTTTTTTTTTTCGCCAACAGAAACGTAACGGGACTTAGGATGAGAATATAAAAACGTATCAAGAATAATAGTGATAAAAACTAACAGAAATAAACACACAAGTTTTTATAAGTGGTTATAAACTGAAAAATAATCCAAAATTATTTAGCATTTATTTTCATTAATAACAACGTATGTCGCTATGTGTCGTTTTCTGAGAAAATAATTTGTCAGCGATCAAACGTCGTCAAATTAATTTAATAAACATTAACTTACGTTATTTAAAGAAAAAATTTAGAAATGGTCAATATTTTTTTTTTTAAAATTAAACACATAAAAAGAGCGTTAAAAATTAATATATTTGGCATCGATAATTCAAAACTGACAAAAATGGACATACGCGGTTATTCCAGAAAACTACAGAAATAAAATATCTAAAAAAATTTTAGGCAGTCTATTGAAGAGTTGTTAGCACTTTCAGAGGCCTCAACATGTTTTTAAACTCTTTCTTTTAACTCATACTCTCTTTCTGTCGTGGGCCAACCCCATTCCCCCTTATCCAATTGATCTGAAACTTGGCTCAGAGTCCTGTTGTGACTACAGATTAATTCGGGAGTAGTCACGCACAGTCACGCACAGTCACGGAGTGATGTAAATGTCATTTCCCCTCATCCGATCAATCTGAAACTTGATCCATACAAGTTTCAGGCATAGTCACGCACAGTCACGGAATAACTTAAAATGGATTTCCCCTCATCCAGTCAATCTGAAACTTGGTCGATATACTTGCTGTAAAGAAAGATGAACTTCGACATAGTCACGCACACTCACGCATAGTCACACACTGTCGCGGAGTGATTCAAACCCCATTTCCCCTCATCCAATCAATCTTAAACTTGGTCCACAGACTTGTTGCCACCAAATATTAACTTAAAGATAGCCACGCACAGTCACGCACAGTCACGAAGTGAGAAATACAAAGTTTCGGGTCAATCAAAAAAAATTTAGAGGTGCCTCAACGCGACTGAATATTTCAAGTGTGTTTATATGGGGAAAATATGACTTTGACCACAAGTCCAAAAGGTACAATGGGGTCATATAAATTTTCTCCGAAATCCTAGGCTATTAAGACAAAATTTAACATTTAAAAGTAAAAAACTGATGAATTTCTGATACAAAGTATTTAGAAAGAGTACATTTACTGAATATTTCACAAAAAATCATTTTTCTCGAAATCCGGAACAAAAAATTCTTTGTATAAAAAATTTTAGCAGAGGAATTTACTTTAAAATTCACACAGTTAATCTCTAATATATGTTTAACAAAACTGTAAAGTGACAGATCCATTTTTTGAAATTTTGTTTAAGAAAATTTTTTAAAACTTTTTATTAAAAAAATTTTTCATTTTTGGTTAAAAACGTGGTAATAAAACAATACCTCATGTCGGAGTGCTCATAGGTATAGAAAGCAAAAAAAAATTATGGCTTTAATTAATTTCCTAAAATTGAAACAATTTCCGTCAAATTTCACGACCTAGTTTTTTGGCACAAAAGTGGTCTGGGGAATTTGCTATTTTTTGGCGAGTTTGTTTTATTTTTATGTTGAAGTTATATAGCTTTTTAAAGAGATTATTTAGTACTTAAATATATTCATATACCAATTTGTCGAAAAAATTAAACTATAGAACGAAATTTTCGTAAAATCTGAAAAAAGTCATATTTTCCCCATATAAACACACTTGAAATTTTCAGTCGCGTTGAGGCACCTCTAAATTTTTTTGATTGACCCAAAACTTTCTATTTCTCAGTTTTTTTGCTATTCGAATTTTCTTAGGGGGTGAGACCGAGAGTTTGAACACTTCTTTTATACTTTTTTTTATAAAATACATACGTATATAATTTTGATCATCATTTCTAAGAGATTTGTAAATAGTTTAATTAATAATTAAACTACCTAAAGTTTATTAATCAACTTTTTCATTAAATAATATTTTATTTATAAAATTAATAAACACTTCTTACAAACTGCACATTTTGTTTACTTCGCAAAAGATATTTAAATTCCTTACCATACAAACCCATTATCCAGGAAGCGATAACCAAAAAATAAAATTAATTGCGATAATTGTTATTGGTAACCACAAAATTTTTTGGGTGCTATAATAACACTGTCCAACAAATTAAGACTTTTTGAATGGAACAGAATAGCGACCCTATAATTCTGAAAGGGTATGTTGAGTAGATCATTTTTGTAGAACAAACTTATGGTCCAGTGGGTCAAAGTTTTCATTTTTTGGTCGAAGGGAGCATTATACTTTATGAAAAAAATGCTGTAAGTTAATGTCTGAGAGAATTCTTATGGTCAGAGTTGTATTGTGGAATTGTATGAGGATTATTTTTGTGGAAGATCTTAACCCTCTAACTGGTCTCTTTATGGGTCAATTTGACCCTTTTTTCGAGAAAATCAAAAAATATTCTTTAAAAAAGGACATTTAAGGATTAAAATATTCTACGAAAATGTCACCAAAGACACCATTGTTGTAAATAAAGCTCTTTACGATTAATTGGCAAATTAACACGCCAACGTCTATAAAAAAATTATAATATTGTTTTAATACTGGTTTATTATAGTATGTACATATTTTTTTTTTTTTTTTTTTTTTGCTTAAAATTTTCGAGTAAAAGGGAATTGGGAAATAGCAGTAGTATGACAATGGATTAAAGATTAAACTTAATACGCTTTCCTGTATTTAGCTTGACGTGAAGGTTCCGATGTGTCAAGGTTTCTGTACAAGCCCCATACATATTCAGCAAGCATTACACTTTGGGATTTCCCTTTGAATCTTTCTTCCGATACCTTTATATCCTGATGAAACCTTTCAACGTGTTCATCTGAAACCGCTCCAAGGTTTTCTTTAAAAAAAATTGAGATGAGAGTGCAGAAAATGCAGCTTTAGTGACATCTTAACGCCAATATTGTTAAAACCGAATAGCATGCTTTCAATATTTTCTGCATAGTTTTGTGCTTTTGAGTTTCCAAGGAATTCTGATATAACCAGCTGCATAAAGTCAAATGCTGTCTTTTGCATATCCGACAGATGACCATAAAATTCTTCATCTTGTAATAATTTTCTTATATCGGGTCCAACGAGCATTCCTAGAAAAGGTAATTTACATTGAATGAAATAAATTATTTCTTAAAACCGTATGTTACCTTCTTTTAATTTTGCTGCAGATAATGTGAGGAAAATTGTTTGAATGCGTTTGAAAGCATTTCCTTGTGTATTTAAGCTTTTAATAAAATTTTTCACCACGCCCAACTTAATATGCAGCGGTGGAAGTATGACCTTATCTTTTGGGACAAGGGATTCATGGATTACATTTAAGTCACCAATAATATTTTCTTTACGTTCTTCGAAATATTTAATATGATAATGGCTGCTGGTAGCACGTGAATCCCATTTACAAAGAAAGCACATATATTTTGTGTATCCTGTATGCATTCCAGTCAATATTGCAATCATTTTGAAGTCTGCGCATACTTCCCATTTATATTTATAGTATTCAATTTTATTTAAGAGATTTGAAATAGTTGCGTTTGTTTCCTCCTTTTTTGTGGAATACGCAACCGGTATTGATGGATGCTGATTTCCATTGTGCAGTAAAACTGTTTTTTAGCTGTGTTTTGAACTGTCTATAAATAGTCGCCAAGCGGAAGAGTCCAGTGGAAGCTTTAGATATTTTAGAACCTCTTCAATACTGCAACAGTATACAAGTTCTTGTGATTTTTTAAAACAACTTTCCAGATCGGCGTGTCTTTTTCTTGGAAATGTAACTTTTACATCGGCTTTTATCAAATTCCTGTTTTTCAATCTGGAACATAATATTTCAGCTTTCTCTTTTGTTAGTCCTAAATCTCTTACAAGATCTTCAAAATAAGCTTGGTCTACCAAATTTCAAGCGCCGCTGTTATTTCTGTATTGGCGACTGTCATATTGGCCGAAAATGTATGTGTAGGCGGTTGAGGCACCGGAACACCTTCACAGCGCACTTCTGGTAAAATGACATTATTTGTTGCTTCGTATGTCATTGTCGCGTAGTGCCTTTGGCTTCTACCAAATTTGTAATTTACACAGAAATAGCATGTATCTGATTTGTGATCTTCAGGTTCAACCCATGTAATAGGCGCAGAAAATGGCAGCGCCTTAGTACCGCCTTTGTACCAGGTCAAAAGACCACTTTCGCAAGTAGTACATACGGTTTTTGGTATCCAAGCTTCAGATAAAAATCGTATTCCAAAGAAAAGAAAATATGGTTCTTCAATTGTAGGCAATATCTTTCTTCTGCTTTGATGGTGCGTAAAATGTCCACAAATAAAACAAAACCAATCTCTTAATTTGCAAACAGAATCCGCCATGCTTATTTAGGCTTTAATTTTTCTTTTTTTTATATTAATTTTAGTAAAAATCACACCCGATATGTACTGCTTAGTAGCTCAATTATGCTTGATTTTTTTCTTTTATTTTTTATTATTAATTTTAATAAATATCACACCCGATTTGTAAGTCACAGCAGACTAGACGCGAGAATTCAGTGTTTGGCACGGCCGAACTTGACGCGGTTTTTACCTGTTTTGTATATGTTGGTGTATAATTTTACTAATTAAGCATAAAGATGACCAAAATTATATACGTATGTATTTTATAAAAAAAAGTATAAAAGAAGTGTTCAAACTCTCGGTCTCACCCCCTAAGAAAATTCGAATAGCAAAAAAACTGAGAAATACACAGTTTTGGATATAAAGTTATTGGAAGAAAGATTCAAAGGGAAATCCCAAAGTGTAATGCTTGCTGAATACGTATGGGGCTTGTACAGAAACCTTGACCAATCGGAACCTTCACGTCAAGCTAAATACAAGAAAGCGAATTAAGTTCAATGGATTATTGTCATACTACTGCTATTTCCCAATTCCCTTTTACTCGAAAATTTGAAGCAAACAAAAAAAATATGTACATACTATAATAAACCAGTATTAAAACAAAATTATAATTTTTTTATAGAGGTTGGCGTGTAATTTTGCCAATTAATCGTAAAGTGCTTTATTTACAACAATGGTGTCTTTGGTAACCCCCACTGAAATTTTTCGGCAAACATTTTCGTAGAATATTTTAATCCTTAAATGTCCTTTTTAAAAGGATATTTTTTGATTTTCTCGAAAAAAGGGTCAAATTGGCCCATAAAGAGACCAGTTAGAGGGTTAAGATCTTCCACAAAAATAATCCTCATACAATTCCACAATACAACTCTGACCATAAGAATTCTCTCAGACATTAACTTACAGCATTTTTTTCATAAAGTATAATGCTCCCTTCGACCAAAAAATGAAAACTTTGACCCACTGTAAAAAAATACTCAGACGTGCTGGACCATAAGTTTGTTCTACAAAAATGATCTACTCAACATACCCTTTCAGAATTATATGGTCGCTATTCTGTTCCAAAAATGCTGTTGGACAGTGTAATTAGTCGTGACCAAAAAAAAGTTATTTTTCATTTATGTGTATTAGTTACGGCAACCAAAATACTATATATCTTACCATAATGGCTAAAAATTCCCTAAAACAGATAAAGTGAATTTTAGCGTAACCTTTTCTTTCGAAAGAAAAAAATAACAATTATTTTCCTTCCCTGGTTATACATAATCACTGATGAAGGCTCAATATCACTAACCGGTCTGATTAAGAATGTTTAAAGAGTAGTTATGTTTTTTTAGATATGTGACCTTCTCCGAAAAAAGGTACCTAGTGTGTCAAAAAACGGGTTGTGTCAAAAACGGTGGATTCTGGTACCTAAAAGGGTGTAGAAACTTCAAAACTTAATTTTCACACACTAGGTCCCTTTTCTCGCAGAAGGTCACATATGTGCTTTATCTCTCTTTTTTATAATTTTTACTTTTGTGTTTTAAAAAGGACAAATTCATAGAAATTACAGTACAGTAAACGCTCGATTATCCGGCCTCCAATTAACCGAAACAGTTAACTGGAATTTTAATTTTCAGGAATTTCTTTTTGCTTTTTTCTCTTTCACAAAAGATATCTTTTATTTTTGATTGTAAACATCTATGCGCTCAGGGGTGGGTAAAATCCAATTTCACAATACAATCACAAAAACAGCATAAGGGAAAATCGGTGTGAGGTATATGTAAGTGTATTGGTGTATTTAGTAAGCAGAACCGCCGAGTTCGCTGTCTGCTTAAAATCACAAATCTTTTTCGTTAATCTTAAATATTCAAGTGTATATTTGCTATTGACAGTACTTTTTTAGTAAGCAGAACCGCTAGGTGTGCTGTGAGTTTAAAAAGCTAAATACTAGGAAATCTTAGAAGAAGTCAGAACGTGTCAGAAAGTGGCAATTGAATTTTAGAAAACATCAATTTAATTTCAGAAAGTATCAGTTGTATCAGAAAGTATCAATTGTGGTTCAGAAAGTATCAATTGTATTTCAGAAAACATCAATTGACTTTCAGAAGGTACCAATTGAATTTCAGAAAACATCAATTGATTTTCAGTAATAATCAATTTTATTTCATAAAATATCAATTGAATTTCAGAAAATATCAATTAAGTTTCAGAAATTATCAAATGTATTTCAGAAAATATCAAATGTATTTCAACAATTATCAAATGTATGTACTTCAGAAAACATCAAATGTATTTCAAAAAACATAAAATGTGTTTCTGAAATTATCAAATGTACATATTTCAGAAAACACCAAATATATTTCAGAAAACACAAACGTATTTCAGAAATTAATAAATTTAGTTCAGAAAATATGAATTGGTTTTCAGCAAATATCAATTGAGTCTAAGAAAAATAGTCAGAACGCTATATAAAAACATATTTGTTTAGGTATTAACACTGGGTTTGTAATAATTCTTGAAAACTACATATCGTCATCTAAAATGCAGAAGGCCGTAACTAATATTTTTATTTTTTTACAGGAGAAGCTAAAAAAATTATAAAACAAAAACTGCTTTAAACTTTATACCCAAAAAATAAAGATAGATTTTTATTTATGAAAACAAATTTATGGTAAAATAGTAGTTTTTAAGTAAAAGGCCGTAACTACAAAACGTGTTTTCTCAAAATGATGACTTCAAAATCTGTCAAAATTCTATCCTGGTTTTTATATTGTAGCTAATTAACAAATGAAGTCCTCATCTTCTTTCGATTAAAAGGTCGCCCTTGATAGTTTATTTTCCAGTGCATAAAAAATAAGTCCAAATATTGCTAAACATTTTCTGCGACTTCAAATCACTAATAGAACTAATAATAACTTTTCGGTGTTGTAGGGTAAACTATTTTTTAATTCTGAATTTCAATAGATATTTTCTGAAATTCAATTGATATTTTCTAAATACATTTAATAATTTCTGAAATACATTTGTTGTTTTCTGAAATATATTTGATACTTTCCGAAATAAAATTGGAAAAGGTGTCGATGTTTACACATCTCCCCTGTGATCGGACTCACATGGGTTTTTTTTTTTTAATATTCGGGATTTCACAGAAAATTCTCGTAAAACTTCTTCGATTAGGCGGATTGTTCTCATCTCCAATAATTCCGGATAACAGGGCTTTTACTGTGTGTAATTAGACAAAAAAATGCAAGTATTAAAGGGTATAAAATTATCAAAGGACATTCCTTATATAATCTATGTATAAGTGAAAAATTAAAACAAAAAAATTCTTTTTAATAGCAAAAATTAGACTCTTTCATTTGATATCGAAATTTTTATAAGAATTAGTATTAATTTTGAAACTCAATAGGCCTTTAAAATGAACACCAGTTAGAAGAAGAAACACTGAGAACGTAGTCCGTAGTTTTGTATTTATGTCATATTTTTCCAAATTCAAAATTACTTATGCACGGTGATGTAAAAAACGCTGATTTTATGTAATTATTTTTTAAAATTTAAAATAATTTAAAACACTTGAGCCTTTGTATGCCTTACAATTTTATTTCAATCATATAATAAGGAATTACACACGATATATTTATCCATAATATGGACGATAATAAGGGTTGCGATAACGTCTATCACGATAACGACGACCGCCGCCTCTGCCACCGCCACCACGTCCACGTCCATAATATTGACGAGCTAAACGTTCGCCAGTGTTTTCATGTCCTTGAACATCAACATCAAAAAGTGCTTGTTGCACTGCTTGATCCTTGTCAGGACTAGCGGTTAAAGCTGATACGGCAATAATTGTCACCAAGAGAAAACATAGCACAATGCGCATTTGCAACATGTTAACGAAACTCAACTTTAAAACTGATGTAAATTCGAACCGTAAAGATGGATTTTAATTACACAACTGTTATAGCAGTTACTAAACTTTCGTGATTTTATATAAAATTTCACAATGATTGATAATAATCAAAGCATACGATTAGAAAGTACACTACAGATTGTACTAAATATAAATAAAAAACATCTATGTAAGAACTTGTTTCAGAATGTTGGCGTGTATTGTGATTATTTAAAGATTATTTACCTGCAATAAGTCATCTCAGCAGTAGGCGGTACAAACTTCCCATGGAATTATAAGCCGACATTTAATTACTTGTTTAACATTTGTCTTTTTGATATCACTTTTTATCTGTAAGTCTCGACTTGAATGAATGAATTTATGAATTCATTTTGGAGCAGTATCTAAAGTTCATTCAGAACCTGGACCATTAGAGGTGTTAGCACAAATAGTGGAGTTAAAGTAATAGCTTAAAGCGGTTGAAAATATATAATTTATTTATCTATAATATTAATAGGCTCGGCGATTTCTTGTGACCGATGTTTTGTTCTACCATTTTATCCCGATTTTGACCCAACGTATATTATTTGAAAGGTATTTCTTTTTAGCCGTTTTGTAGATTTACAGATTTTTAAATTTTTTCCTATATTTTGAGTAAATTGCATTTAAAGTTGCTACTAACACATACATTAAAATACACAATGCTATGTGTGTTTTTATTAAATTTGTTAATGTGTTTGTAATAAAAATTAGTGTGTTTTTTGTGTTGATTTGTGAATTGGCTACAATTGATTAGCATACCTTTTGGGCTTTTCTTTAATGGAAAAATAAAATTTTCCAGAATTTGCACTCGACTTTCGAGGGCTGGAATTGGTTAGTTTATATTAATGGCCAATAACCCTCCATATATATTTGAGCAAATAGATCCTCAGCGGAATGTACGATTTGAGGATATACAGCCAAAATGGAATAAATTGGCAAACTTCACTATTTTGATATTTTCAATGTGAATTCTGAGTGATACATTAAATGTGTTGAATTGATGGATTCATTTAAAATATAAAGGGTGCAACTTAATAGTCTTAAAAATCTGTTTTTGTTGTTGCACTTGAACGTCATATTTCAATTCATTTTTTATACATACCTTTTTTACACTGTACGTGTATATATAATTTCTTACCAGCCGGACCATTTCCAATAGCATTTTAGAATTGTGTTATTAGTATTTCAAAAATTACTCTATAAATCAAACGAAAATACCATCTCTTGTAATAAATAAGTTCTTTTTCATGCTAAAAAAAAATCTAAAATCGAACATAATCTTGAATCTTTCTGCACGCCTATCGGTTGTTAATGTGAGTAGTCGTTTTAAAAATGGGCAGTATTGGGTTAGTGGGCGTGACATTTCCCATACAAAAAAAAAATTATTTTTAGTATAAACCCGATAGTCTGGAAACCAAACCAGTGGGCGTTGCACCTCAAATACATGGGAAATAAGTTATATGGCAAAATAGCATTTGCCGGGTCAGCTAGTTAATGAGTAAAAATCAAATTTATGCTTAGAAACTATAAGCAGCATACTTATGTGAGTAACTTTATATGTTTTTGAGAGAAGAAAGTGACTTTAGTAAATATCTATTTTTTGTCTAGTTCCCATAAAAAAATTACTTTGTTATATCTGCATGACACAAATTAATATCAATAGCATTAAAATTTGATGTGTGCTTAGTTTCTGTATCTAGTTATTGCCTCACCAAAGTTGAATCCAAGACCGTCTCCCGAAATGCATGGTTTCGGTTAGTCGGATTTAGTCCGTCTTGAATCTAGATCGACTATAATATTCATACTTTTTTTTCATTTAATTGCATAGTGTTATTGCATATTCTAACAGTGTAAATCTGAAATATCCATACATATATATATCATAATCCAAATATGTTAAACTTTATCTAACTATTCATAACATTAGGAAATAGGAAGAAAAATATTTTGTGAAGTCTTTAGATCATTGGGGAAAACTTTGGCTCTTGGAACAAATATCTTACGAGAACAGCAATATCCCAAAACAAAGATCCCACTTACCTGCAAGTGGTGCCAAATTTGATCAACTCCATGGAATTTAATATACTAAGATGGGCCAGTAAGTAAATGAAAACTTGTTGTTTTGATTTTCTTTTTCACCAATGAAAATATTTTGAGTTTAATAGACATTTAGGCTGCCGCGATTAAGTTCATTAACTGAATACTAGCATATTCCAGCGCTCGAAATTCGAGTGTAATTTGTAGGCAGCTTTATTTTTCAAGTTACCCAATTCACAAACCAACACTCTTATGGTTTATTATTATTGTGAATGAAGATAACAAACTCATTAACAAATTTAATAAAACACGCATAGCATATCTATAATTTTATGTATGTGTTAGTAGCAAATTTAAATACAATTTACTCAAAATAAAGGAAAAAATTTATAAATCTGTAAATCTGCAAAACGGCTAAAAAGAAATACCTTTGAAAAAATATTCGTTTGGTCGAAATCGGGATAAAACGGTAGAACAAAACATCGGTCACAAGAAATCGCCTAGCCTTTTAATATTATAGATATGAAGATCATTATTTAGGAAGCGATTTTAATATTATTATTATTTCGACGCAAACATAAATTGACATGATACACCGATTTCAATATGCGGTCCCACCACAAGTTCATATAAAATGACGATTGCTGGATCAAGCGATACCTAAGCCGAAAATAATATCTAAAACACTTGAAATTGTTGTATATACCCTCTATCCGTGTTCTAAACACAATGTTATCTAAGTCAATACTAAGAGACAAAGAAGTCTAAATTTCACATTAAAATGGCTAGAATTTTTACAATGATGTTTCAAATTAATAAGATAATTACGAAAAATTTTAGGTATTTTCGTGCTTTGTTTTAATTGAAAGCAATTATTAAATTTAATCAGCATAATGCATACAATGACATTCTTGTTTTTTAAGAGAGTAACAGCATAATTTTCTTAAGTAAGAGCATAACCATCTTATTATGATCTTTCTCTCATGGATAAACATTTCGTTCACATGTACAAAAAAAACAAAGAAAACAAAAACACCAAGCAGAGAACAATGTGGTACATGCATATGTATCTATGTATGTACTCATTAGGGTGGCCCTTAATAAAAAAAAGTGTTCAAACTGTCGGTCTCACCCCCTAGAAATATGCGAATAGCAAAAAACCTGAGAAATACAAAGTTTAGGGCCAATCAAAAAACGTTTAGTCGTGGCGCAAAGCGATTGAAAATTTCAAGTGTGTTTATATGGGGAAAATATGACTTTTTTTTAGATATTACGAAAATTTCGTTCTATACTTTAATTTTTCCGACAAGCTGTTATATAATTCGGGATCAGTATTAAATTATCCTTTCAACAGGTTATAAAACTTCAAAATCGAATGAAATTTCGCCATGAAATAGCAAATGCCCCAGACCACTTTTGTGCCAAAAAAAACTAGTTCATGAAAAGTGATGACATTTTTTTCAACTTTAAAAAATTGATTAAAGCCATCATTCTTTTTTCTATACTTATAAGTATTCAGATATGAAGTATTGTTTTATTACCACGTTGTTAACCTATTGCGCATTGAGACCGAAAATTGGAAATTTTTTTGATAAAATTTTTAAAACTCCTTTTTCAAGTTTGAAAAAACTTTCTTAAACAAAATTTAAAAAAATTAATATATTACTTTAAGCTTTTATTAAATACATGTTGCAAATTAACTGTGTTAATTTTTAAGTAAATCCCTCCTCCAGAATTTTTTTGACAAGGAATTTATTTTTGCGGATTTCGAGAAAATTTGGATTTTTGAGAAATATTCTGTAAATGTACTCTTTCTAAATACTTTGTATCAAAAATTCATCACTTTTCTACTTTTAAATGGTATATTTTATCTTAATAGCCTAGGGTTTCGGAAAAAATAATATGACTCCATTAACCCTTTTGGAATTGGGGTCACATATGACCCCAAGCTAATAAAAGACAATTTATTCAAAAAATTCAAATATTTTGTAAGTGCTGTCCAATTTTTAGATGCGATGCATAAAATATAATAACCAAATGTGTAGAAGTTTCGTTCCAAAAATTTGGGATAAATCCGAGAAAGGGAACCTATTATTTGCCAAGGCCAGCTTTGGATTTTAATATATTTTTAAATAGAAATGACTTAAAACGAGTTTTTCTATTAAGCTCGTTGATACCACTATTTAGAATTTAGGAAAAATAATTCGGTTAATTTTTATTTAATTAACCCTTCAGTGCTCCTGAGATCAAAATTATCCATTGTGATATATCTCTGGTGCAATTATCTGCTTATTGCTCACGAATATAAATTAAAACAACTAAGGTCATATGTCTAAAAAATAAGACGTTTTTTGAAATTCACTTTGATTTAATTTTGTAATTTATTCCATTAAGAGTAGTATTAATTTAATATTACCTTTTATAAATATTATTATATTTGAAATTTACTTTTATTTAATAAACTATTTAAAACTGGGAAATAAAATGGTAGAAGTTTCAAAAGATGCAGGTGACATTGGAGATAATATAAAGCGACCGATTAT
This sequence comes from Cordilura impudica, assembly GCA_963682025.1. Classification (NCBI taxonomy): domain Eukaryota; kingdom Metazoa; phylum Arthropoda; class Insecta; order Diptera; family Scathophagidae; genus Cordilura; species Cordilura impudica. The sequence continues at coordinate 24,567,502 of OY821521.1, read as the reverse complement.
AAAAAATAAAAAAATATCAACCATTATAAGTAATGGCATCTTTACCGATTGACCTGATTTTTTTTTTACGTTTTTTACAATATCCACCAAATTGGTGGGTGAGACCGGAAGAAAGAATTACATAAAGTAATTTTATAACAAAATTGGTTAAAAGTTGTTTTAATTTATATTCGCGAGCAATAAGCAGATAATTGCACCAAAGATATATCACAATGGATAATTTTGATCTCAGGAGCACTGAAGGGTTAAATAAATAAAAATTAACCGAATTATTTTTCTTAAATTCTAAATTCTAAATTCTAAATTTAATAGAAAAACTCGTTTTAGGTCATTTCTAAAAAATATAAAAATATCTTAAAATCCAAAGCTGGCCTTGGCAAAAAATAAGTTAACGTTCTCGGATTTTTCCCAAATTTTTGGAACGAAACTTCTACACATTTGGTTATTATATTTTATGCGTCGCATCTAAAAATTGGACAGCACTTACAAAATATTTGAATTTTTTTAATAAATTGTCTTTTATTAGCTTGGGGTCATATGTGACCCCAATTCCAAAAGGGTTAATGGAGTCATATTATTTTTTCCGAAACCCTAGGCTATTAAGATAAAATATACCATTTAAAAGTAGAAAAGTGATGAATTTTTGATACAAAGTATTTAGAAAGAGTACATTTACAGAATATTTCTCAAAAATCCAATTTTTCTCGAAATCCGCAAAAATTAAATCATTGTCAAAAAAATTCTGGTGGAGGTATTTACTTAAAAATTAACACAGTTAATCTGCAACATGTATTTAATAAAACCTTAAAGTAATATATTAACTTTTTAAATTTCGTTTAAGAAAGTTTTTTCAAACTTGAAAAAGGAGTTTTAAAAATTTTATCAAAAAAATTTCCAATTTTCGGTCTCAATGCGCAATAGGTTAACAACGTGGTAATAACACAATACTTCATATCTGAATACTTATAAGTATAGAGACCAAAAAAGAATGATGGCTTTAATTAATTTCTCAAAGTTGAAAAAAATGTCATCACGTTTCATGAACTAGTTTTTTTTTTGGGACAAAAGTGGTCTGGGGCATTTGCTATTTCTTGGCGTAATTTAAATCGATTTTGAAGTTTTATAACCTGCTGAACGGATAACTTAATACTGATCCCAAATTATACAACAGCTTGTCGAAAAAAATAAACTATAGAACGAAATTTTCGTAAAATCTGAAAAAAGTCATATTTTCCCCATCTAAACACACTTGAAATTTTCAATCGCTTTGCGCCACAACTAAACGTTTCTTGATTGGCCCAGAACTTTGCATTTCTCAGTTTTTTTGCTATTCGCATATTTCTAGGGGGTGAGACCGACATTTTGAACACTTTTTTTCCCTCCATATAACGAAGCGCCACCCTAGTACCCATGTACGTGTAAACATTTTTCACAATTACAAACAATATTGTTCTAATTTTGACGACGTAAATGATTCATTTTATGAAAGAGCGTGATATCAAAATACAAGCGGACAGACGGGCATCGCTATATTGACTTGAGTTGTTATAAAGATAATGAATAATAGCAGATTCCAGCCCTCGAAATTCGGGTGCATATTCTAGGCGGCTTTATTTTTTCATTAAATAAAGACCCCAAAGGTTGGCTAATCAACTATAGCCAATTCACTAAGGAACAAACTCATTTTTGTTACAAACGTATTAACAAATTTAATAAACACACACATAGCATTGTATAATTTTATGTATGTGTTAATAGCAACTTTAAGTACAATTTACTCAAAATAAAGGGAAAAAATTCAAAATCTGTAAATCAGCAAAAAGGCCAAAAGGAAATACCTTTCAAATAAGATACGTTTGGTCAAAATCGGGATAAAACGGTAGAAGAAAACATCGGTCACAAAAAATCACCTAGCGAATTAATATTATAGATATATTCATTGTGCGGTTGCAAAATAATTTTGCAATGAATTATATATGGTGGGGAGGGTATCAAAATTAAGTTGACGTATTCGAGCGTTTAGATGTGCTTTTTTGAAATTTGAAAATGTTCCTAGAGATTAATTGAAATGAATACTGAAATATGTACCTATATATAAATTTGATATTGATTTCAATATGTTGAAAACTTAAAATATTTATTTTATATTGACAATTTTGGAAGTTTTTGTTTGCAACAACTTCTTAAGTTACAGAAAATTTTCAAATGTCGTTACTTTGTGAAAAGGATGCTTTTGGACTGACTTTATTTTTTTTGCAATTACGTTACATGGATTTATAGAGAAAATCTGCACATATTGCTACTTTGGAAGCAATAAAATAGAGATTCTTTAAAATGATTCTTTAAAATAATTCATCCCAAATTTTTATGCCAAATAGTAAGTAAAAGGATAATGCAGTCGCAAATGTATTGTTTTTTTCAGATCCTTCAATCGTATGAAACTTAGTTCGTCTTTTCTAGAGCGAGACACGTAGAAGATTTTAGAATCAAGAATATTTATGATGCTGGTAGCCATGATTCCGTTTATAAGGAAAATGTGTGTAGAAAGAAATTTGTGGATTTTAAAACTAATTTTTTTTCTTATCCATTTATTGCATATTTATTATACATATTCACAATAATTTATAAGTTTTACATTAAGAGATCAATTTTTACAATTTTTCACCTTAAATATTGATAATCTAATAACAATATACATATATACAGAAATATAATGTTTTTGAAAGGAAAAGTTTATATAAAAACCCAATTAAAAAGAAAAGAAAAAATAGGGAAAAAAATTTTTTTTTATTACAAACTAAAAATTATAAATTTTATTTATAAACATAAAGAGTTAATGTGAGAATAGTTAGAGTATCGGCATCGATTCGCGAAATTTTGATATAAAGTCTGAAGATTATCATTGACTAAGTTTATATTAGACATAGAGTGTAGAGTTGATGTCGAAAAGTGGTGTGGAAGATTATATATCATTTTGAGGAGTTTGTTTTGGCTAACTTTTAATTTCTTTAAATGACAGTTGGAGGCAGTATACCATGCATGAGCCGCATAAAATAGAATGGCATGAAAAATATTTTTAAGCCATAAGTGCTTATTATCAATGTCTAATTCTGATTTTCTGTTCATAAGTGGATATAAAACTTTGGTAGTTAAATTTATTTTATGTATTATAAAGCTAATGTGTTCATTAAAAAGTAACTTTTTATCCTGTACAACACCTAGATATTTAACTTTAACTTCCCAGGGAACCCTTGAGTTACCAACTTTTATATTAGATTGAGGAATGAAGCAATCCTTTCTTCTGGTAAAAAATATCGATTGCGTTTTTGCTGGGTTAATCATAATTTTCCATTTGCTGAAGTAGTCTATTACTGTATTTGTTGATTTTTCCAAGTTGTTTATAATTGTATCTGATAATATATCAGTGCTTAAAATGGCAGTATCGTCTGCAAAAATTGAAGAATTGCAACCTTCTAGAGCTGGGAAATCGTAAGTAAAAATATTGTATAAAATGGGTGATAAACACGAGGCTTGTGGATAGCCAGCAGGGATGTTAAAATAATATGTGTATCAGTACATTGTGCAATACAGAGTCGAACGCAGATTTTATATTCAGTAGAACCATCGCTGTGGATTTGCCACAATTAAAATTAGTTTTAACTATATTCTTTATTCTTACTAGAGTCTGTATAGCATTATGTTGTGATCGAAAACCGAATTGCTGTGTTGGTAAAATGTTATTATCATCAATATAATTTACTATTTTTTCTTTTATGATCTTTTCTAGTATTTTGCTTAATGTGTTTAGTAAACTGATAGGATGATATGATTCTGGAATGATGCTATCTTTACCAGGTTTAGGAATTGCTATGATTTTTGATTCCTTCCAAATTAATGGGAAGTAAGAGACATAAAAGCATGAATTGTATATACGACAAAGTAACTGCATCGCTCTGGAAGGCAATTCTTTTAGACAACGATTTGAAATACCGTCAATCCCTGGCAATTTCTTTGCTTTCATTTGTTTAATTATTACTTTAATAAGGCTAGTATCAATTGAAATGTTACTTGATAGTTGACTATGTTGACTATTTTCAACAATATCAATTGAATTGCTGACAAGCCGTTTTGTATTCTGATCACTTAAGTGTGATGAAATAGTGTGATTTAAAACAAAATTTTGAGCCAGAATTTCCGTCTTTTGATTGTTGGTTATGTACAGTGTTGCCCATATTCGACGGACCCATGTTTTTTTTAAAAAAATCAAAGAAAAAAATAAAAATTTGGCGGTTGGCAATCTTAATCATTTAATTTGTTCCAAGTAGATTTGTTTACATCAATTTTTGAATATGATATCTCTCAAATGGCCGCCTCTGGCGTTGATGGCGTATTGTGCCCTTTTTGCAGCATTTTCCATCGTTTTCGCCAACATTTCGGCCGGAATAGCGGCTATTTCTTCACGAATGTTGTCCTTGAGCTCTTCTACGGTCCTTGGCTTGTTAACGTAAACCTTTGACTTCAAATATCCCCACAAGAAGAAGTCAGGCGGCGTCAAATCGGGCGAACGCGGTGGCCAGTCAAAATCACCCCTTTTCGACATCAAACGGCCCGGAAACAAATTCTTCAGAAAATCGATTGTTATGCGACTTGTGTGCGGTGGAGCGCCGTCTTGTTGAAACCAGAACTGCCTCATACGCTTTCGACGAATAATTGGCATCACCAAATTTGTCATCCTGTCGCGATAACGCTCTTGGTTGATGGTAACAGCAAGGCCATTTTCATTTTGGAAGAAAAACGGCCCAATGACCGTTTTCGCACTAACGCCGCACCAAACTGTGGCTTTTTCGTCATGAAGAGGCACTTCTTGAATCTCCTGAGGATTTTCAGTGGCGTAAATACGGCAATTTTGCTTATTTACGGTCCCATTCAATGTGAAATGGGCTTCATCGGACATGATAATTTTGTTCCAAAATTGCTCGTCATCTTCGGCCATTTCGATGACTCTTTGGGCCCATTCCAATCGACGAGGCTTGTCCACAGGCAACAATGTTTGCGTCAATTGAATTTTGTACGGGAACAAATGCAAATCAACGCGAATAATCCGTTGTAAAGTGGACCGAGCCATGCCCAACTGCTGAGAACGGCGTTTTTGGGATGTTCTTGGGGACCTCTCAACACTGGCTCCTACGGCAGCGATATTCTCGGCCGATCGCCTTGGTCGACTTTTATTTGGCCTCTTCGGATTAGAAAGAGCCTCACCAGTCGAAAATTTTTCGTATAAACGCTTAATGGTGTTCTTAGAAGGCGCACTTCTCACATTTTTTAATATTTTAAAAGCACGTTGAGTTTTCACAATTGACTTGTTCTGTTGAATGTAAATTTCAACTATTTCAGAGCGCTCGCGTGGCGTGTATTGTTGCATGGTAAAAATCTGCTTGGACTGACGCTTCAAACGCGGTATGTCTTTAAGCGATCTGACATCTCTGTCAAAAGTTATGGCGTTGCCAGATGGGTCCGTCGAATATGGGCAACCCTGTATATACGTACCACTTTGTTTCAGTGTTTTGATACATTTAGCTTTATTCCTTATAAGTTTTGATATATTCCAAAATTTAGGTAAACTTGCCAATAGATTGTTCCACTGCGAATTTCTCAATAAAAAGTTATTAATTCCTGTTTTACATTTAATTGTTCACATCCGTTTTAAGTTATAAATACTTTCGTTGTAGAAGTAAAATTTTGTTTTGTAAACAAAAAGTTTTAAGATCGTTAAGAAATTAAGAAAAAAAACAATATACCATGTTTTAGAGACCCTACCTCTCCGGTCCAACTAATTGGATATAGAAAATAAGCATAAACCAAATTTGAGTGGCATTGTCATTAATTTTTTTGGCTGCAGATGTGAAAAAGTTCATATCGGATGCTATATTTATATGGGAGCTTGGTCGAAAAATGGACCATATTTGGTAAGGTCACTTATTTTTGCAAAACATATACAAACAAAATTTGAGAAAAATCTGTGCAATATTTTTGTTTCTTGATAGATTAAAATGAAAATCGGAAAGAACAAAAATAAGGTATTAACTGAAATATATTGTTATTATATATATATACTAGCTGAGTCCGGTCCGCGTTGCTGGCCCGAAGAAAACATCTGGATTTTATATTGCATCTAAATTTTAATACCGAGTGTCGGGCAAAAGTAAAGCACGATTTAATAATATTATGAATATGACTGAAAAAAATATACGTTTTCTTGAATATTTTAACACCAGCGCCACCTACAGGTGAAAAACTTTGTCAGCAACTTTAGTTTTATGTACATAATATATGTTGCGAAATTGGACCGTAAATAATTTTTTTGGGAAAATCTCGACCCCAGCGCCACCTATCAGGTACAAAAAAAAGTTATGCAAATCGGAGAACCAAAGGAACATATGGTATGAATACGAAGTCGCTAGCATTAGTGGTTCAACAGTTGTTAGTGTACCAACATACGCACCAACGTTTTTATATATTACGATTGTCTATTTCTTGAATTGGAAATGGTGTAGATATTGATGTGATCACGTTTTTGTTATTCTTAGTAAATTGAAAATTAATTTTATGATCTTCAGTTAACGGCCGCGTACAGTTACGTTAATCAGCTTCGCACACTACTTAATTTTTTTTTTTGTAAATTTAAAGATGTAACAAGTTTATAACTAGTGCTTTATATTTATATATTTAGAGAGGAATGCACGCCAAAAAAAAAAAATGCCATTTTTATTTAAGTCTATACAATTCATTTCAATTGGTTTCTTTCAAAACAATTAAATTAAATTAATTAATTTCTTTCCATCAGGATCTTGAGAAACTGCAGACTTAACCAAGCGATGAAAAATTAGTAGTAACAACAACAGCATTTAACTAGTGTTTTGGTCCAGATCCAGATCCAGATACGAGTACAAATTTCAATTGGGATCACTTTAAAAATTTCAATTTAAACCTAAATCATTATTAGAAAAGGAGATATCAGGAAAATCGATTGATTCTTTACTTGCGCTCAATTTTTTGTCTAAAACTACTTCAGCTATAAAAGTAAAGTAAAAGTACAAAGTATTGTATATTTGATACGTTAGCTTTGATCAGCTCAGAGCGGTTGCTACTGAAACTGAAATTTGTATACGTCCACAGCCGGCACGAATCACCACTGTTCCAGCCAAATAACTCTACACCTCACATAGTTCAACTGTTTCAGCTGGGGATTTTTTTAGTGTTCTTCTTGAGTTTGCCAATCGATCCCTCTTTTGGAATTTTTGATTTCGGCTCATTTTTTTCTGAAATTTGTTTCCAAAACTTAGTTTTTACAAACAAAAAAAAAATGAATTTTACCGCAAATGTGACCCTACGGAGCGCAAGAATGGGTTTTTTTTAAACATTTTTCAGCTCAGAGTCTTCGTTTCGATAAATTCTAAAAAACTTTTTGCGTGAAACTGCGGAGAAAAATGTTCCATTTTTAATTTTTCCCAAAAACAGCCATAATGTTGCAATACTTTTCGTGAAAAACTGATTTTTTACTGGAAAATTATACACTTTTGGGAAAAAATGTTTCGGAATCATTCATGGAGTACTCACAAATTTTTTCAGAATTTTTGGACACATTTTTTGACATTTCAAAAATAGACAAATGTAAAAATTCTGAAAAAATTAAAAATTTTTCTCCGCAGTTTCACATTGACAGTTTTTTTTAACATATATCGAAACGAAGATTCTCTGCTGAAAAATTAAAAAAAATTTTTTTGCGCTACATAAGGTAAAAACTAAGTTTTGGGCACAAATTCCAGAAAAATATGAAATTGTTGTTTAAATTGCAAATATTGTTGAACGTGGTTGCTACACACTAGCGATTCGTTGTATTAGAGAAACTTTTTTGTTCTTCGTTTTCCGAGAGCCGTATATTCGATGGTCATTTAAACTGAAAGGAAAACTTTTTTGATATTTATGTACTTTACGTTGCTAATTCTTGAATTGGCAATAAATGACCGTCCATGGGTAGTCCATAATGGATATTAATATAACTTTAATTTTCTTTTGAAACTAATAGACTTTCAAATGTTTTTTTTTATTAGTATTAACTTTGTTATTTATTTAATATTCCAAAAAAGACATATAAATTGAATTATTCGCTTGAGCTTACCATTTATTTATATTTGGTACATACAACAGAATTTGATTCGGCTAAAACTACCAAACCCGGTTACACGTTTGGTATTCTTATGTTATGACCGAATTCTATTTAATGCGCTGACAACAGAAAAATTCATACAAATTATATCAACTTGATCCCGTTTAACTAAGTCCCGCTTAAATGCGTTCCCCGCTTAAATGAGTCAATTTAGAATGTCATAAATAAATCTGCCTGGCAATGCTTTTTATGCCTGGCAAGACGTTTTTTAAAAAACTGAAATCCACTTTTTCTAACAACGGCGCAACCAAATTTTCAAAATAAAAGAAATAGTTGAAATAATTAAACAAAATTTAACAAGCAAGAAGAAAGCTAATCCAATGAACATTTAAAAAAAATTCGCTAAAAGAAACAAGTAAAAAAATTATAGTCGGTCTAGACCGACCATATGATACCCTACACCATGGTTTAGAGACCCTATCTTTCGGTCCAACTAATACAATATAGAAAATAAGCATAAACAAAATTTGAGCGGCACTGTTATTAATCTTTTTTGCTGAAAATATGAAAAAGTTCATATCGGGTGCTATATATATATGGGGCCTAGGTCAAAAAAAAAATGGACCTTCTTTGCCGTATTTGGTAAAGTCACTTATATTTTCAAAAAATATATACAAACCAAATTAGAGAAAAATCTGTGCAATATTTTTGTTTTTTGATAGATATAAGTGAAGATCGGGAAGCAGCTCTATATGGGTCCTATGCCTAAGAATTGTCCTAAAGGGATTATTCTTGGACTACTCATTAATGGATATAATGAACACATACAAACCCAATTTGACTGAGATCTATATGATAATTTGGATCTTATGGCAATTTATGTCGATTTCATAGGGGTCATTTGTATGGGATAGGTCTGAACATGAACCGAATATCACCAATTTCAATAGTGTTCATTCTATGGCCGATGAAAGCTCATATACCAAATTTCATCAAAATATATTCATTTTTGCGACCTGTAGTTTGATTACAAGGTTTACATGGACACACAGACGGACGGACGGACGGATGGACGGACATCAATAAATCAACTCGGAAAGTGATTTCGATTCGATCGGTATAACAAAAGAAGGATCTAGGTCAAATATTTTTAGTAGCTACAAACAGCAGCACAAAGGCATTATACCCAAACCACATAGTGGTATAGGGTATAATGAAAAATAAAAATGAAAACCGAAAAATAAAAATTGAAAAATGAAAAACGAAAAATGAAAAAAAAAAAATTAAAAATAAAAATGAAATATGAAAAAAAAACGAAAAATATAAAATGAAAAATGATAAATGAAAAACGAAAAACGAAAACTGTAAAATTAACAAGTAAGAAAATTATAGTCGGTCTAGACCGACTATACGATACCCTATACCATGCGTTTAGAAACCCTATCTCTTAGGCTCAACTAACTGGATATAGAAAATAAGCAAAAACCAAATTTGAGTGGGATTTTTATTAATTTTTTTGGCTGCAGATATGAAAAAGTTCATATCGGATGCTATATCTGTATGCGGACTAGGTCCAAAAATGGACCGATCCTGATCATGTTTCGTAAAGTCTCTTGTATTTTGCAAAAGTATATGCAAACAAATTTTGAGAAGAATCAATGCAATATTTTTGTTTTTTAATAGATTTAAGTGAAAATCGGGAAGCAGTTCTATATGGGGCCAAAGGTATCATTTTTGGACTACTCATTAATGGATGTAATGAACGCATATAAACCCAATTTGAGTAAGATCTATATGACAATTTGGATCTTTTAACAATTTATGTCGATTTCATAGGGGTAATTTGTATGGGGGCTAGGTCTGAACATGGACCGATTCTCACCAATTTCAATAGCGCTCATCCCCTGGCCGATAAAAGCTTATATACCAAATTTCATCAAAATATATTCATATTTGCGACCTGCAATTTGATTACAAGGTTTACATGGACACACAGACGGACGGACGGACGGACGGACGGACGGACGGACGGACGGACGGACATTGTTAAATCAACTCAGAAAGTGATTCTGATTCGATCGGTATAATTAAAAATGGGTCTAGGTCAAATATTTTTGGTTGTTACAAACAGCAGCACAAAGTCATTATACCCAAACCACATAGTGGTATAGGGTATAAAAACGAAAAATGAAAAATAAAAAATAAAAAATGAAAAAACGAAAAATAAAAAATAAAAAATGAAAAATGAAAAACAAAAATGAAAAATTAAATATGAAAAATGATTAAAGAAAAATGAAAAATAAAAATGAAAACACTTCTTGTTTGATTTTAAAAAAGCGCCATAAAAAAATCTTTCATTACTAGATGTTTACACATCTCCCCTCTGATCGGAATCAGATGATATTTTTTATCGTTTATAAAACAAGCAAAATTATTTAAACAATTTTTTTTAGATCTATATTGCATTTCTTTATTCAAGCTATTTTTGCATTTCAATAAAACAAAAAACATATAAGAAAATTATAGTCAATCTCGAACCCTATGTAATGCGCTCTAAGACAGAGTATTGGATATTGGATTAAACTTTACTGAGGCTATAATTGGATATAGAATATAAGCATAAACCAAACCTAAGTGCTATTGTTGTTAAATTGTGAGGTGCAGACATGGAAAATTTCGTATCTGATTATAAATTTTATATTGGGACTAAGTCAAAAATGGACCGATCATACCCATATTTGATAATGAATTTAAAATCGGGAATCATCTTTATGAGGAACTATGACTAAAAATGGTCCTACGACTACAAATTAGTGGGTATAATGCACACACACACACCAAATTTTATTGATTTTTATATGATAATCTGAATCTTGCGATAATTTAAGTCGGTCTGATAGGTGTTATTTGCATGCAGGCTAAGTCTGAACATGCAACGATTTTTACTAATTTCAACAGTATGCGCCCTATAACTGATAAAAGCTTATATAACAAATTTCTTCAAAATATTTTTGACCTGTATTTTGATTACAAAGTTCCCATGGACACACAAACAGACGGACTGGTGGACAAACGGACAGAGGGACGGACGGACGATTGGTATAACAAAAGATGGATCTAGCCCAAATATTCTTGGTACTTACAAACATCAACGCAAACTCATTTTACCCTGTCCACATAGTAATATACCCGGCGAGTAAAACTGTGAAGACTGATGTTTGATTTTTGCTCTATGGGCGGAGGGGCGTGGCAAAATTAGATATATAAAAATGGATGGACCGATTTGAATGAAATCTTCAGGGAATCTTTATAATAGCCTGGTGGGTAACTGATTTGGGTCTGTGGGCGAAAGGGCGTGGCAAAATCAAATTTTAATATTATACCTAGATATCAGCTACAACTTTCGGTGGAGTTCGTACTTTACTTTTGTCCGACACAGTATATTAAAATTTAGATGTTATATAAAAACAAGATGTTTTCTTGGGGCCAGCAAAACCTTTCTATATTTTACCTTTAGTACAAATAATATGACTATAAATTACGTATTCGTCCGATATTTGGTTTTTAGAGATATTTGTTTAGAAATTTGAAAATTTATGATAAGCCAACTTAGGACTTAGTTGCTCTTCCCGAAATTAATATTGTAGAATTTTTTTTTTATTTTATTTTATTTTTTATACGAATAGCTTTGTTAAATTGATCATTGGTGTCGAATTATGATAAATAAAGTGTTGAATTTTTTCATAAAAATCTTCTCGCATTTTGAGTTGTACAACTACACAATTCAACTTTATTCGTAGGCTTAATGTTGAAAAAACCCCAAGTAATTTACTTAATAATAAAATACTATTATAAATTCATTCATTATAATGACGCTCATTTTAAGAAATAGATAATTGATATAGCGATTAGACTAAACCACAAATGTGTTTAAAAAGCAGCAGATTAAAAAATTGTTGTGCGTCTTACTTCCCGGTACTACGTCCTTTCATTGTAATGGAAATTAAATTTTGTAAATAATTTTTTTTATTGTATTTTCCTAAGATTTATTTTTTATTTAATTTTTTTCGTTTTGGGAAAATTTTCAAAATTTGTGGATATTTGTAATACATTTATAACAGAGTTACAGTATGTAAAAGAAAATGGTACACCCAAACACTATTATACATAACATAACTCTACCAATTACATTATGCCCATCTGTATTATTCACGTTAACATGTAATTGAAACAAAAGAGTATTTTAATGGAATTAAGTTGTTTATATTGCGGTAATATAAACGCTGATCTTTATGGTAATTAATAAAACCTCCCACAATTTTGCAAAATAAGAAATGTTCGAACAATTACAATTTTTTGATTACCGGAATCTTATTTGCTATTAATTAATAGTTCGGAAATCGGTTTTGGAAGATAGTAATCATTCAATCACGACCATAGATTTATTGGTGATAAGATAGTCGATTATAAATATAAATGGCGTTTTATTCATTTAGTAAGTACTATTAAAATTTGATTGATCTCAGTTTATTGTATGATCATTTTCCCTGTCGTTTTCAATGTCAATTGTTGTCAGTAATCTAAAAACATGACAGAAATCGACATCTAAGTTGCCAGCAAATTGGCAATTTGTTTTTGTTTGAAATGTAAATTCTTATACCCTATACCACTATGTGGTTTGGGTATAATGACTTTGTGCTGCTGTTTGTAACAACCAAAAATATTTGACCTAGACCCATCTTTAATTATACCGATCGAATCAGAATCACTTTCTGAGTTGATTTAACAATGTCCGTCCGTCTGTGTGTCCATGTAAAACTTGTAATCAAACTGCAGGTCGCAAATATGAATATATTTTGATGAAATTTGGTATATAAGCTTTTATCGGCCATTCGATGAACGCTATTGAAATTGGTGAGAATCGGTCCATGTTCAGACCTAGCCCCCATACAAATTACCCATATGAAATCGACATAAATTGCAATAAGATCCAAATTGTCATATAGAACTTACTCAAATTGGGTTTGCATGCGTTCATTACATCCATTAATGAGTAGTCCAAAAATGATCCCTTTGACCCCATATAGAGCTGCTTCCCGATCTTCACTTAAATCTATTAAAAACAAAAATAATGCACTGATTCTTCTCAAATTTTGTTTGTATATATTTTTGCAAAATACAAGAGACTTTACCAAACATGATCAGGATCGGTCCATTTTTGGACCAAGTCCCTATATAGATATAGCATCCGATATGAACTTTTTCATATCTGCAGCCAAAAAAATTATGAAAAATCCCACTCAAATTTGGTTTTTGCTTATTTTCTATGTCCAGTTAGTTGGGCCTAAGAGATAGGGTCTCTAAACGTATGGTATAGGGTATCGTATAGTCGGTCTAGACCGACTATAATTTTCTTACTTGTTTATTTTGTCTTTGTCTTCTTTGGTGTTCATCGTTGCGGTACGTTTTTTTGTACCCTATACCACTATGTGGTTTGGGTATAATGACTTTGTGCTGCTGTTTGTAACAACCAAAAATATTTGACCTACACCCATCTTTAATTATACCGATCGAATCAGAATCACCATCTGATTCGATTTAACGATGTCCGTCCGTCCGTCTGTCTGTGTGTCCATGTAAAGCTTGTAATCAAACTGCAGGTCGCAAATATGAAAATATTTTGATGAAATTTGGTATTTAATCTTTTGTCGGCCATGGGATGAACGCTATTGAAATTGGTGATAATCGGTCCTTGTTCAGACCTAGCCCCCATAGAAATGACCCCTATGAAATCGACATAAATTGCCATAAGATCCAAATTGTCATATAGATCTTACTCAAATTGGGTTTGTATGCGTTTATTACATCCATTAATGAGTAGTCCAAAAATTATCCCTATGGGACAATTCTTATTCATAGGCCCCATATAGAGCTGCTTCCCGATCTTCACTTGAATCTATCCAAAAACAAATATATTACACTGATTCATCTCAAATTTTGTTTGTATATATTTTTGCAAACTACAAGACACTTTACCAAAGATAGTCAGGATCGGTCCATTTTTGGGCCTAGTCCCCATATAGATATAGCATTCATATCTGCAGCCAAAAAAATTAATAAAAATTCCACTCAAATTTGGTTTATGCTTATTTTCTATGTCCAGTTAGTTGGTCCTATGAGATAGGGTCTCTAAACGCATGGTATAGGGTATCATATAATCGGTCTAGACCAACTATATTTTCTTACTTGTTTTATCTATGCTCGTATGTAGGAAATATGTACGAAATATTTAGTTTTTTGGCTCTCCTGAAAATAATGATTTTATGACACGTGTTTATTCTAATGGTAGTAATATTCTTTATTATTATTTTTTTTTTTCGTTATAAATTTAGCAATATATGTTCATAATTATAAAAAGGATTAAATTAAGAATATGTCTATATTCGACTTTGACAATATGTCGTCGGTCGAAAGACTATTTAAACAAACTAGCAGATACCAGCAATCGAAATTCGAGTGCAAATTCTAGGAAATTTTATTTTTCATTTAATAAAGACGCTAAAGTTATGCTTCACAATTCAACTCATTTTAAATGAATAAAACAAACTCAACACAAACAGATTAAAAAATTTAATAAACACACACATGGCGTTGTATATTTTTATGTATGTGTTAGTGGCAACTTTAAACGATCATATCTCTAAAAAAATATCCCAGACGATGAAAATCTGTAAATTTGGGTAACAGCTAAAAAGAAATACCTTTAAAATGATAACTTTTTATCAAGATCGGGGTAAAACTGTGAAACTTACATCCGTCACAAGAAATCGCCTTGCCTATTAATATTATAGATAACAATCTTTCAATTTATATATACCTAAGGATTAAACTCTGCTTTTAAAAAGTTTCTATAATTTACACATGTTCTCATATAATTTAATACATGTTGCCAGCCTACAGTCCTGCCATCTAAAATATTGATTATTTCGATTTCATTAAGTACAGATTTTCCAAGATGTAAAATTCTAAACTCTTTCAGAGTATCACAACGGCCTAAAAAATGTTCTATGTCCTCTTTTTCCTTCAAATTACAAAGTGAACATAAGTTTGAAACATTTAACTGATAATTATTTCCATTAAGTTTAATAAGGTCACTTCTTTGCCGTCTAATAGGGATTTTGGAGAGTTGATTGGGAGGTCTGTCCTGATTATAATAGAACAAAGCTTTTTTTATATACCTCAGGTGCAAGTCCAAAGTATACAGATGACTATTTTCTATTCCCATTTTAAGTCCTAGTGTGTATGTTGGTGTAAAATTAGGAATCTTCAATATTTTCTTTAAAAATTATAGCTGTAGTTTATCCACTTCATTGAACAAAGAGAATCCTTAGACTTGTGCGCTATAACTTTGTACTGCTCTACAAACTGCTAGAACAGGAACGGACGAACGGACAGACGAACATCTCTATATCGACAGAGAAAGTGGTTCTGAGTCGATCGCACGCCTTAATTATTATAACTAGCAGATTCCAGCGCTCGAAATTCGAGTGCAATTTCTAGGCAGCTTTATTTTTCAACTTAGCCAATTCACAAACCAACACTTTTATGGTTAATTATTATCGTGAATGAAGATAACAAACTCATTAACAAACACATTAACAAATTTAATAAACACACATATAGCATATGTATAATTTTATGTATGTGTTAGTAGCAACTTTAAATGCAATTTACTCAAAATAAAAGAAAAAATTTAAAAATCTGCAAATCTGCAAAACGGCTAAAAAGAATTACCTTTCAAATAATATACGCTTGAACTAAATCGGGATAAAACGGTAGAACAAAACATCGATCACAAGAAATCGCCTAACCTATTAATATTATAGATAATGTTAAGCACAATTATTAATTTAATTGCAAATTATATTTAACTCAACAATATTACAGTAATCCAGATTGACATTTTAATTAAATATTTTTAATACATTTATATATTAAATTTTTTTTTCATTCTAATAACTGGATATGAGATCAAGTAATTTGTTATGCCTTTATAATATTCAAATTTTTCTCATAATATAGAGAACGAAAAGAAAATGTTTGTGTAAAATATATAAAATATATTTGAAAAATATTAATTTCAGTAATTTTAGTTCAAAAAATAAGTAAATAAATAATACAATTTTTTAATTTATATAAATTTGCAATCAGAGTCAATGAAGTGTATGTGGCAGCTCATTGATTTTTGCATTGCCAATAATGAGCTACCACTGCCCACTGCATTACTTCAAAAGTGAAAATAAGGCGTTACTAACAATGTGTTATACAGCTACTTATATTTCATGCCAGCTCCTTGCATACTGCATTACTTTCAAAGTGAAAATAATGAGTTCCGAGGCAACTAGCTACCTCCAATGACATCCCCGTGCTAAAATAATGAGCTTATCAAGCAAACTTCAACCAGTTACTTCTCCTTCTAAAACCCATTATTTGGTAATGTTTTTCTTTCCTGGGATTGTCAATTTTTTTTTTGGAAAAATTTCCAAAAATTATGTATGTATCCTAAGTGTCTCTTGGTGCCAAAAAAAATTTGCGGTATATTTTTCGTGCGCATAATTTCACTATCTTCAGGCAGTACCGAAGCTTGCGACCGCATAGAATCAAGCACAATTCGAATCAACAATTAGATCTCTGAAGGGACCCCGCAAAGAGTCTAATAAAAACATGCTTGTCGATTCGTTGGTTGGCTTCGAGATGTGGTTGAATGTATTTGGAGCTGTATACCTGTCACAATCCGAGATAAGAAACTCTCCTTTACGGCCGAATGTCATGTCCCTGTGGGTTTTTTTTTTTTTTTTTTTGTTAATATTCACTATCGTGCTATATTTCTTACTTTTGTTCCAAAGTATCATTTGCCAGTACATACAGAAAAAAGATTGGTTGGAATTCGGTTACAACTAGAAAGATTTGTTAAAGTAATTGGAACTTTTATTGTAATTCTTGAATATTTAAAAATAAAATAGATATTCTATTAAAACTATCGCATAATCACAATTCATTTAGAATTAATAAATCTACAGCAACAGTATTAGTTACGTTTACCAATCAATGTCTTTATGTAAATTTCCAAACTAATTTAATTGAGGCAACCTAATAAAACAAAGAATAACATGCTTCAGTGCTAAATATTGGCGACTGCAACTACTAATTCTATTATAACAATATATTTCAAACCGAAAATGTTTTAACAGATATTGTAGTAAATAATTGGTTAGAGTACTACATATAAAATTTGTATTAAGAATGGTTTATCGGTTGTAACCAGAGTTCAGAAAAAAACACACACTGAATAAAAAACTCATACATATATGTAAACAAACATAACTTAGACCAACACACACATATTTTTATTTTCATATCAATTATGTGCGTTTCTAAAGTTTCTACGGTGCCCAACACAATCATGACTGTGTTCGTTTTAATATTTCGTTATTTACACGAACATGTTTCTATCACGTACTTTTTGTTTCGATCACACATACACCACACAGATTTGAGTGTTGCTTTATTTGAAGTTCGTGTTCTGGTACGTGTACTAAAAAAAGAAACAGAACATGTACGATAAACAGGTTCGAGTTCAGTTATATTTTAAGTCGTGTTGTGGCTCGTGTACTAAGAAAAAACAGAACAAGTACGATAAACAGGTTCGAGTTCAGTTATATTTTAAGTCGTGTTGTGGCTCGTGTACTAAGAAAAAACAGAACATGTACAATAAACAGGTTCGAGTTCAGTTATATTTTAAGTCGTGTTCTTGCTCGTGTACTAAGAAAAAATAGAACATGTACAATAATTAGGTTCGAGTTCAGTTATATTTTAAATTCGTGTTCTGGTTCTTGTACTACGAAAAATTGAAACATCAATTCGCGATCTGATACACCCCGATAAAAACGACAACAATTGTTTCAACCAAATTTATTAAAATTTTATTAACCCTTTTTTTTGACTTACGTTGCAAATTGTTTACAATTGTCAAATATTTTAAAATTTTACTGGCCATTTTTTGTGATTTACGTTGAAATTATTTACAATTATTTTTATTGACTGGTTTTTATTTTAATAAAAGATGGTAATAAAATACTTAAGACACAAAAACTGCACACTGCACTTAAATCTTTCTTGCAGGTTTCAATCAGACGTGTAAATTTTTTCGTTTCGCTATTAAAAGTTGCGTATTTTTTTAGCAAAACTTATTTCTGTTATTGCTTTCAAATTTTTTTAATTTTCACAAAATATTTGCAATTTACACAATAACACAGTACACTTATAGATCACGATCTAATGAAAACTGAACCACTTTTAATGAATAAATGACGCACCCTCGCTATTTATTGCAAAATCAATTGCGTGAAATTGTAACACTTGCAAGCAATTGTAACGTAAGTCATAAAAAAGGGATAATAAAACATGAAAATATTTTTTTGGGTTTTTTTATTGACAGTCATTGAGTTTTTATGCAAAAAATCCCAAAAAATCTTTGAGAAAAGGATTGTGCATTGACACTAATTGGTTCGCAAATTAAGGGTGGGTGATTGTGTTTTTTGGTTGCGAAAATAGGGGTGGGTAATGCAAAAATTCCTAACTACCAACAAGTGTAACTTTTATGATGCTAAATAGTTTTTGTGTCTTAAGTATTTTATTACCATATTTTATTAAAATAAAAACCAGTCAATAAAATCAATTGTAAATAATTTCAACGTAAATCACAAAATAATGGCCAATAAAATTTTAAAATATTTGACAAATGTAAACAATTTGCAACGTAAGTCATAAAAAAGGGTCAATAAGATTTTAATAAATTTGGTTGAAACAATTGTTGTCGTTTTTATCGGGGTGTATCAGATCGCGAATTGATATTTCAATTTTTCGTAGTACAAGAACCAGAACGCGAATTTAAAATATAACTGAACTCGAACCTGTTTATTGTACATGTTCTATTTTTTCTTAGTACACGAGCCAGAACACGACTTAAAATATAACTGAACTCGAACCTGTTTATTGTACATGTTCTGTTTTTTCTTAGTACACGAGCCACAACACGACTTAAAATATAACTGAAGTCGAACCTGTTTATTGTACATGTTCTGTTTTTTTTTCAGTACACGTACCAGAACACGAACTTCAAATAAAGCAACACTCCAATATGTGTGGTTTATGTGTGATCGAAACAAAAAGTACGTGATACAAAAATGTTCGTGTAAATAACGAAATATTACAACGAACACAGTCATGATTGTATTGAGCACCGTAGAAAATTTAGAAACGCACATAATTGATATGAAAATAAAGATATGTGTTGGCTGCTTTTGAACACAACATTGTGTGTTTCATGTGTGTATTTTCTGAACCTTGGTTGTAACAAAAGAAACATCAATTTTTAAGCTTTTTTGGTATTTCTAACCGAAAGGAAACTCTATGAATCAATTTCTGTTGTAAATACAAAAAAGATATGAGTATGTTTAGGTAGACCGAATTGTTGATTTAATTTGTCATATGTCAAATAAAAAAAATAATAATGTATATTGTGATAATTTATGTAATATTATAATTGAAAATTATAAAATGTTAAAAAGTGCAAAATTGTATTAAAAAATTGATAATAGAAGGGCGAGCAAGAAATACTGGTTATTATGGAACCTGAAGATGTTATCCAGTTCCCATGGCTTGTATTTTTTCCTTGTATATATGGTTATAATTTAGAATACCAATGAGTCATTCAGGAGCGCACTATCATTCCCTGCATTAAAGGTAGATATATAGAGATGCCCAGAACGCTGTCGAGTAGATATATAAGGTACTTAATAATCGATTACCATATTGCAATTAATAAATATTTCCCTTCGCTATTGTAAGGTATTTATTTCGGCAGCAACTCGTGATTTAGCAACACAAATTCACCGTACTGTATGGCACTCGTCAAGTACATGAAAATTCCTTCTGCGTTGGTATTAACAGTATAAATGTTTGTGAGGATATACACAACCTGAAACCTTATTATCACGTGGTGATTAGCACAAAGAGCTGAACAAATCCAAGATGTATTCAAGATGCTTACCACTGCTTCTCTTTTCCGGTTAGAAGGTAACAAAGGCAGTCGTTGTTGCAAAGTCGATCAATTGAACGTGGAGGTTGTTGTAAGACTGGGTAAGTAATGGGTTTGTGCTGATATTTGTGCTCAGAAATATATTTGACCTAGACACAGCTTTTATATGGTTCACCGACGATACATTATCAGTAATACGAAGATATGCTTAAATTTATAAATGAGTTCGGTTTAAATGAAACTATTACTATTATTATGAGCTCTTCGTTTGTTCGTCGCCAGAGTTCAATGTTGGTAATAATATTTAGGCCAAAATATGAATACTTCAATCTTCTCGTTATAGTATTCGTTTCGCTTCCATACAGCAGTGTGCATTTCACACAGGCATTTAAAATACGGATCTTTGTATTGTTAGACATTGGGGGAACTCCACGTTTTATTTAACCGACCAAAAGCTGACCTTGCCTTATTTATCCTGCGTGACACGTCTTTTTCCACTTCTCCATTTACCGACATCATGCTGCCTAGATAACAGAAGAATTTAACATATTTTATGCGTTAGTCTTATGCTACAAAGTGGTTATCAATGCTGTTATTTATACGCATTCCATGTGTTTGGCAATATTTACATTCAGCCAACTCTACTTGCCAACGCGACCAAATCATTTACTTTGCTCTGTATATCGTTCAACTTGTGCGATATGAGACAAATACCGTCAGCAAATTTCAAATCTTCTAGATGGTTTTGGAGATCCCAGACCATATTCCTTCTTTTACTGCATACTTGTATCATAACCTCGTCGAGAACAACGGGAACAATAATGGAGATAAAGGGCAACCTTGTTTTACTGCAGCGTTTGTCATTAAAGATTCGCTGATCATGTCATTTGTGTAACTTGGAGTGTGGTATTGTTGTACATAGCTTTAATTAAATTTATCAATTTTGTTGGTACAGCTTTTGCTTTTAATGCATCCCATATTGCTCTACCTTTTATCAAGTCAAAAGCTTTTCTAAAGTCTATAAATTCTAAATAAAGCGGTGTTGGCCGCTTGACCGATCGATAGTCCGCATTAATGTGTAAAAAATTGGATGTAATATGTATTTCATAAATCAGGAAATGTCTTTAGAATATATAGATGTCATTTTTACCTAGTCCCCATATGTATGATATTCCATACATTATAAATATGGATATTTCTCTACGTAGCAATGATTACTATTTGCCTGCCCTTAGGATCTAACCATTTTTTAACCTAAAACCAAATTACAAATGGACACATCGTTGATAATAATATTTATTTAATAATAATATTTTTATTTATTATTAATAATAGCAATCTTTATTCTTTTAGAATTGTTAGCAGAATTTTGGAACATCCGACGAATATGATGATGTGAGTATGATTTTAAATTGGTGAAAATCCATTTTATCATTTAGGATAGCTATTTATTTTTTTATCTTATCAGATATATTTTATTTAGTTTATTGTAAAAATTAAAAATTATTTAAAATAATATAAATAATAATAATAATTTTTGTGTTTTTTTCATATGTCCTATTAGTAAAAATTCCGATTAATGTTTTAAACAATCAATAATTCAAATTAATAATTCCATTGTATCAACTAAATTTCACTATTCATACAATAGAATTTATATATAATATCAATTGTCTTTACCATTTCACGGTAATATGTATTATACAATTCAGTAATTTCAACAGAATTACTTAATAGTACATGCGACTACCATAATTCGATCGGCAACAAATTCGGTTGCTACAACGAATCCGTTTTCTGTGTTTAAATGGGGATCATCGGCCAATATGAATTAAGTGAAATTTTCATTACCACAGGGCTTATGGTGGGGTTCCAATTTGATGTTCAGCAATTGTGAATCAGTTGGTTGTCTATATTTGCCGCAATCGATATGCAGAACTTATTTGAATAATTCGTGGATAATTTGTTAGTTTCATTTTAGACATATTATAAAAATAAAAATTTTAAATAAATTTAAATTCATAAATTCATCTAAAATTTTTAAGGAATCGGAAGATGATGATGTATAAAAAAATCTATTTATTAAAACTAGCAGATTCCAGCGCTCGAAATTCGAGTGCAATTTCTAGGCAAATTTATTTCTCAACTTAGCCAATTCACAAACCAACACTTTTTTTGGTTTATTATTATTGTGAATGAAGATAACAAACACATCAATAAATTTAATAAACACACACATAGCATATGTATAATTTTATGTATGTGTTAGTAGCAACTTTAAATGCAATTTACTCAAAATAAAGGAACAAATTTAACAAGTAAAAAAATTATATTCAGTCTAGACCGACTATACGATACCCCATACCATGCGTTTAGAACCCTATCTCTTAGGCCCAACTAACTGAACATAGAAAATAAGCGAAAAACAAATTTGAGTGGGATTTTTATTAATTTTTTTTGGCTGCAGATATGAAAAAGTTCACATCGGATGCTATATCTATATAGGGACTTGGTCCAGAAATGGACCGATCCTGATCATGTTTGGTAAAGTCTCTTGTATTTTGCAAATATATATACAAACAAAATTTGAGAAGAATCAGTGCAATATTTTTTTTGTTTGTTAATAGATTTAACTGAAGATCGAGAAGCAGCTCTATATGGGGTCAAAGGGACCATTTTTGGACTACTCATTAATGGATGTAATGAACGCATACAAACCCAATTTGAGTAAGATCTATATGACAATTTGGATCTTATGGCAATTTATGTCGATTTCATATGGGTAATTTGTATGGGGGCTAGGTCTGAACATGGACCGATTCTCACCAATTTCAACAGCGTTCATCCCACGGCCGATAAAAGCTTATATACCAAATTTCATCAAAATATATTCATACATTGTTAAATCAACTCAGAAAGTGATTCTGATTCGATCGGTATAATTAAAGATGGGTCTAGGTCAAATATTTTTGGTTGTTACAAACAGCAGCACAAAGTCATTATACCCAAACCACATAGTGGTATAGGGTATAAAAATATGTAAGTATGGTGAATAGCATTCAAATAGTATACTCTTTGTCAAAATCGGGATATAACAATAGAACAAAACATCAGTCACAAGAAATCGTCTAGCCTATTAATATTATAGATTTTATTTATTTTTAAACTCTTTCTTTTAATTCATACTCTCTGTCTGTCTGTCGTAGGGCAACCCCATGCCCCCTATCCAATTGATCTGAATCTAGGTCAATATACTTGCTATAAATAAATATCATGCACAGTCACGCATAGGCACGCACAGTCAGGGGAGAGAATTAAAAACGGATTTCCCTCATCCAATGAATCCGAAACTTGGTCAATATATTTGTTGTAAAGAAAGATTAACTTCGACATAGTCACGCACAGTCACGCATAGTCACGCACAATCACGGAGTGATTTAAAACCCATTTCCCCTTATCCGATCGATCTGAAACTTGGTCGATAGACTTGCTGTGAAAAAAGATTAATTTTGACATAGTCACGTACAGTCGCGCATAGTCACGCACAGTCATGGAGAATAAAAACCTCACTTCCCTCATCCGACCGATCTGAAACTTTGTCCATAGACTTGTTGTGAAAACAAGATTAACTTTGACTTAGTCATGCACAGTCACGCATGGTCACGCACAGTCACGGAGTGATCTAAATGTCATTGTTAGTACAGAAAATATACATCAATTTTAAATTTTGAAGAATTAAAATTCAAATTCTTATTGCGTGATTAAAATTCTATAGTGGTATTAAAGGTAACCGAACTATTCTTGCTGATTTATCTTGTAATGGAAAAATTTTAAAAACTAATGACACCATTTAACATCATTAAACTTATATACTGCTATATTTCTTTTTAGAGCCACAAAGCATTATTTTATAGAAAAAAAAATGACAAATTCATTTTCAACATTGTAAATATCTAGTGAAAACACCTAATGAAAATTTTATGGGCACTTAATAATTCGTTTGTCATATACAATTATGATTATACCTATAATTCTCATGTGTCATCTTTAATTGTTGTTTTAGTAGTTAAACAATTAAAAACAACAAATATTGAAGAAAATCACAAATTGTAAATGAAATAGGAATTAAGTATGGAACAAGTTATTTTACGCAGGTTTCTATGCATGATTAAATTTTCATTATGAATAAGGGGATTTATAAAATAAAATAAACAATATAAACAACAAAATAAAAAATATATATATAAAACTGATGAGTAATAAATATACTTAGAAATATAATGTTATAAGTATCTAATAAATTTAATAGCAATATTTCAAAAATACTTAAATCATTTTATCTTCTAATGGTGTGAAATTACAACAAAATTGTTTTAATTGCGTAAACAGTCAGTCGGTTTTGATTAATGTTCGAATAATTTAGACATTTAATAAAAATAAATTTCAAATAATTTAAAATAATATATTTTTTTAAACGAAAGCTGTCATAAATATGTTAATTAATATTCGTTAGGAATTAATTTAAAACTGAACGTGTTTAGTCATCAAATGTACGCCCATTTTTAATATATTCAGCTATAAGGAAAATTGACAAGTAAAAAATTCGTATTACAAAAAAATTCTTTGAAATATATCTATTATGCAAATTACGGTAAATTCTACACTTTTCTAACTGAAGAACAGAAGCTATTTTGCAGGAATCACAGCAGCTCTTCTGAGCGTCTAACTTTAAACACACAGCAAGCAAGTCATTAAAGATTTAATACACATAAAATAATAAATTCTTATTATGCTGAGTACACACGACGGAACATTAAGCGGAACATTCGTAGAAAACATGTTTCCATTTTATAATGCAAATGATGCAAACAAAAACGAAACATCACTTCTGTGTGATTGTTGAATATGCTGATATTAAACAAATATACGAGGAAGAAATTTTTAATAAGAGACGCACAGAGGGAGATGACAGCTATTGTTATTATTAGTAACAATTGATGCACTGCTGTATGAAAATGAAGAAAGGATATAATTAATTGATAACTAAAGAACTTCATCAAAGATATATAAAATGCAATTAATTAATAATTAAAGACTTTAATAAGCATTTCATATAAAATTAAATTTTATATGTACTTCTATTATTATAAAACTAAAGTTTTATTTTAATTTTATGTGAATTTAATTTTTTATTATAAAACTAAAATTAAATTCATTCATTAACTTCAAATTTCGCCATTTTCGTCTCTCTTTTTTTCATTTTACTCCCATATAAAAAACAACATTACAGCATGACTGCTCTTAATGAAATAAAAGAGCAAAAATAGTAAATATCGTTATAGACGATGGAGCCTTGGAAACATAAAATATCAAAATAATTTGATATTTGAGGAACCAAAATTGAAACATGTATTTTGAGATGAAACATTGCTACACATGATGGAACATTAACAGGAACATCGTCATGTCGTGTGTACTCAGCATTATTTAAAAAAAAAATAGAATTTTTTTGAATATGTTTAGTATTTTCATTATGCATTTAAACAAATAAGAAAATTATATTCGCTCTAAACCGAATGTACGATACTCTATAACATGCGTCTCAAGATAGGATTTTGGATCCAACTTTGCTGAGTCACTAACTAGATATAGAAACTAAGCATAATGCAAATTATAGTGTTATTGTTACTAATTTAAGGCCTGCCGATATGAAGTTAATAGCTGATGCTATTTTTGTAAGGGGACTAGGTCAAAAAATAGACCGATCATGAACATATTGAGAAAAGTGATTTTTTTTCCTCAAAAACATGTATAAACCAAATTAAAACGACTAAGAAAATTATAGTCGGTCTAGACCGACTATACGATACCCTATACCATGGTTAAGACTAATTCAATATAGAAAAAAAGAATAAACCAAATTTGAGTGGCCTTTTTATTAATTTTGTTGGCTGCAGATATGAAAAAGTTCATATCGTATGCTATATTTATATGGGGACTAGGTCGAAAAATGGACCCATCCTAGCCATATTTGGTAAAGTTACATATATTGTTAAAAAATATAAGCAAACCAAATTTGAGCAAAATCAGTGCAATAGTTTTGTTTCTGAATAGATTTAAGTGAAGATCGGGAAGCAGCTCTATATGGGGCCTATAACTAAGAATTGTCCTATGGGCATTATTTTTGGAATACTAATTAATGGAAATATTAAACACATACAAACCCAATTTGACTGAGATCTATCTGATAATTTGGATCTTATGGCAATTCATGTCCATTTCATAGGGGTCATTTGTATGGGGACTAGGTCTACACATGGACTGAATTTCACCAATTTCGATAGCTTCATCCTATGGCCGATAAAAGCTTATATACCAAATTTCATCGAAATATATTCATATTTGCGATCTGTAGTTTGATTACAAAGTTTACATGGACACACAGACGGACGGACGGATGGACGGACGGACATCGCTAAATCAACTCAGAAAGTGATTCTGAGTCGATCGGTATAATAAAAGATGGGTCTAGGTCAAATATTTTTGGTGGTTACAAACAGCAGCACAAAGTCATTATACCCAAACCACATAGTGGTATAGGGTATAAAAAGATATACCTGTGGTTTTCTAGAATAACCGCGTACGTCATAAAATCAAAATGTTCAGGGGAGCCAAAAAACGTTATATTTGATATTATGGGCTCGATATAAAGTTTTTTGAACTTTTTATTTAACAGTCCTGCAGATATGGGCAATAAATACTTTTTATAAAATTTTGAGTCAAAAATCTTCAGAGGAATAGGACGAAAAAAACAATATGTAACTTACACTTAAAGTGTGTGCAGATAAAACAACTTATGTCGACAAACGTCGTTTTCTTTTTTGATCGATCAGCAAAATATTTTAGCTTAAATGCACATTCTAATTAATTTCAAAAAACTTTCTCCTGTGAAATTTTGATTTTTCCACTTAACTACTTTCGCGGTCAGGGCTCGAAATTTGTAGTATCTAATTGTCAACTTCAAAATAAAGCCACAATTAGTTTTCAAAATGGCTCTTAATGAATTAGAGCATCTTGAAATAATAGTTAAATTTTGCGAAGAAAATTCTTTCAAAACTAAAAATGAAATTGTTTGCCCTTTTACGGATATGGGATTTAAAAATTAAACATTCACAAGACAGCTGAATTATCGGAGAATAATACAAAAACAGAAATTAAACCTAGTTTAAGTGAGAACTATCTGTTAGAATATCGTAGCGTACCGGAATGGGCGAAAAGGCTCATCTAGCGGCGTTTAATTAATAGCACTTAAGGGACATTTTTTTTTTTGTTTGTGTAATATTTTTTTTAGTTGAAAATAGATTATGCTAGAATGTTAAACAAAAAAAAATTTTTTTAATATATTTATGTATTTTTTTTTTTTGAAAATTGCAACTTTCTTCATAATTTAGACATTATTTATTTCATTCATTTGAGCTAAAATATATTAAACTTTAATATTAAAAACAGTTTTTATTTATTTATTATTTATTTATTTATTTTTTTTCTTAATTTTTTTTCCTGTTAAAATAACTATTTTTGGCTTTATTCAGTCTTCATATATTTCAGTTGTTTTCATAACAAAAATTTAATTATAATACAAAAAATAAGTACTACTAGATCACTATCGTTTGTAGTCTATTGTCCCGCTGACCGCACAATACGTTACAGATAAAAATCGCTTATAAAGCGAATTAGTCATTTGTGGAATGAAGTCTTTACAAGACTTTCCTGACAGTTACAATCCAATAAAATTTAAGTCCAAAAATACTACTTCCTCTTTCCTCTTTCCTATAACCAATTTTCCTAAAATCAACACGATGCTCTACATTTGAAGAGGACTTCCTCTGGGTGTTGTTTAATAATACCAAACCAGTAAAAAATATGTTCGGTCTAGACCGACTCTACGATACCCCATACCATGAGTTTAGAGGCCTTATCTCTTAGGTCCAACTAATGGGATATAGAAAATTAGTTTGAAGCAAATTTGAATGGCATATTAATTTTTTTTTTGGCTTCGAATGCTAGGCAATAGGTCGAAAAATGGACCAATACTGTATGATAAGGTCATTTATTTTCTGCAAAAACATAGACAAACCAAATTTGAGAGAAATCTGTTAAACATTTTTTTTTTTTTTTAATTTAAGTGATGATCCGGAATCAAGTATATATGGAGCTAATGACTAAGACTTGTCCTTTAGGGTTTCTTTAAAGTATTGATTAATAGATGTAATTAACATACACAAACCCAAGTTGGCAGAATATTTTGGATGTTGTGGCAAGTTAGGCCGATCTCATAGGAGTTATTTATATGGGGACCAGGTTGGAACATGCACCGGTTTTCAATAGCGTTCGTCCTATGTACCAAATTTCATCAAAACATATTCAATTAACTAGATGTAACCCGGTATGCTTCGCTACACCCTCCCCCTTCCCCCCACGAATCCTTATGAGATGGCTCACGCAAATTCCCAAGGCTCTCACTAATACAGTAATTCAGATATATCACATTTAATATTAAGTTTGTGTAGGGCTGCCACGCGCATTTGTCCAATCCCGCCCATTTTTTGGTCTGACTACTCACGTTAATAATAGATGACCTGAGACAAATTTGCAAAGCTTTCTCTATCATATTAATATATATGATATTTAAAATTTACTTTGTGTGGGAGGTGCCACGCCCGCTAAAAATATTTAAAAAATTATAGCCTATAGCACTTCCCATATCCGCAGTAAGACTCTGTAAAATTTCAGGAATATCAGATGGGTAATTACGGAGATTACCTCCTACAAACAAACAAACAAACAAACACACATTACCTCTTTATAATATTAGTATAGATAATCATTAAACCAATTGGCTAATGTGTCTTCTTAAAATTTTAAAACATATTTTACGACCCTGTTAAATCCACCCCAATTATCTAATTTATTGAGCTATGCACCAATATATCAAGAAGAGAGTTTTTGGATGCTGCTATAACAACGACGGAGATTGTGAATGTTTTAAATTAAATGAAATTAAATAAGAATTTTTTAAAAATGCACCAATCGAACTATTGAATGAAATGGCACGGAGCTACAATAATACGTTCAATAAAATGCCAAGGGATGAAACGTTTACTTTAAATGTATTATACCCAATATTAACAAGTAAGAAAATTATAGTCGGTCTAGACCGACTATACGATACCCTATACCATGCGTTTATCTCTTAGGCCCAACTAACTGGACATAGAAAATAAGCAAAAACTAAATTTGAGTGGGATTTTTATTAATTTTTTTGGCTTCAGATATGAAAAAGTTCATATCGGATGCTATATCTAAATGGGGACTAGGTCCAAAAATGGACCGATCCTGATCATGTTTGGAAAAGTCTCTTGTATTTTGCAAAAATATATACAAACCAAATCTGAGATGAATCAGTGCAATATTTTTGTTTTTTAATAGATTTAAGTGAAGATCGGGAAGCAGCTCTATATGGGGCCAAAGGGATCATTTTTGGACTACTCATTAATGGATGTAATGAACGCATACAAACCCAATTTGAGTAAGATCTATATGACAATTTGGATCTTATGGCAATTTATGTCGATTTCATAGGGGTAATTTGTATGGGGGCTAGGTCTGAACATGGACCGATTCTCACCAATTTAAATGGCGTTCATCCCATGGCCGATAGAAGCTTATGTGCCAAATTTCATCAAAATATATTCATATTTGCGACCTGCAGTTTGATTACAAGGTTTACATGGACACACAGACGGACGGACGGACGGACGGACGGACGGACGGACGGACATTGTTAAATCAACTCAAAAAGTGATTCTGATTCGATCGGTTTAATTAAAGATGGGTCTAGGTCAAATATTTTTGGTTGTTACAAACAGCAGCACAAAGTCATTATACCCAAACCACATAGTGGTATAGGGTATAAAAATGGTGATGCCAACATAGCAAGCAATTATAGAGGGATATCTTTTATGAATTGTGTAGCGAAAATTATGATGGGCATTATAAATGACCGGCTTTTTACTTGAACAGAACGCTTAAATAAAATCACTGAATATCAAGCAGCATTTAGGAAAGGGTACTCAACAGTAGACAATCGCAGCCATTGTTCATCTTAAGCTGAACCAGAAGAAAAAAGTATACGCCTTTTTTGGCGATTTTAAGGCAGCTTTTGATAAAGTGTCTCATGAATTACTGATACACAAACTGTCACTATGGGAGTCTCGACGTAATGGTTTACTTCACAGAAAGCGTATATTCTACTACTAAGTCAACGGTATGGAATGGAACAGAATTGTATGAACAATTTAAAACAGTTTCTGGAGTATATTATATATATTATCTATAAACTAACGATCTTCATGAAAACCTAGAAGGTGGCATTTTTATTGAGGAGCTTAACATTAGACTACTTTCGTATGCAGACGATATTGTAATATTGGCTGAAGAGATTGAGATTCTACAAAAAATGATTGATAAATTGGAAAATTATATCGAGGTAAATCTTACTAAATCAAAGATAATGATATATAGAGATGAAGGAAGATTAGGTAGGAGAAATGGCATTTCAAAGTTGGGGGTAAATTTAACTCCAAAATTGATGTTCACAAAACACGTCAAAACTAGAAATAGTAGAGCAAAAATTAGCCCTAACGCCACATGGAATTCGTTTTTAAATAAAAACTTCATCACAAT
This sequence comes from Cordilura impudica, assembly GCA_963682025.1. Taxonomy (NCBI): domain Eukaryota; kingdom Metazoa; phylum Arthropoda; class Insecta; order Diptera; family Scathophagidae; genus Cordilura; species Cordilura impudica. The sequence continues at coordinate 24,536,489 of OY821521.1, read as the reverse complement.
GAGAACAAAATATCATGTATTTATAGCAGTAAGTGGAGCCATTCAATCAAATGGAGGTTTGGGGATGTAGCCACCTTGAAGAAGTTGATAGATTGCAATGAAATTTTCTGAAAAGAGTGCTGAAATTACCCAACTCAACCTCTAATTATGCTATTATGCTGGCATCAGATTTGCAAGATAGCCATTTATATACATTGAATTTTAATTTAGTGTACTTAAAACGTACACTATTTCAGTTTGCAGAATTTCACCTTCCACATTTAAATCTTAGAAAAAAATTTTTTGGCAGAAAGTCTAAACCAATTAAGCAATAATATGAACTAGCAGATTCCAGCCCTCGAAATTCGAGCGCAAATTCTAGGAAATTTTATTTTTCATTAAAAAATTTACTAAACACATACATATCATTGTATAATTTTATGTATGTGTTAGTAGCAACTTTAAGTGCCATTCACTCAAAGTAAAGAAAAAAATTTAAAAATCTGTAAATCTGCAAAACGGCTAAAAAGAAATACCTTTTAAATAATATACGTTTGTTCAAAATTGGGATAAAACGGTAGAACAAAACATCAGTCACAAGAAATCGCCTAGCCTATTAATATTATAGAGATACAGTGGCAACCAGATATGACCTTGCAGAAGTGGGTTGGAAAACAAAACTATTTATTAACTGCTTTGAATATAAAATATTATGAATATCGATTGCAGAGAGCCGCTCGCACTCAAACTTTTTGTAGAAGAATCGCCTTTAATAGAATACAATATTACAATATAGTAACTTGGATTTTTAAAGCTCGTTGTGTCTTAATAAAACAAAATGGCTCATGATTTTCAAGTACTAATTCTAAAAATGCTCCTTATACACTATGAGAGAAATTGAAAATATACAAAATTATATATGCAGATGTCCGATTTTAAATTGCTTCACACCACAAAATTTTGATTGTTTAACAATATCTGAAGAAAATTTTGTTAAAATATAGAATGGAGATCTTTCTAGTAGTTAAACTCTGGTAAATTTCCTAATCCAAACTTTACAATACCGTAAAATTTTAATAAATGATTACAATCATTAAAATTAAATCTATAAATATTAGCAACCAAATATCAATTATATAACTGATGTCAAAGTCATATATAACATTGTTTAAGTTAATTTTATAAGTGTTATATATGTATTGCATTTTTGAAAACAATAAAGAATATACTCATATTTGCGACCTGTAGTTTGATTACAAGGTTTACATTGACACATAGACGGACAGATGGACAGACAGACATCGGTAAATCGACTCAGAAAGTGGGTCCAGGTCCAATATTTTTGGTAGATATAAGCATTAGCACAAAGTTATTATACCCTTACCATACAGCGACAAAATTTAAGTTGCCTCTTTAAGAGCGAGAACCGTAGATGATATACGAAATTTATGTGGCTTTTTCAAGAGCGACTACCGAGACTCATTCTGTAACTATTTGTGGTTCTTATATTTCTTTCGTTCAATTTTTTTGGGCTTATCAGGTTTCGTATTTCCGTTTTCTTCTTTAATTGCACGCATTTTTGTTCTTTAAAATATATCTCATATCTTGAAATTCTTAAAAATGTTTTAGACTTTGATGATCTTCCTGTCTTAGCCTTTCAGTTAGAAAGTAAATAAATTTTCAATCGAAAATTTTACTTTCTTCATTACTGTATTGGTCATTTACATTTTTCCATAGCTTTTTTCCCATACGTTACAAAGAAAGATTTGCAGGGAAACTTCAAAAATACGCTGCAAAGTAAATATTAGATAATAGACAAAACTAAATAACCCGCGTTCTTTAGAACCACTAAGGCAAAATAATTTGATGTATAAATTATTTCAAAATCATTAGATATTTGAATTCAATATTCGTTGAAATAAAATCCCAACCATTCAAAATTATCACTTAGAACTGGTTTCATTTACTGATGCATTAGAGAGAGTTTTTTAAAATACTCGGCAACTAAAGCAATTAAAAAAAAAACAACTGAAAATATTTTACTGTTACCATAAAATTTTCCTAATTTACATAATACAATAAAACCTTTAGATAAAATATTTTTTTTTTAATATACTTACACTTGTGTCTTAAGTCTTTTGTTTTTATCATAAATACTTTTATTGGAGGAAAAAGTTATGATGCATCCAAAGTAAACCCAAAAAAAAAATAATCATAAAAAAATACAGTTAAATTTAAATACAATAGAATCTTTATTTATTTTTAATATTATATTGAAGGCGTAAATTGCTTTTTATCATAATTTCAGTCATTTCTTTGTTACACGAAATCTAAATACTTTAAAATCGCTGTGTACCTAAGTAGTGTAGTCGAAAAAGAAAGTGGTATGAGAATAAAAAGAAATAATTTCACTGGTATTTCAAAATTTATATAAAATTCAGAAACTATTTTGAATAGAAGTTTAGTAACGATTTGAATGTGACAATATGAAGAACATACGGAAAATTTCATTTGTCATCTTAGTGATTGTGGTCATTTGTTTTGCCAGTACCAGTGAGACAAAAAATGAAGTTGAAGATTATACAATACGTGTGCGTAGACAAACAAAATTACCAGAAAGTACAAGTGAAAGTGTTAAAAAAGTTAAATCACAAAAAAAGAAACAGTCAACATTGGAAAGATCACATTATACAAATGTGCCAAATAATGCTGAACAACTGGCTACACAAGATAAAAATATTAAATCAGTTGCAAATATGAATATGGATTATGAGAAAGGATTACTGCCACCACAAACGAATGAACAATTTAATGACCTCAACCAGAATCAAATGGGGTTTCCAAATATGTTGAGACAATTTGGTGCATTTAATAGTCTTAATCTTAATTATCCTCCTAGCTTACCCCAATTACAAGTACAATTACAAGCTCAAAATCCTGCACTACCAACAACAGCTCTTGGAAACAATAATAATATCTTGTCACCACAAGGACCCTTGCCTAGTTTATTGAATAGTCTTCTATATTTTCCTTTTTCTTATGCTAATAATTTAATAGGTTTTGGCTCTTTATCAAATGCTCAACCCGCTTTGCCTATTAACCCTGGACTTGGTATTGAAGCTCAACCACAGCTTTTTATACCTCCAGCTAATAATTATTTTGTACAACAAGCTTTGACAGATGCAACAAATGGTCAACAACCGTATCCAGCAGATTATGCCAGTAATTATATTGGATATAGAAGTTTCTTGCAAAATGAACCAAGTTTGCAAAATCATCTGGGCCCTGAATTACCAACATCAGCACCAACACCAATACCAACACAGGGCACTGACATCCTGAATGGCCAACAGAACTCATTATCTGGCTTACCAAATGGCCCTGATACACAAAAAATACCTGGTTTTAATATTCATCCTCAATTAGGTTTCTACAACTATCATCTACAAATTCCATTACAACAATTTCCAGCTCAGCAACCACGTTTGTATATGAATCCTTTTGCCAATGGATTTCCTTATGTTGCACAACCACAGGACTCTATAAACAATGGTTTCCTTGAATCACAAAAATAAAATATAAATTATTTATACAAACAAAAACATAAGTTTTTATCTCCACTTAGACAATAAACACGATCAGCCCGGTGCGGTACGTTTTTCTGTTGTGGAAAAACCACCCAAAACCAACAACCTGACAACGTCGGTGCCAAAAAATTTTAGTTTTATTATATATAAAATTTATTTTTTTATGTTTCGGAATAATTTGTTTCACCAATTTCCATAACCAGCGAAAACATATGTTTAAAAAGTTGGTATTCACTACAGAAATTTTGTAACTAGAGAGAGAGAAAGAGAGAGAGAAAGAGAATAGAGTTGGAAAATGAGTTTATGACAAACTCCGCAAAGAAAATATAGGAAAATATTTTAGTGATGGGACGCTCTGCCATTTTTTTTACCAGTTCTAAAGTATGAGCACAATCAGAATGGTGTGAAACGTTTTTCCATTGCGGAAAATAAATCGGATTACTTCGATGGCATAAAGTATAAATTTGATTTTTGTTTATATTATGTGTATGTCTTTTAAACAGTTTTCTACTTTCAATTGTCTGAAAGAAGAAAATTCTATAACATTTTCATAAATATCTATTTGGCGTTAGTGAATTTTTATGAGCAGCATTCGATTTAAGTAACATTTGATTTGATTAATTTCTATAAACATCAAAAACATATATATTTGATATCCACCACAGAAATTTTGGGAAAATATGGCAACATTAGAGATTGAATTGGAGTTGGAAAATGAGAGTATAAAAAACTTTGCAATGAAAATAAAATTAATTTTATTTCAGTGCGGTGACCCTTTGCGATTTTGATGCCCTCCAGGTTACTGTGTAGGGGGAATATATCCGTTTTTTATGCCGTCTATAACACACCGAAATAAAAATTTGCAGCCCATAAAGTTTATATATTTTTTTATTCTTGTCGATATATATACATCCATCTGTCCCTTTGCCCGTCTGTCTGTCCGTCTTTCTGTTAAAATCATGCCCATTCAAAAAATAAAATATTTACATGGATAAAGTGAGAATATTATTGTTCGTGAAAAACTAAAAATAGTGGAAAATGATTACACGTAACAGAATATGTACATATAGTCGTAGATATGTATCAGCTATGCATACACACATATTTTTGTTTGCTTAATGTTTCTGTTTTTTCTTATATTTTTTGTACATGTGGACGAATCGTTTATCAATAAGATTAAGAGCATAACAAGATGGTTATGCTCTTACCTCATAACATGGTTATGCTCTCATATTATTTTTAGATGGGAACTAGTTCAAAAAATGGATCGATCAGGACCACATTTAGTAAAGTTACTTACTTTTCTTAAAAACACTTATAAATCAAAGTTTAAAAAAATGTATGAGATATTTTTGTTTCTTTGGTTGGTGTAAGTGAAGATTGGGAATCAACTTTATATGGGGACTCTGATTAAGAATGGTTATATAGGGCCCATAATTGGGCTACTGATAAGTGGGTATAATAGACACATATACGTCAAATTTTATCGATATATGTATATATATATGATAATCTGGATTTTACAATTTTATTTTATTATGTCTGCCTGATAGGGCTAAGACTGAACATATATATATATATATATTATATATATTTTAAAGTCAAATTGTAGGGGGCCGATTCTGGTAAGTAGGGCCATAACAAGCATATTTGCTCAAGGAATCATACCTCTAAAATCATTTTCGAGCCTGCCAAAATTTCGATGAAGATATTTTCATGATATTTCCCATAATACTCATTCAAATGTAAAAAAAGAAATGATTGAGAATGTGTATACAGGGGGTTCCATTTTATCAAATTTATTTTTATATTTTTTTCACCTTTTTGAGGAGAATTGACGAAATTATTACATAAATCGACGAATCTTTGAATTTCCCATATTTAAATAATACAAAATATTCAGCGCTGAAAATTATTTAAGGTACCCATATACGACCTATATCGATTTCATTCAATTCAAGTCAAAAAAAATCGTTTTTTATATTTGTTCATTCAAAAAGAAAAAAAAACAACTATTCTTCAATCATACCTTTTTAGAGCCATTAGATTTAAAAAAAATTATAATAGATACAATAACTTCTTTAGTATTTTCATCAAAAATATAATATATATCATATAAAGTTTGAATACAAACAAATAATAGAAAATTTTCAATTCTTTAATAAATAATTTGATTTAATTTATAGTATTTTTTTAATATATTTAAACCTCATTTAGTTTAAATACTGAACTATTACATTGTTAATGATAAAAATTCAAAACATTTCAAAAATAAACGGTCAAACTAAAATACGAATTAGTTTTAGTTTAAAATTAGTGAATTAGTACTAAAAGTTACTCGATTGTTCTACAAAACGTTTCAATTGTAAGAGAGCATACTTTAAGGCGTAGGTTAATTCAATCCATTTAGTGTTATATTGCTAAAGATGTTCGTTCATTAGCTAACTTTTTACCTTAAAAATCAATCATATGATCAAATTATCTTCGTTAATATTAGTAATTTTTTTTTAATTTTTAAGTTTTCCTATTAAAAAGACGTTTCTGAAAACCAATATTTAGCACCGAAAAACAGTTATATAAATACATACATATTATAATCTTTCAGAAAAAGATGATTGCTAAAGCAAAATTACTTAATCAACTCGATCAAATCGATATGCTTGAACTTTCACAGCATTCTACCAAACCCAAAATAATTTCCACATCTTCGCTATTGTCCAAATCTGATGCTTCAATAAACAATTCCGTTAAATCAAACAAATCTTCATTAAAATGATATTGTACAATCATTAATCAATTTTAAAATATATATGTATGTTTTTCGTATGTATATTTATTTATGTAGTAGCGAATGAACAACTAAAGAATAATTTCCGATTTTCCTGTCATGCAGAACATAGATCAATTTTTTGAAACAAATGTGCCAATGTTATTGCTTTATTTAAAGTAAAAACATTTGAGCTTAAGCCTGAATAATTTCAAATTCAGTCATTAAAAATAATTTTTTAATTTTTCATTTTTTATTTTTCATTTACTCATTTTTCATTTTTAATTTTTTATTTATAATTTTTAATATTTTAATTTTTAATTTTTAATTTTTTTTTTTTTTTCATTTACTCATTTTTCATTTTTAATTTTTCATTTTCATTTTTCATTTTTCATTTTTAATTTTTAATTTTTAATTTTTAATTTTTAATTTTTAATTTTTAATTTTTAATTTTTAATTTTTAATTTTTAATTTTTAATTTTTAATTTTTAATTTTTAATTTTTAATTTTTAATTTTTAATTTTTAATTTTTAATTTTTAATTTTTAATTTTTAATTTTTAATTTTTAATTTTTAATTTTTAATTTTTAATTTTTAATTTTTAATTTTTAATTTTTAATTTTTAATTTTTAATTTTTAATTTTTAATTTTTAATTTTTAATTTTTAATTTTTAATTTTTAATTTTTAATTTTTAATTTTTAATTTTTAATTTTTAATTTTTAATTTTTAATTTTTAATTTTTAATTTTTAATTTTTAATTTTTAATTTTTAATTTTTAATTTTTAATTTTTAATTTTTAATTTTTAATTTTTAATTTTTAATTTTTAATTTTTAATTTTTAATTTTTAATTTTTAATTTTTAATTTTTAATTTTTAATTTTTAATTTTTAATTTTTAATTTTTAATTTTTAATTTTTAATTTTTAATTTTTAATTTTTAATTTTTAATTTTTAATTTTTAATTTTTAATTTTTAATTTTTAATTTTTAATTTTTAATTTTTAATTTTTAATTTTTAATTTTTAATTTTTAATTTTTAATTTTTAATTTTTAATTTTTAATTTTTAATTTTTAATTTTTAATTTTTAATTTTTAATTTTTAATTTTTAATTTTTAATTTTTAATTTTTAATTTTTAAATTTTAATTTTTAATTTTTAATTTTTAATTTTTAATTTTTAATTTTTAATTTTTAATTTTTAATTTTTAATTTTTAATTTTTAATTTTTAATTTTTAATTTTTAATTTTTAATTTTTAATTTTTAATTTTTAATTTTTAATTTTTAATTTTTAATTTTTAAATTTTTAATTTTTAATTTTTAATTTTTAATTTTTAATTTTTAATTTTTAATTTTTAATTTTTAATTTTTAATTTTTAATTTTTAATTTTTAATTTTTAATTTTTTAATTTTTAATTTTTAATTTTTAATTTTTAATTTTTAATTTTTAATTTTTAATTTTTAATTTTTAATTTTTAATTTTTAATTTTTAATTTTTAATTTTTAATTTTTAATTTTTAATTTTTAATTTTTAATTTTTAATTTTTAATTTTTAATTTTTAATTTTTAATTTTTAATTTTTAATTTTTAATTTTTAATTTTTAATTTTTAATTTTTAATTTTTAATTTTTAATTTTTAATTTTTAATTTTTAATTTTTAATTTTTAATTTTTAATTTTTAATTTTTAATTTTTAATTTTTAATTTTTAATTTTTAATTTTTAATTTTTAATTTTTAATTTTTAATTTTTATTTTTAATTTTTAATTTTTAATTTTTAATATTTAATTTTTAATTTTTAATTTTTAATTTTTAATTTTTAATTTTTAATTTTTAATTTTTAATTTTTAATTTTTAATTTTTAATTTTTAATTTTTAATTTTTAATTTTTAATTTTTAATTTTTAATTTTTAATTTTTAATTTTTAATTTTTAATTTTTCACTTTTAATTTTTTATTTCTGATTTTTTTTTTCAATTTTAATTTTTTATAACTCATTTTTTATTTTTTATTTTTCATTTGTTATTTTTTATTTTTCATTTTTCATCTCTCGTTCTTAATTTTCTATTTTTCATATATAATTTTTCATTTTTCATTTTTAGTTTTTCGTTTTTAATTTTTCATTATTTATTTTTCATTTTTTATTTTTAGTTTTTAATTCGAAATTTTTCATTTTTCATTTTTCATTTTTAATTTTTTATTTTTCATTTTTAATTTTTTATTATTAATTTTTCATTTTTTATTTTTAATTTTTTATTTTTCATTTTTCATTTTTCGTTTTTAAATTTTCATTTTTATTTTAATTTTCCATGTTTTTTTTTATTTTCAATTTTTCATTTCTAATTTTTTTTTTTTTTTTTTAATTTTCATTTATTATTTTTCATTTTTAATTTTCATTTTTTTTTTTCATTTTTAATTTTTATGTTTTTATTTTTAATTTTTCATTTTCCATTTTTCATTTTTTAATTTGTATTTTTTATTTTTTATATTTTATTTTTCATTTCTAATTTTTCGTTTTTAATTTTTTTTTATTTTTCATTTTTCATTTTTGTTTTTTCGTTTTTCATTTTTCAATTTGCGTTTTCTGTTTTTCGTTTTCATTATTCATTTTTCATTTTTTTTTTCATTTTTCATTTTTAATTTTAAAGTTTTCATTTTTCATTTTTAAAATTTCATTTTTCATTTTTAATTTTTTATTATTCTTTTTTCAATTTTAATTTTTTATTTTTCATTTTTCGTTTTTCATTTTTCATTTTTCATTTTTATTTTTATTTTTATTTTTACTTTTATTTTCCATTTTCCATTTTTTTTTTTCATTTTTAATTTTTTATTTTTTTGTTTCTGTTTTTATTTTTAATTTTTTATTTTTCATTTTTCATTTTTAATTTTTATTTTTTATTTTTTATTTTTCATTTTTAATTTTTCGTTTTTAATTTTTTTTATTTTTCATTTTTAATTTTTCGTTTTTCATTTTTCATTTTTCATTTTGCGTTTTTCGTTTTTCGTTTTCATTTTTCATTTTATATTTTTATTTTTAATTTTTTATTTTTCATTTTATAGTTTTAATTTTTCATTTTTTATTTTTCATTTTCAAACAGGTTATTACATATCATAAGTTTTCACCAATACAGTCATAATTATTATTATTAAAATCCAAATATGACAGTTTTAATAAATAAAATAAATAAAAACCCATATTTCACGCTAAAAATTAAAAAAAAAAATGAAAAGTTCAATTTTGACCTAGAATTCCTTAAAAAGTACTTAATCAATTCTTATGAAATTAAAATTAACTCAAGTTCAACTAAATACCTAGCCATTAAAAAAAATTACTTAAATATTTTGATCGGTTCAAAAGTTACAGAATTTTTGCCTACTTTAAAAAGAGGTGATTTTTAGATTTTGAGGTTTATGTTATACAATAACATAAATTTTAAATGTAATGATGAGCACTCACTTTCTCAGTCAACCAAGGTTCAGAAAATACACACATCAAACACACAAAGTTCTGCTCTAAAGCAGCCAACACATATTTTTATTTTCATATCAATTTTGTGTGTTTCAAAATTTTGTACGGTGCCCAACACAATCATGACTGTGATTCGTTTTAATATTTCGTTATCTATACAAACATTTTTCTATCACATCTAAAAATTAAAACATTATCCACTCGCGATCGAAAAACAACGAAATTAAGTCATAAATAAAATATAAAATTTCTCTGCTTTCTATTTTATTACTATCTTTTTATTATTATTCTTTTTATTTTTATTATTATCTTTTTATTTTTTAAAACTACTAATGAATTATTGTAGATTTTTTTTTTACTAAAGTTGGTTGAAACAATTGTTGTCATTATTATAGGGGTGTTTCAGACTTTTCCGATCGCGACTGAATAATGTTGGAATTTTTAAATGTACGCTTTCAAGAACATGTTCTGTTTTTTTAGCAGTACCGTGTAAGAAGACGACCTTAAAATAAAGCAACATTCGAATCTGTGTGATTTATGTGTGTTCGAAACAAAAAAGTGCGTGATAGAAAAATGTTCGTGTAGATAACAAAATATTAAAACGAAACACAGTCATGATTGTGTTCGGCACCGTACAAAATTTAGAAACACACATAATTGATATGAAAATACAAATATGTATTTATTGGTCTGAGCTATGTTTGTTTACATATATGTACGAGTTTTTTATTCAGCGTGTTTTTTTTTCTGAACGCTGGTAAGAAGTCATTTTTTCTAAAACTGCAAAAAAGTAACGTGCCGAACGATTTAAGAATTATATTTGAACGATAAAAATTATTTGCATTAAAAAATTCAAATAATTAAAAATTTCGAAACTTATCCGATTTTAAAATTTTTTTAAATTAAAAAGAACTTAATTTTTTTTTTTAATGGATCTATGAACACTTAAAGAATCATAAAGCTTCCATATTATTTTTTTAAATGGATAGAAACTTGAACTCCCATATAGCACCCCGAATCTGTTGTTTGTACTTAATACATTTTATTGAAATTAAAATTTCTCTTTTCAAATTTTAGGCACATACGAGTACATCATTAATAATGTTTTCAAAAATTAATTATATTGCTGATAAGTACTGGGAGCAGGACGGTGACGATACAACTGTTGTTGAGGTATTTGTCGACGTAGTTGCTGCTGCTGCTGTTGATGCTGTTGTAGTTGATATTGAGCAGCTTGCAATAAAGCTTGTTGCAATTGTTGTGGTCTAGCACCACCAGCAGCACCATTGCCGGCTACATTCCCACTTCCAATAATGGCTTGATTTGATGGTTGAGAACGTATAGCGCCACCTCCAATGGCTCCTTTGATAACAACATTATTGCCCACTTTACCGAGATTAGCAGTATTGACTGAAAAACTATTTCCATTCGAAGGACGACCACTGGCCATGCCACCAAAACTGTAAGCTCCTACACCGACATTTCTATGGTCTACATTACTGGAAACCGCATTTAATTGCGATGATGTTAAACTGCTTGATGGCTCAGATGCAGCAGAACGTAATTTGTAATTTGAAGCTGGACCAGGACCTGGAACTGGACGATAATTAGATGAGCCTCCGACGTTCCCACCTCCACCGTAACGTGTAGCTTGTCGTGTTATTCTTTGAATAATTTCCGGAGCTTGTTGGACATGTAAGCCAACAACACGATGTTGTGCATGACCCACCAGCCAAATTATGCATAACCAAATACAACAAATATATTTCATTATTCCTAATGTCAAGACTTTATCCACGCCAAAGTTTAAAAGAAACTGCAATTTCTAAATGTTGCTGCTTCGGATTTTATACAAAATTTCTTTATTTCCTTAAGCAAAATGTTGCTGTTTTGTTGTTTTACGCACAAAATATGTTGCATTTTTGCAAATTCTTTGCACACTTACGACAGAAACAACAGTTAAATAAAAGAAACGACTTAGATAACATTACGTATTTCCAGTTTGTTTTAGATACTCTACGTCAGAACGTTATGTAAGTAGAAATTTATGATTGACATAATGTTGGTAACAATCTCTACTATAATATGGAGTGATAGCTAAAATATTCGTTGTGAACTCCGGTTGTACTTGTGGGATTTAAACTTTTATAGGTCACTTTAATCTAACGAATTCCACTTAGGTAACTAGATTCGAACCAATTACGATTTGATGTAATACGAATATTTAGGAATGTACGTGCACTTTGTTTGCAATGTCGGGTGTTTTACTAAGTAATTTCAACGGATGTTTTGACCGAAAATGAATAAGATATAAAAAAAAAAAAATCAAAAATTAATTATAAGGGGCTGAATACTGCTTTCATTTACCTTTAAAGTTTTAGGGTTTTTCCATTATGTTAGAGTTATGCAAAAAAAATTTTGATGGAGAAATTTCTAGGTCGAAAAAGTTCTTCGATGCTTTAAAATAGAAGTTGCCACTAGTGTTATAATAAACACACACATAACATTGCATTATTTTATGTATGTGTTAGTAGCAACTTTAAATGCATTTTGTGAAACTGCATTTAAATGCATTCTGTGAAACTGGTGGACAGGTAGAAAGACATACCTTTCAAATAAGATACGTTTGGTCAAAATCAGGATAAAACTGTGGAACCAATAATCGGTCACAAGAAGACGCCTTACCTATTAATATTATAGCTTGTTTATAAACATTGTATACCACAATTTTTCAACGCAATACCACTAACTACCATAAAATATTACCATTAAATATTAATGTTGCGCATTGGTTATAAACAAACAATTTTTATATCACAATGTTTAAACACTGTATACCATAATGTATACCACAATGTTTATAAACATTGTGATATAAACATTGTTGTTTATAACCAATATTTATATCACAATGTTTAAACATTGTAAACATTGTATACCATGTTCATATCACAATGTTTAAACATTGTATACTATGTTTATAAACATAAATGTTTAAAAATTGTATACCATAATGTATACCACAATGTTTATAAACATAGTGATATAAACATTGTTTTTTATAACCAATGTGCAATATTAATATTTTATTATTTAGGGGTAATGCGTTGATAAATTAAAAATACTTTAATAAGTCTTACATGAAATATTCCTTAAAAATTAATTTCTTTTAATTTTGTGAATTATGAATTTAAAATAATTTACAAACTGTTACGTATATTTTGTTCTGGCAACCTTAAAATCAAGCGAATATAAATATTTCTTAGGGTGATTTTTCAAAATTTCTAATATATTTGCATTCTAATGATAAATATATATTCATTAGTTGGAGTGATTTTTTAAAAATTGAAATAATAAACAAATACAGACATTTGTTCTTCTGATTTTTTTAAATTTGCAATTTATTTGTTTTAAGTTTAATACATAAATCCTTTTTAAAAGCTTAATAAGCTGTTGATAAAATGTAAGCGGAAGAACAGTATTCATAGCTTATTCACATAGCGTATCAAACGTTTAATAAACGTTTGCTATATATGAAATTTTTATTTTAGCCTTTACCTTATTTTAAACCAATTTGCATTTATGCAATTTAATAGTTTTGCGACTAAGCGATTTTTCGTTTTTGCAAGTTTTGCGTTTATTGCCATTTTATATATAATATTTTTAAGATTTTATATTTTTCTACGTAATGTTGTCTATATATTAATACGTGAAGGTAAACCTTTGTACCCCTTTCTAAGCAAAATGCGCGATTGGAAGAGTGTGAAATTTGGCATAGCTATAGTTTATATGGAGGAGAAGTGCAGAAAGATAAAATGTATATATATTATGTGTTAGAAATATCTTAAATTAAATAAAATAAAATATTTATTATTTGCGTTACACCCTGTAAATGCAAATGATTAAAAATCTGTATGTGGTGCAGCTGATTTAAATTTGCCAGTTCCAAACAATACATTTTATATAATAGATATTTATGATTTACTAGCGGATTCCAGCCCTCGAAATTCGAGTGCAAATTCTAGGAAATTTTATTTTTTCATTAAATAAAGACCCTAAAGTTATGCTAATCAATTATAGCCAATTCACAAATCAACACAAAAAAACAAACTCATTTTTATTACAAACACATTAACAAATTTAATAAACACACACATAGCATTGTATAATTTTATATATGTGTTAGAGCAACTTTAAAATCAATTTACTCAAAATAAAGGAAAAAATTAAAAAATCTGTACATCTACAAAACGGCTAAAAAGAAATACCTTTCAAATAATATACGTTTGGTCAAAATCAGGATAAAACGGTAGAACAAAACATCGATCAGAAGAAATCGCCTAGCCTATTAATATTATAGATTGTTTATAAACATTGTATACCACAATAATATTTATAAGCATTGTGATATAAATATCGTTGTCTATAACCATTGTTTATATCACAATGCTTAAACATTATATACCATAATGTTTATAAACACTGTAATATAAACATTGTTGTTTATAAGCAATGTGCGACATTAGTACTTAACTAGCAGATTCCAACGCTCGAAATTCGAGTTCAATTTCTTTGCAGCTTTATTTTTCAACTTAGCCAAATCACAAACCAACACTTTTATGGTTTATTATTATTGTGAATGAAGAAAACAAACTCATTAACAAACACAATAACAAATATAATAAAACACACATAGCATATGTATAATTGTATATATTTGTAAGTAGCAACTTTAAATGCAATTTACTTCAAATTAAGGAAAAAATTTAAAAATCTGTAAATCTGCAAAATGGCTAAAAAGAAACACGTTTCAAATAATATACGTTTGGTCAAAATTGGGATAAAACGGTAGACCAAAACATCGGTCACAAGAAATCGCCTAGCCTATTAATATTATAGATATATTTTAGTGGCAGAATAAACTTTTTTATGAATTAAAAAAGCAATTAAAAAAATAGAGTTAAAAAATCATTTTTTTTTTTTTCAAAAATCTTAAATAATATTCCATCATAAAGTAGTTAAATTCAATTATATAAATACAAAATTACAATTTCCTAAACATGTTTTTACTTTTTCAGAAATTTAATTTCTTATTTTTGTAGTACTTACAGGAATCGAATTTACATTTTTAAAATTTTTTCCATTTTCGACATTTTGCAATTTTATGTTTTTTTATGTTTTTGCAGATTCCAGCCCTCGAAATTCGAGTGCAATTCTAGGAAATCTATTTTTTCATTAAATAGAGACCCTAAAGATATGCTAATCAATTATTGCCACTTCACAAATCAATACAAAAAACAAACTCATTTTTATTACAAACACCTTAACAAATTTAATAAGACACACATAGCATTTTTATAATTTTATGTAAGTGTTAATAGCAACTTTAAATGCAATTTACTCAAAATAAATGAAAAAATTTAAAAATCTGTAAATCTGCAAAACGGCTAAAAATAAAAATCTTTCAAATAATAAACGTTTGGTCAAAATCGGGATTAAATGGTAGAACAAAACATCGGTCACAAGAAATCGTCTAGCCTATTAATATTATAGATATGTTAGTGCTCTGCAGCTTGCTGTTGTTAAAAAAAAAGCGTGTGGCAGCAATGTGAATTGATTAAACTCGCCTATGCATTTGTTATTGGTGGTTTCAAAAAACAGTACATTTTAATCGAATTTCATTATAACTGCATAACACACGCCCTGTGTTGAATTGCGAATTGCCTAAAATTGATTAGCATTACTTTAGGCTCTTATAAAATTATCTATTATTTATTTATATTAATATATCTTCTGTGTATTCAATAAATATGTAAAATGAAATTTAATGAATTATATTCAAAAATTCATAATATAATGAATTCCATTTAAAATTGCAACAATTTAACAGGTTTTTTAACACCATTTTATATATGGCTTAGCCAAGCTATACTTCACTTTTTCTAAAGTAACGTTCAAACAAGAAAATTGATGAACTGCCATCGAATTTCGACCACTAGGCGATCACTAGTTAGTTTCTAGAATTCTGCGCTTTGTAAATTTTACGTTCTGCGCGCCTTAGCATTTTTACAATTCTACGTTTAAACATTTTTATGATTTTGTTTTTTTTGCGTTTATGCATTTTATACGTTTTATCAATTTTGTGATTTTGCAATATTGCGTTTATGCATGCTGTTTACATGTTGCGTTTTTTTTTAATTTTTGTTGTTGTTGAATTTTTTAAATTTTTCGTTATTGCGTTTTAGCTTTTTTGAAATATTCCTTATTTGAGATTTTACATTTAGCACGTTTTGTGTTTCTGCATTTTTACTTTTGTTTTTTGGAATTCTGCGAATTTCGCGTCTTAGCGTTTTTTATGCATTATTGCCATTCGCTTTGCACCGATTATGTTATTATGCAGTTTGCACATTTTAATCGAGTTTGCGTTCTGCGTTTTTAAAATTTTTTGCTCCTTTTTTTTGTTGATTTATCATTTTTGCGATTTTGCGGTTATGCTTGCTTAAGTCAAGAACGACCGAATTTTCATACATTTTAAAAAATTGTTCGTATTTTGGTATTTTTCAAATAACTCTTTGACAAAAGAATCACAGTAACGTTCAAACAAAAAAATTTGCTGAACCACCGTCGAATTTCGACCACTAGGCGATCAATAGTTTTTATAATTCTGTGCTTTGTAAATTTTACGTTTTGTGCGTTTTAGCATTTTTGCAATTCTGCGTTTTAACGTTTTTATGATTTTGTTTTTTTTTGCGTTTATGCGTTTTATACGTTTTATCAATTTTGCGATTTTGCAATTTTGCGTTTATGCATTCTGTTTACAATTTGCGTTTTTTTTTAAATTTTTTTGTTGTTGAATTTTTGCAATTTTTCGTTATTGCATTTTGGAATATTCCATATTTAAGATTTTACGTTTAGCACGTTTTGTTTTTCTGCATTTTTGCTTTTGTTTTTTGAAATTCTGCGAATTTCGCGTCTAAGCGTTTTTTTTTATGTATTATTCCGATTTGCGTTGCAGCGATTATGCGATTATGTAATTTTGCAGTTTGAATGTTTTATCGATTTTGCTATTTTGCGTTCTGCGTTTTCACGATTTTTTGCTCTGTATGCTTTTTACTATTCTTCCTTTTTTTTTTTGATTTTTCAGTTTTGCGATTTTGCGGTTATGCTTGCTTAAATCAAAAACGACCGAATTTTCATACATTTTAAGAAATTATTTTTTTATATCCTTAAATTAAAAATGAACAGTGCAGAATTACATATTCATCGAATGAGCGAGTCAATGATAAACTAAACTTTAACAATTCCAATTCCCGGCTGTAGGGTATTCGAAATTCGTCCCAGCAAATTTCTACCGGCCAAAACTTTTTTTCTATTTGTATATTTATGTGTCCATTAGTCATCAGGCTTCAAAAAGTCTTTTGGGATATTTTGAGTTACAAGAAAAAAATCAAATCATACTCGTAACTCCAAATACAATTTCCAGTTTTACCAGTGCGCAGTGCGTCTGTTAAATACTGTGTGTGTACATTTAGAATTTTTTTAATTTAAATAATTTTCCTTCATAACAGGTTCGATGTACACACCACACATGTTTATAAACATTTTCTTGGTTTTTGTACGTTCGTTCAACTTGAAAACTGTGTCTCAAGTGTCAAGTGCAGCAAACGAGTTTCAAAACTCTGAATCGTGTTTGTTGTTCTGCGTAGTAAATAATATGCAGGAAATCCATAACAAATGATTGATTGCATTTCAGATTTGATTGACACAATGCTCTACATTGTGTATGGTAATTATGTAAATGGTCTGGATCCAAGCAACTATTTGTTTTTCTAATGCATAAGTAAGTTACCGGTTTGAGATAATAAATACATAAGTAGTAAAATATTGGAAGCATGTTTAAGTAACCGCTATGGCACTGTTAACCGTTTCAACTTCAAAAACGTTACCGTAAAAACGCCGTTCAAGATCTTGTATATAATATCCCTTAACAAAAAAGATAAATTTTAATAATGCAAGACACTCATAAATATGGATAAAGTAGAAGACGGCGCTAGAGATGGAGTAGCTATTTTTTAACAACACGAAGTGTTTATCGTCAGCATCTTATTTTGGTTCAAATTTTTTTTTATTTATCTCTATCAAAATTTTTTCTATTCTTACGTCTCTTCGGAAGAACTTCTCCCCTTACCACTCACTATTCAATATTTGTTTTCGCATAGTTCATTTTTTAATATTCCGTTTTTAGTGTCGCATAACTAAAACATCTCTGTCATAAACTTGGCAAAAAGTTTCAGATAGTGATAAACTTCTAGGAAAACGGTACTATATCAAAATATTTCTTTCTTAGTATTTATTTGCCACTTACAAAAATGAAAGACCATTTAAAGCTAAACCTGTTGGTTTCTCAAAAAATGGGTTGAGTTCTCCGCACAGTCCTAAAATGTTTAACAAATCTTGGAAAAAATTTCATATTGGCTGACTTGTGCCCGCCATCATAGAGTATCAAAGCAACACCACGTTTCAAAGGATATTGCCATGTCAACTTAGTATCGTACTATAATTTTTTACCATTTTCAACATGGGTTAACTCAGCAACAGTATCAACTCGCTTCAACTTTTGCTGATGAAGCGCCATCGCAATACATCGTTCCCTGACGAATTTCGTGCAGGTGACCATAAATCAATTGTTGTGACAAAAAAAAATACACCGATGCTGTACAGGCAGCATCGTTCTGTGACTTATAGTGATATTAAGGCATGTTTGGGCGTGAGTACATATAAAGCGTTTGCACGTATTGATGCTTAAAATTCAAAATTTTTTGGTTTTCACTTTAAGTGTGACTATACCAAAAGTGTGGTCAGCGATATTGCATTTGTGCTCATGTTTGTAACTGCCATTAAAATGTAATATACAGATTACTCAATTTCTGAGTCGATTTAATGACGTGCGTTCGTCTCTCTGGCTTTCTGTCTGTCCGCCTGTCTGTATGTATGAATATATTTTATTTAAATTTGGTATATAAGCATCTGACGGCCATAGGAAGAACGATATTAAATCTGGTGAAAACTGGTTCATGTTCAGACCTAGCCCCAATACAAATAACACTTATCAGACCTACTGAAATTGTCGTAAGATCAAGATCAACAGATATATATCGATACAATTTGATGTGGTTATGCATGTGTATTATACCCACTAATTAGTACTGCAAAATACACCTATTTTCAGTAATAGTTCCCATATAAAGCTGATTCCCGATCTGCACTTAAATCTATAAAAAAAAATCATGTGAGTCTGATCACAGGGGAGATGTGTAAACATCTAGTAATTAAAGATTTTTTTATGGCACTTTTTTTAATCAAACAGAAAGCATCATCAATGTATCACTTATAGCAATCAACTGCAGGGCTCTGCTAATATAAAAATATTTATTATAATTTATTTCAACCGGTTAATTTTTAATTTTTCGTTTTTTATTTTTCATTTTTCGTTTTTTAGTTTTCAATTTTTATTTTTCATTTTTAATTTTTCTTTTTTTTAATTTTCATTTTTAGCTTTTCATTTTTCATTTTTTATTTTTCATTTCTTATTTGTCTTTTTTTATTTTTCATTTCTTATTTTTCTTTTTTTTTCATTCTTCATTTTTTTGTTTTTCATTTTTAATTTTTAATTTTTTATTTTTCATCTTTCATTTTAATTCTCCATTTCTCATTTTTCATTTTTTATTTTTCATTTTTTATTTCTTATTTTTTATTTTTGATTTTTTATTTTTCTTTTTTCATTTTTGATTTTTTATTTTTCATTTTTAATTTTTCATTTTTTACATTTCATTTTTCACTTTTCATTTTTTATTTTTCATTTTTCACCTTTCATTTTTCCATTTTCATTTTTTATTTTTCACTTTAAATTTTTCATTTTTTATTTTTCATTTTTCATTCTTAATTTTTTCTTCCTCATTTTATATTTTATATTTTTTATTTTTCATTTTTTACTTTTCATTTTTCAATTTTCATTTTTTATTTTTCATTTTTCATTTTTTACTTTTCATTTCTTATTTTCGTTTTTCATTATTTTTTTTCATTTTGAATCTTTTATTTTTCATTTTTTATTTTTTATTTTTCATTTTTCATTTTTCAATTTTCGGTTTTCGTTTTTAATTTTTCATTTTTTATTTTTCATTTTTTATTTTTAATTTTTTATTTTTCGTTTCTCATTTTTAATTTTTCATTTAGTATTTTTAAATTTTTATTTTTCCATTTTTCGGTTTTCGTTTTTCATTTTTCAATTTTAATTTTTCATTTTTTATTTTTAATTTTTTATTTTTAATTTTTCACTTTTTTTTAATTTTTAATTTTTAATTTTCATTTTTCACTTTTTATTTTTCATTTCTTATTTTATATTTTTTATTTTCATTTTTCATTTTCAAACAGGTTATTACATATCATAATTTTTTCACCAATACAATCATAAGTCACACCGATTTTATCTTACGTGTTAAATGTTACGCTGTTTTTATGATTGTATTGTGAAATAGAAATTTACCCCCTTGCGCGTATAAATGTTTACACATCAAAAATATATACATATATACATATATTACATAGATGTTACTCAAATTTTGTTTATAGGTGCTTTTGAGAAAAAGAAATGTCTTCGTAGTTATAGTCGGTCCATTTTTTGAAGTAGTTCTCATATCAAAATAACATTAAATATTAACTTTTTGATATATGTACGCCCAAACTAATAACAATACCGCAAAAATTTTGTATATATTTATTTGCTAATCCGCATGGTATAGGGTATCGTATAGTCGGTCTAGACGGTCTATTGTATTCTTACTTGTTTTTACATATTGTGGCTGGTCCAAGTCGAAAAACGCAATGAAAAAAAATACGGATTTAATTTTAATGCTTTTTTTTTATACCCTACACCGTTAGTGGTCAGGCTATAATGAGTGTCTGCTGATGTTTGAAACTACCAAAAAGATTTTACCGAGACCACCCTTTTATATACTGCTTTTGTATTAGCATGGTATTGATATCTATAGTTGCCATTTTGTTTTTTACAACACGAAATATAGTCTAAGCAGTAAAAGTACTACCAAAAAGCCAAAAAAAAAAGTAGAAAAATAATAAGTTGGTCTGCAAAGAAAATCTGACGGGCCCAAAATGAGTTGTTTCTGGTTCAATTTTGGAGATTTTAATTATACGAGATAATTAATGTTGATTGACATATGTGTCACATAAATTTTTAATGTCAATTTTGGCCAACTTAAGAGAATACTTTTAATGAAAATATAACGGTAATTTTAGTTCATTTACGGTGATTTTATGTATATATATATATTTTTTTTAGTGTACATTGTATACTGCCCTTAAATACAAAGTATAGTTTAGAAATGACTTATGTTTTAACTCTCATGCAATTGAAATACAATAGTCATAAATCAAAAACGTATTAAAATAATGCAATTAAATTGTTGAATGAATGAATTTTCGAATATTAAAACCTTTTATAAGTACTCGCTAGTTGTATTTATTTGTTTATTTTAGTAATAAAATATTTTTAGAATTAATTATTAATCTTTATAAGTTTACCAATTTCAATTTTCCATTAGTCTAATAAAGAATGCTTTTATTGTTGTAAATAGAAATAAAAAAAAATACAAAAAATCTCATTCTAATGCTAAAACTGAAACTGAATATGGAGATAATACACAATGAAAGGTATTTTGTAATCTGCTTTTTTCCATAGACATTCTTACAATTCTAACAAAAAGATATTCGTCCGTTTATTGAGATCATTCTCTCTAAACATCTTTACTTCTTTTTCATTATTATAACAAAATAAAATTTGTATCAATGAATTTTACAACATTTTCCAGATGTACAATGCTCTTTTATTGTGCGCTTTAAAAATGCACCATTTGTCAGCAGAGTCATTTTAGATGATTGATTTACGATAGTGACCTAGAAATGTGCAATTCAATTCAATATGTATTCGAAATATCATTTATAACCCTTTTTCTGTGTTTATTTGTGTATTGTATTAAAAAGTTATCCTGGCTGAATTTTGGGAATTTTTGGTTTTACTCATTGTATTGTTTTAAATTAATATTAAAATAATGTGTTGGTATTTTGTTCACATTTTCATTCAGGAATTTCACACTTGATATGTTTAACATACTGAACATATAAATCTTATTTTGATTTTACCTGTGTTTTTAGATTTAAAATGAAACAAATGCTGACATAAAATATATGAGGAGTTGCCATGCATTTTGTTGATAAGAATTTGTGGGTTAATTAGAATTTAATTTAAAAAATAAAATAAAATTACATTAAATTTAAAAAAAAAAAAAAAAAAATTAAAACAAGTAAGAAAATTATAGTCGGTCTAGACCGACTATACGATACCCTATACGATGCGTTTAGAAACCCTATCTCTTAGGCCCAACTAACTGGACATTGAAAATAAACAAAAACCAAATTTGAGTGGGATTTTTATTAATTTCTTTGGCTGCAGATATGAAAAAGTTCATATCGGATGCTATATCTATAAAGGGACTAGGTCCAAAAATGGACCGATCCTGATCATGTTTGGTAAAGTCTCTTGTATTTTGCAAAAATATGTAGAAACAAAATTTGAGAAGAATCAGTGCAATATTTTTGTTTTTTAATAGATTTAAGTGAAGATCGGGAAGCAGCTCCATATGGGGTCAAAGGGATCATTTTTGGACTACTCATTAGTGGATGTAATGAACACATACAAACCCAATTTGAGTAAGATCTATATGACAATTTGGATCTTATGACAATTTATGTCGATTTCATATGGGTAATTTGTATGGGGGCTAGGTCTGAACATGGACCGATTCTCACCAATTTCGTTCATCCCATGGTCGATAAAAGCTTATATACCAAATTTCATCAAAATATATTCATATTTGCGACCTGCAGTTTGATTACAAGCTTTACATGGACACACAGACGGACGGACGGACGGACGGACGGACATTGTTAAAACAACTCAGAAAGTGATTCTGATTCGATCGGTATAATTAAAGATGGGTCTAGGTCAAATATTTTTGGTTGTTACAAACAGCAGCACAAAGTCATTATACCCAAACCACATAGTGGTATAGAGTATAAAA
The DNA here is from genome assembly GCA_963682025.1 of Cordilura impudica. Taxonomy (NCBI): domain Eukaryota; kingdom Metazoa; phylum Arthropoda; class Insecta; order Diptera; family Scathophagidae; genus Cordilura; species Cordilura impudica. The sequence goes on along the minus strand of OY821521.1, from coordinate 24,513,541 downwards.
ATAAAGTAAAGTAAAATAAAATAAAATAAAAATATAAAAAATAAATAATATAAAATAAAACCAAATTAAATAAAAAAAAAAAATAATAAATAATAAAAAAAGCAAAATAAATTAAAATAAAATAAACTAATGAAAAAAAAAATAATTTAAAAAAAATAAATTAAAACAAAACAAAATAAAACGAAATTAAATAAAATAATAAATTAATAAAAAAAGTAAAATAAAATAAAATAAAACAAAATAAAATAAAATAAAATAAACTAATGATTTCAAATTAAATAAAATAAAATAATATAAAATAAATTAAAAGAAAATAAAATAAAACAAAATAAAAAATAAAATAAAACCAAATAAAATAAAATAAAAAATAATAATAAATAAAAAAAGGAAAACAAACCAAAAAAAAATATAAAAAAATGAAATAAAAGAAAATAAAAAAAATAAAATCAAATATAATAAAATAATTTAAAATAAAATTAAATAAAATAATATAAAATAAAATAAAATAAAACAAAAAATAAAAAATAAAATAAATTAAAAAAAAATAAAATAAAATAAATTAAAATGAAATGAAATGAAATAAAATAAAATAAAATAAAATAAAGTAAAATAAAATTAAATAAAATTAAATAAAATAAAATAAAAAAATAAAAAATAAATAATATAAAATAGAACCAAATTAAATAAAATAAAAAACTAATATATAATAAAAAAGCAAAATAAATTAAAATACAATAAACTAATTAAATAATAAATTAATTAAAAAAAAAAAATAAAAAAAAAATTAAATAAACTAATCAATTCAAAATAAATAAAATAAAATAAAATAAAACAAAATAAAAAATTAAACAAAACCAAATAAAATAAAATAAAAAATAATAATGAATAAAAAAAGTAAAATAAAATAAAATAAATTAAAATAAAATAAAATAAAATAAAATAAAATAAAATAAAATAAAATAAAATGATATGAAACGAAATGAAATGAAATGAAATGAAATGAAATGAAATGAAATGAAATGAAATGAAATGAAATGAAATGAAATGAAATTAAATGAAATGAAATGAAATGAAATGAAATGAAATGAATTGAAATTAAATGAAATGAAATGAAATAAAATAAACTAAAATCAAATAAAATTAAAAAATAATTAAAAAATAAAATAAAATAAAGTTAAATAAAAAAAAAAAATAAAATACAATAAAATACAAAAAAAAAAAAAATAAAACAACATAAAATAAAATAAAAAATAATTATAAAAAATTAAAAAGTAATATAAAATAACATAAAATAAAATAAAATAAACTAATGAAATTAAATACAATAAAAAAATAAAATAAATTAAAATAAAATAAAATAAAACCAAATTTAATAAAATAAAAAAAAATATAAAAAAATAAAATAAAATAAGTTAAAATATAATTAACTAATGAAATTAAATAAAATAAAATAAAATAAAATAAAATAAAATAAAATAAAATAAAATAAAATAAAATAAAATAAAATAAAATAAAATAAAATAAAATAAAATAAAATAAAATAAAATGAAATAAAATAAAATAAAATAAAAAAATAAAATAATATAATAACAAATAAAATCAAAATATAATAAAAAATAAAAAATAAAATAAATTAAAATAAAACAATATATACAAAATAATACAAAAAATTATGAAATAATAAAATGAAACAAAAAATAATAATATGAAAAAATAAAATAAATTTAAATAAAATAACATTAAATAAAATGTAATAAAATAAAATAAAATAAAAATAAAAGGAAATAAAATAAAATCAAGTAAAATTAAACAAAACGCAATAAATTAAAATATAATATAATATAATTAAATTAATAATATAAAATAAATTCGTGTATAAAATATAATATAGTACAAAAAATATAATGAAAATATAATAAAATTAAATTAAATAAAATAAATTAATGTATAAAAAATAATATAATATAAAATATTATAAAATAATAAAATAAAATAAAATAAAGGTCTATATTTTGCATGTTTTTGTACGTAAAATAAAATAAAATAATATAGAATGAAATAAAATGAAAAAAAAATAATAAAATAAAATAAATTTTATTAAATTAAATTCGATGGAATTAAATTGAAAATAAAATAAAATAAATTAATATATAAAAAATAATAAAATATAAAATAATATAACGTAAAATATAATAAAAGATCAAAATAAAATAAAATGAAATAAAATAAAATAAAAAAATGAATTATAGAAATTTAAAATTCTATATAGGTCCAATTTATTTTTTGCCACTTAGCTCTATTTATTACTTTGTTAGAGTTTTAGGACACGAATTAAAGTTGCCAAGGCAAGAAAATTTCAAAAATGCTTTTAGTTTTAGTTTATAAAATACCTTAGATAATACTTAGATACAAAAAGTTTACACCAAAGCTGTCAGAAAAACACTAATACTAATTTTGAGTCATTTTAGGCATTATAATTATATTCGTACTGATAGTTGAGTCTCTAAAATCAGTGTTGGTAATTACTGCTTAGAAAATTGTTATAATTAACACATTTTCGAATTTCCAACTGGCGTTTTTACGCGATAGCGAGCTGATGAAACAAATTTGAAAACTCATTCAGAATCTGCATATTAAACTGTGTTAAACTATATTAAATACCAAGCAAATCGCAAAACGTCTAATTTTGTCGGGCTAAGTAAGCGACACGGTTCATTTAATTTAAATTCTTCAAAATGAGCAATAAAAAACAACACACTTTAATATGAGAAAACAATTTTGTACACAATCAAACTTCTTAAAATATCCACAGGGATAAAGTTATGATTTATGAGACAAAAATTACAGTGACATTTTTTGTACTAAGACAACTTAAAAGCTGCGCGAAATAGTTTTGCAGATCGTCGTACTTACCGCCAATTAGGCATTTTCTAAGATGCACCCATACAGAACCAGATTGAGCAAACACTGCTAGCGCAAGTCCACCAACAACGACATTGGTTTGACATTGCTAGGTCTTATTTGACCCACCCTGTACAAGATTTTATCTGAAGTCTCTTATGATTCTCGATAGAGAAAAACTTTTCTCCTAACGAATTGCTCTTAATAGTAACAACTAAATTTTCAACTTTATCAACAGAAATTTAATAGCAACTAACATTTTTTTTTATGATAAAAATATACTGTTAAGATAACAAAATAATAATCCTCCTCAACCCAAAATGCCGTAGTAGTAGTAGTCACCATGAATTTAAATTTGTCCAAAATAAATCTTACAATTCATGTTAAAAAGAAAACATCTAAACTGTTGGCCACTCTATTCGTCAGGTAAAAAATCTCAGACGTAGCCGATACCAACTGATATGTAAGATTTTAAAAACAGCCAAAATCCAAAAACTAAATAAAACATAAACATAAACAACAACAAAAATCACAAAAATCACGAAAAAGAAAAAACATTGCATTTATGTATGCACCTTTACAAAACCGGTCATCAAACATTTAAAATACTATAAGAGCCCTTGAAACGAGTTCAAAGTGCAACAGTATTCAAGTGTAACGTGACGAATGCATATCAAAATAAAAACTAATCAATATTGTGACTAAAAAAGAAAAATGTTTCTCAAACGAATAACCGTTTTTATGGAAATAGTATTGAATATTTTCTTATTTATATCAATAACAACTGCAACACCATATTCTTGGGGAATCCATCATAATAATTATGATGCCAGTTTGGATCCAATTGTCTGGTCACGAGACATTGTTAAAGACTACATACGAAAACCTCGTCTACATAGAAAGAATCTAATTTATCACAATTCTCTTGATAGAGCAGAAGATGCTATAAAGTTTGTAAATCATCCTGTTTGTAATAAAAGACAACACTTACCATCATCATCTTCATCATCATCATACAGTTATAATGGTTATGGAAAAAGACGTTCTTTGTCCAAATTGAATTATGCAGATTTTGGTAATACCGGGCATTCGCAAAAGGCTCAAGTAAACAATATGCAAAAGAGGATGATAAGTCGTAGAAGGCATAAAATGGACGGTAGACATCGTTATGATCGAGTTTAGTAAACCAACCAATTAAAAATTTATTTGTAAAAAATATGTACGAGTGATGTGAATATTACGTATTGAAATTACTTTAAGGCAATTTGTCGATTTTAACTTTAAATTTAGATAGTGTTTAAGTTAATATACATAAATATTTTACTGTATCTCTATTTTAAATATAAATAATAAATTAAATATCGATTACTTCAATTATTACGTTAATGCCGTTCTTCAATACTTCTAACATAAATAATTCCTTTTTTCTATTAGAAATGAGATCCCTCAATCAACGAATTGAACGTGTTAATGCATTGTGGTGTTTGCTAAAATCTTTAATAAAAAAATCTGTCTGTTCTGATAACTTTCTATTCAATATATATACAAAAGGTATAAATTCCATTAAACCTGAAGTTTACACAAGGGAACAAAGTTTTTATTGATTAAGAACTGAATGTTGTTCTTAAAGTTATTTGGGACGCTGAATCCCAATCTGCACTTAGTTTTTTCCTTTCAGCTCGACTTTTCGCAATATACCGTTATATCCAAAATTGAGGCACTTCCATTACATATATTGGAACAACTTGAAAACGGCTCACCATATTCAGTTTAAAAAAAATCCAACACTCGTCAACAATATTATCTTTAAGCCGTGCTTACAGTAGTTTGAAATTTGTCCAGTAGTTTCAGATATAACGTTGAAGTTTAAAAAAAAAAAAACAATTTAAAAAAAAATTTTTTTGTTCTATAAAAATTCATAAAAAATAAAAATGCGACAAAAATGAAAGTTTTGGTCTAAAAACATATTTTGAATGAAATGAGTTTTATTTCATTGAAATCGGTGCACAAATTTTGATTTTGTTCACAATTTACTGAGAAAATTTAATTGATAAAAATCGCGTTTTCCATACAAAAATTATATTTTTTAATATGTGTGTGCTTGCTGCTGTTTTATCGATTTTTATGATCTATGTCTCATTTTGTTCACAGGTTATGTGACTTTACGTAAAAGTAATAAGACTTTACACTTTATCCAGTTTTGGATTTTTAATGATTTTTAAATATACAAAATTTTAATTTATTTTTATTTTATTTTTTTTACTTAAACAACCATTACTCAGCCATTTTTTTGTGTTTTTTTTTAAATGACTGTTTTCCAAAAAAAAAAATTTGTTTTGAAAATCACCAAAAAACGGTGAACCGTTTTCAAGTTATTCCAATATATGTAGTAGAAGTGGAAAAGTCGAGCTAATAGGTAAAAACCAAGTGCAGATTTGGATTAAGCATCCCAAATAACAACATTCAGTTCTCTTAAATTTTAATTTTAGAAAATATTATTAAATCTTAAAATCTTATGGAAATCGTGATTTTTATCAATTGAGTTTTCTCAGTTTACTGTGAATAAAATCAAAATTTGTGTACCGATTACAATAAAATAAAGTTCATTTCATTCGAAATATGTTTAACCCAATGCTATTAAACCAAACCTATGCGCAGTTTTATTTTTTATGAATTTTTAAAGAGCAACAAAAATTTTTTTTTGAAAATTGTTCTTTTTTTTTCAAAATTTCCACGATATCTCTGAAACTGTTGGGGAAATCTCAAACCAATGTAAGCACGACTAAAAGATAATATCGCTGACGAGCTTGGATTTTTTTGAACCGAACCGTGTCAAGTTATTCTAATATACATATGTAGTGGAAGTGCCTTAATTTTGGACATAACGGTATATCGCGAAAAGTCGAGCTGATAGAAAAAAAAGTCACGTGAGTCCGATCACAGGGGAGATGTGTAAACATCTAGTAATTAAAGATTTTTTTATGGAACTTTTTTAAAATCAAACAGAAAGCGCCATCTATGTATCACTTATAGCAATCAACTGCAGGGGCTCTGCTAATATAAAAATATTTCTTATTATTTATTATTTCAACTGCTTAATTTTTAATTTTTCGTTTTATTTTTCATTTAGTTTTAGTTTTCATTTTTAATTTTTCATTTTTTCATTTTTCATATTTCGTTCTTAATTTTTCGTATTTTTCATTTTGTATCTCTCATATTTTTTTAAATTTTTAATTTTTCATTTTTCTTTTTTCATTTTTTATTTTTCAATTTTTATTTCTCTTTTTCATTTTTTATTTTTAATTTTTCATATTTTATTTTTCATTTTTTCTTTTTCATTTTTTTTGCATTTTCATTTTTCATTTTCCATTTTTTATTTATCTTTTTCGTTTTTCATTTTTTATTTTTAATTTTTCATCTTTATGTCTCATTTTTTATTTTTTTTTTTTATTTTTCTTTTTTAATTATTTATTTCTCATTTTTTAATATTTATTTTTCATTTTTTTTCATTTCTTATTTTTAAGTTTTCATTTTCGATTTTTAATTTTTCATTTTTATGTCTCATTTTTTATTATTCTTTTTTTCCATTTTTTATATCTCATTTTACAATTTTTATTTTTCATTTTCTATTTTTCATTTTTTATTTCTCATTTTTTATTTTTTATTTTTCATTTTTCATTTTTTATTTTTCATTTTTTACTTTTCATTTCTATTTTTCATTTGCAACAGGTTATTTACACATCATAATTTTTTCACCAATACAATCATAAGTCACACCGATTTTATCTTACGGCTCACATGTTACGCTGCTATTGTCATTGTATTGTGAAGTAGAAATTTTTGACAAGTGCAGATAAAGTTGCAATAAAGTTCCAGCCAACACCAAAAAAAAGTTCACTTTTGTGCCCTTGTGTTATCATTCAATAATCAAAATTTAATATTTTAGCTTCATAGTGCAGACTGATGCGACACACACTTTCCAGTATATTATAGTCATCAAAAAAATTTTTAAAACACATATTGTAGTACTGAATTTAGATCTTTCGGTGATTTATTTTTTCGTTTTTATACCCTATACCTATACCACTATGTGACTTTGTGCTGCTGTTTGTAACTACCAAAAATATTTGACCTAGACCCATCTTTTATTATACTGATCGAATCAGAATCACTAACTGATTCGATTTAACGATGTCCGTCCGTCCGTCCGTTTGTGTGTCCATGTAAACCTTGTAATCAAACTGCAGGTCGCAAATATGAATATATTTTGATGAAAATTAGTATATAAGCTTTTGTCGGCCATAGAATGAACGCTATTGGTGAGAATCGGTCTATGTTCAGACCTAGCCGCCATACAAATGACCCCTATGAAATCGACATAAATTGCCATAAGATCCAAATTGTCATATAGATCTTAGTCAAATTGGGTTTAAATTCGTTTATTGTATCCATTAATGAGTATCCCAAAAATGATCCCTATGGGACAACTCTTAGTCATAGGCCCCATATAGAGCTGCTTCCCGATCTTCACCTAAATCTACCAAAAAACAAAAATATTGCACTTATTCTTCTCAAATTTTGTTTGTATAAATTTTTGCAAAATACAAGCCTTTACCAAACATGGCCAGGATGGGTCCATTTTTGGTCCTAGTCCCCATATAGATATAGCATCTGATATGAACTTTTTCATATCTGCAGCCAAAAAAATTAATAAAAATCCCACTCAAATTTGATTTATGCTAATTTTCTATGTCCAGTTAGTTGGGCCTATAGGGTATCATATAGTCGGTCTAGACCGACTATATTTTCTTACTTGTTGTTTTTTGCGTATTTATTGTTGTATTGAGCTTACTGGTCGATTTTGAATATGCAAATAAAACGAAGTTTATTTCATAGATTTCCCAACGTCTATGCCGACTTCTTCAGGGTAAATTATTTTATTATTTTGAAATTCATGTAACAATTATAATTGACAACGGAAATGGTCGTCCAGAATTAATTAAATATATACCCCAAAAGGCGGTTGTCAAAGTTGTAAAATTAAAAAAATTTAATAATAAATAAAACTTGCACAAATAATTACTACACTAATATCACAGTTGCTTTTTTTGATTCTTTGAGTCAAAATGCCTTCCATGTCGTAGGACTAGAATGCTTGTTGCATACTATCTGTTGGGGTTTTGGTATATTGAATTATCGTGACGCAAAATCCAAGAATTCTCTTCCCACATATCTGACACTTTATAGTAGATATTCTCTCTCAAAGGTCAGATAATACTATCAATTCAACGTTTGAAAAATATTCGCCATATCATTGATTTTTCCTCGGCTGTGAGATGGTTTTTGCGGTTTCGTGTTACTAGGCAGCAACCATTCGAATTTTTGTGTCCTAGTTTAATATCAATCGCATAATGTCATCTCGTTGTCCGTAATAATCTGCTCTATAAATATCGGGACCGCGTTTACTCATTCCAACATGTCTTTAGAAACCAGGTTGTGTACCGAAATTCTTTGCAACTAATATGAATTTTATAGACTTGATAGAGTCACTAATACAACTGGTAATGGCGTTTTAATTGCTGTATCAAACATATTACGGCTGAACAAATAAGATCAGTTTCATTGAGTGTTTTAGAATTTATTGGAGTCAAAATCAAACTGAAACGTAAACAAATTTTTTATAACTTGCTCTTATATTTCTCCGATGATGCCTAATCTGGCGAATAATTTGCGTGATGAAGGTAATCCGAACGTTAGCATAATATTCGTCGTTCATTAATTTTCCTTTTTGAAGATACTCAATAAAAGTTATGGAACACGCATTCCAAAAATCAGACTCCATAGCCTTCGACTTCTTTAGGCCTGATTCTCCCATTTCAGTCTACTATTTCAACTGTTCCTTTGTCTCAGGTGTAAAGTGGTGGATACGAATCAATGCAAAAACTCGTCTCTATTGCGGTGAAACTATGCAAAACACTCTATTGAAAACTCCAGACTGTTTTTGTTCTATTGTGAGCAAACGCGGCACCCATCTTGCGGACAGCTGTCTCATATTAAAAACTTTGGTCAATATGCGATATATTGCAGTTATGAAATGCTAACTCCAGCCAATACCATTTTGTGTATCTTCTTAACCGTTTCTGGTATTGGGCTTGACAGCTCATGCGACCTCGTTTAAACTATGTCACCCAATATTTTACAGGCGTAAATGAAGGAGCAGACTCCTACAGACTAAGATATACCTCGGTTCTAACATTTGTTGGACTGTGACCTTTCAAATGGAAGAATTAAATTTCAAATTCACTAAGATTGTTTAATTTTGAAAAATGTACTAAACAACGTGGCGCCTTGAAGCATAAACAATATAAACCATATGATTTATAAGGTTACCACTTTTCACCAAAGCAGTTTTTTTCAACGACTTGCGCCATCTATACGTCAGGTCGGGTAGTTCTTGGGCCGCCCTAGTAAGATGTTCTCCAAACTGCTTTACAAACTGTTTTCTGTATCTCTTAATATTTTCCAAACAATTGAATAAGAACCTTTGATACTAATGGCGTTTTCGATTCTAACAAAAAATGTCGCACTTTATTTGCACTTTTTTCGAAAAGTGTATTTTTTTATATATTCTAAATTAAGTATAACCTAATTTTATACATCAATCGAAAGGCCTCAAAGTGCTGTATTCATAAAATGCAAAAAAAATTTATTAATTTCCTCTTTGAAGTCATGGGGTGAAAATATTCAAAAAAGGGGAACAATGTGGAAATATTCTCACACTATGACCTGAAAGAAGTCAATGGCTATAATTTTTTGTGATATACGAACGCCCGATTTTGAGACCTTTCGATTGATGTATAAAATAAGATTGCTCTTAATTTAGAATATATAAAAAAATACACTTTTCGAAAAAAGTGCAAATAAAGTGCGACATTTTTTGTTAGAATCGAAAACGGCATAAATGTAAGTACTGATATTACAACGCAATACTAAACAAATACTAATACCAACTAATCAATTACTAAGGTTACTTAAATGTGGGCTATAAGTAGTTTTCAAGTTCAAATATGTACTCGTAATAACGTGTAAAATTTCACGTTCAATTATTTTCCTTTATATCATCATCGACTATAATCACATTGGTTAACAATTTCAGCAAATAAATATTAAATAAATATTTAATAAATAACCCAGCATAAAAATGCATCCCCAAAATTTAGCATAAAACCAAAATTCTAAGCGAGTACTAATTCAAATTTGGCCAAATCACCAATGACGCTAAAAATTTAGCCAATTGTCCTCACTTTGCGTAGCGTATGCATGGAATTACCTGAAATCGGGTATTAAGCCGTGTGTCCACTAGCAAGTCACTTGCGGAAGAACTTCTGCAAGTACTTGAGTTTTTCCATTCAAACCGAAACTTGCGGAACCCTGCTTCCAGAAGTAGATTGTGGAAGTTATTACGACGAACTTGCTGCAAGAAACTGCAGACGTGTTTCCACACAAATCACAGCATAAAAATGTCTTGTAGCAAAATAAGATGGCAGCTGCCATCGCAGCATATCTATAATAATAGGATAGGCTATTTCTGGTGACCGATGTTTTGTTCTACCGTTTTATCCGGATTATGACCAAACGTATATTATTTGAAAGGTATTTCTTTTTAGCCGTTTTGCAGATTTACAGATTTTTAAATTTTTTCCTTTATTTTGAGTAAATTGCATTTAAAACATATCCCAGCAAAAACTTACACAATATATAAAATTATACAATGCTATGTGTGTATTTATTAAATTTGTTAATGTATTTGTAATAAAAATGAGTTTGTTTTTTGTGTTGATTTGTGAGTTGGCCATAATTGATTAGCATACCTTTAGGATCTTTATTTAATGAAAAAATAAAATTTCCTAGAATATGCACTCGAGTTTTGAGGGCTGGGTCTGCTAGTTTAATTAAAAAGAAACAACAAATTAAAAAATAAGAAACAAAAAAGAGGTTGAGTGAGAAATTGGGTTCTGGGGCGCGTAAAATTAAGTTTCCAAAATACATTACTTGAAGAATTGCGGATCGAAGTTTCCATGCAGGTGAAAAATTTCCTGAGAACTTCTAATGATGATTTTGAATACATTTAATTTAAAAAAGCATTTAAACGCAGGCTACTAAAATGAGATTGGCTACACCTCCGAAAGACCGGCTTTTAGTTACTCATCGATTTTTGGCAACGGGAAAGAAAAAAACAAGAAAAATATTTTTAATTCATTTTATTTTCATAAGTATGTCAAATTAAATGCAAATTATGAGTATGTTTATTTTCAGTCGCTTGTGTATCTGTTTCGAATTCCTGTTTACCTCTTTGTTTACTTCTTGATCAAACTGCGTTCGGAGGATGTGCAATTTCCGTTTGACCTCTTCTTCGGGCGCATCTATATCATTGGCTATTGCCAATGATAATTTTATTCTTACAGTCTTTTAAGGACGTGTCCCATAACTCAGGATCACTTTCTTGGTTTTCAATTGCCAAATGTTTTTTTTCACTACTCCAAAAATAAAAACACAAAGCAAAACTGAAAACAGAAGAGAATTCCCCAAACAGTATACCCGAAGTATACCGGACTTCCTCTGCAAGTCTTCAAAACACTTGCAGTTCACAGCAAGACGTGCAAGCTACTTCCAGAAAGCAACAAACACGTGTTTCCACATAATTGAAAGTAACTTCTGCGAGCCGTGACTGCTAGAAGTAAACTAGTAATACCTGTTTACACGACCAAAACTTCTGGAAGTCACTTCTGGAAGGAACTTCCACAAGAAAACTTGGTAGTGGACACACGGCTTAACGAGTTTGTGCTGATGTTTATATCCGTGAAAAATGTCTGACATAGACCATTCTTTTTATCATGTCGTTCGAATCAAAATCCCTTTCTGAGCCGATTTAGCGGTTTCCTTCCATCCGTCTATCTGCCTCTCCATCTATGCGTCCAGTTAAACCTTGTAAACAAACTGCAGGTCTCAAATATATTTGAAATATTTTATATATTTTGATGATATCTGTTAGCTAAGGCTTTATAGGTCATAAGACGAAAGTTGAATACAAAACCCTGTCTTCAAAAGTATGTTATAGGGTATCATATAGTGAATCTATGCAGACTATATATTTCTTTCATGTTTGAATTATGTAACTTTTTATCGAATAAATACAATCACCTATTCATTTCATAGTACTTCACTTTTGCTGGGATATAATTGTTTGTTTATGTTGTAAAAAACCGTAAAAGCTTTACGAATAATTTAAGAAGAATCATGTTTCTTTTTTCGTGTGTGAAATTGCGTAAAGTCTCTACAAAGATGCCAGAATTTTTAAAAGTACGCGTACGAGAATCTATTTAACTTATGTATTTATAAATTTCATTAACACTTTGAGCACATGTTAGTAAATACCTTCCAACTTATATGGGAAAAGTAAGATATGATAATAATGTTATCAAATAATAAAATTCGGGAATAGCTAAGTACGGAGTACACACCCATACCGGCTTATTTAAATATGGTTAATAGAAGACAATTGCATAATTTACTAAATGAAGAAAATATGATTTACGTATAAAAAGCTTTACGCACTTTTGTTAGATATTCAGTTAGTTACGTAGATTTACTTACTAGAGCTCAAACTTACTAGAGCTCAAACGATTCGACAAAATGAAATATTTATATTTATGTGCCGTATTTCTTGTACTCGGATGCTTTGTGGTGGACATACAATCATTACCAATAGACAATGAACAGTCTCAAATTGCTATTGTATTGCCGGCATTCATTCCAGCTGGCTTGCAGGCCGAAACTGAAACTCCAGAAGAATCTGTAATAGCTAATGTTCCATTGTCGCTGCTGGATGTTGCGGAATCTGACGTGTCATCTGCAGATCCTTCCGATGGATCTCAAAGATCTGCTAGAAGTTTGTTATTCGGCGGTCTTGGTGGTAAATTAGAAGGTTTAGGTCTAGGCTTCGGAAGATTTGGTGGCTTGGGCTTTGGTGGTCTCCATGGCTTAGGTGGTGGTTTTGGTGGCTTTAAGCCGTTGTTCGGTAAACATTTTGGTTGAGTTCACAATGACTTTTCTTTGGAAAAGATTTTGGTTGACTTCACAATTAGAATAATTTAATTAGTTTTATATAATATAATTAAGTTTTATTTTTATATAAATAAATTGCTTAATAATTTTTATTTTATCTTTGATTGTGATCTTTCTAATCCAGGCAACTAGTTTTGTTCAAAGATTCTAACAAAAAATGCTTAAAATTTGTTTAAATCGGTCTCTTCATACAAATGATATTTCTGAATAATGATATTCTGTTAGTATATTATGTTGGAGGGGATTTAATCTTAAGATTTCGGAAGTAATGGACGTGATTCAAAATATTTCACTTTGTGAAAACTTAAAAAAAACTACAGAAGATTTATCATTTAAAAATGCAGCTTTGAAAGCAAAACAATTGTATAATAAAATTGGCTACACTATCCTATATTATATTGTTCAGTTTGATCACGAACTGACAGCCGCGTTTTTCTTAAAAATGATTATGATCCGCTAAAGACAAGTTTCCGAATAAGGCCTGGCAAATGAGTCAAAATAGTAAAAACGGAAAAGTCGGTCAACAACTAAAGTCATATTGACCGTTTTTTTTTCTGTTTATTATGGTTTTGTGGACAGACACCGACTCCTTTCCGGCAGGAAAATAGATGCCCAATATAAACATTTCTAAACCAGTGTTTTGATAGCGTTCAATGGAACTTAATATATAACATGGCAAATATTAATGATCAAGTTGCTTTCTTGCAAAACAATATAATGTACTTCTATCTTCAGTGAATGTGTACCACAAAATACGAGAATAATTAAAGCTAAACATGCTCCTTGGTTCAATTCTGCTATAAAAACTTTTATCGATAAGCGGGCACTAGCATATAAGAGATGGAAAATATTTAAATCTGTCGAACTACATCAATAATTAAAAACTTATGAAACAAGGTAGAAGCATTAGCGCGGCAAAGTCAATATATTAGAACCAAAAGTTTTCCTCGGCTATTAGATGTAAACAAAAATGGAAGAAAATACGGGAAATTAGTTTAAGTTCCAAATCTATACATAACGTTAATGTGGATATTGATGTTAATATCTTGAACAGGAGCTTTATTGAAATTTGTGTTGACAAACCCAACCAGTATTGCTATGAGAGTGTATCGACTGTCGCCATCGCAAAAAGTTTATCTCTTCGATGTGTTGATCAAGCTTATAAAATAATTTTTCATAAATTATTACCTTTTTTTCACACACATATTCTTATGAAATCTACCTTCCCAAATATGTGGAAACATTACAAAATAATTGCAATTCCTAAAGCAATTAATGGGTTTCGTCCTATTACATTGCTCGCTTTCTTTACCAAAGTCCTAGAAAACCTCATACACAGGCAAATGGATGATTTTATCAAAGGCTTTGGTCTTTTATCCGAAAGACAGTCGGCTGTTAGACAAGGTAGGAGTTGTATTACTGCACTGGTCGACGTTTCTTTATTTATACAGCATGTTTTTTGAACAAACTATCTGATACAATACAGACAATTAGCAACACACATCGTTTTAAAAAGCAATTATTAAAATTATCTGTCTCAACTATTATATACATATGTATGTTCTTAATGTTTAAGGTTTCAGTTTTTAATGCTTTAAAATTTAATATTTCAATATCTCATCTTAACTTTGTTTTCCTTTAATTTGGAAATTTAAATTAAAAACTACTAGATGTAGCCTGGTGTGCTTCGTAATGAAAGGGCTCTCACTATTACAATACTTCAGATATATGACATTTATTATTTACTTTGTATTGGGGGTGCCAGACCCCTTTGTCCGACCCCTTTGTCCGATCACGTTAATAATAGATGACCTAAGACAAAGCTGTCTCCGTCATAGTACTCGATACTCATATTGAGTAATTACGTTGTATGGGAGATACCACGCCCAATTATCCGATCCCGCCCATTTCTGGCATAGCAACTAACATTAATAATAGGCGACTTCACACAAATTTGCAAAGCTTTCCCGATCATAGTACTCAATATATATGATAATAACAATTTACTCTGCATGGGAGGTGCCCAGCCCATATTAAAAAAAAAAAAATTATAGCCTATAGCACTTCCCATATCCGCAGTAAGGCTCTGAGGAAATTTCAGAAAAATCAGATGAGTAGTTACGGAGATTACCTCCTACAAACAAACAAACAAACAAACACACATTACCTCTTTATTATATTTGTATAGATAGTATCTATAATATTAATAGGCAAGGCGATTTTTTGTGACCGATGTAACTTTGCCAGTTTTACCCCGACTTTGACTAAACGTACCTCATTTGGAAGGTATTTCTTTTTAGATATTCATCAGATTTACAGACTTTTATATTGTTACATATTTTTTTTTTTTTTTTTTTTTGAGTAAAACGTATTTACAGTTGCTACTAACACATACATAAAATTATGCAATGATGTATGTGTGCTTATTAAATTTGTTAATTTGTTTGCAAAAATCGTATATGAAAAGCCCTGTGTTGAATTGATAAATAATTTTAGACTTAACCAATAACGACAATAATGCAATCAACCCTTAAGGGTATTATAAAATAATTTATTAAATGAAAAAAAAAATCATAGAATTTTCACTCGAATTACGAGGGCTGGGCTCTGCTAGTAGATTAAAAATAAATTGAAATTGTATCCTTTTGTATCAATTGTAATTTGAACACTACTATCGTCCAACACTGTAATTTATAAGAATTTATATCTATAAAATAAAAAAAAATAGTCTGGGCCTTATGTGACGTTTGAAAGAAAATATCCCTGAAAATAATTCCTAGATTTTGCATAACATATTCTGCTATTTTTGCTATTTCCCAAAACTTAGTAATTGTCCTAAAAATTAAACAATTAACTCGATGGAAGAGATTTCCGCTCAAATAAAACTATATATATATAAATTCGCTTGAAAAACTGAATTCCATAAAAAAAAATATCCATAATATTAATTGGCAAGGCGATTTTTTGTGGCCGATATAAAAGATTATAGATTTGCACCGTCTGGAACATTTTTTTTGTAGAAATGCTCATTTAAAGTTGCTACTAACACATACATAAAACACATTCTGTGTGTGTGTTTAATATAAATACAAAAAGCCCTGTGTTAGATTTTGAATAGACTAGAATTGATTCGCATACGTTAAGGCTCCTTTCAAATTATTTATTAACAAACCCATTTTGATATCTTCTGTGTGTTCAGCAAATATTTATAATGAAATTTAATGTATTTTATTTAAAAACTGTTGAATTTTCTCTTATAAAACTATTTATTAAATGAAAAAATAAAATTTCCTAGGATTTGCACTCGAATTTCAAGGGCTGGGCTGTGTTATTAGTATATATTGTTAGGCTTAAAAAGCTGAATTCCACAAAGAAAAATACGTTATAAAAAGAATAAATGACAGAATTGTTCGGTGCAGGGAACACCATCGACCATAAAAAAAGACGTAGACAGTGAAACCATATTAGTGACTTTAAAAGCACGTTGGCATAGTGCATATCATCAACTATTAAATATCTATAATATTAATAGTTAAGGTTTCTTGTGACCGATGATTTCCTCATCAGTTTTCTCCCGATTTTGACCACACGTATCTTATTTGAAGGGTATTTCATTTTAGCTGCCCACCAGATTTACAGATTTAAAATTTTTACATCTTTTTTGGAGTAAAATACATTTAAAGTTGCAACCAACCCATACATAACATTATACAACGCTATGTGTTTGTTTACTAAATTTGTTAATGTGATTGTGAGTTTGATTTCTTCATTCAAAATAATAGTTATGTTGAATTGAAAAATAATTTTGGACATAAACCAATAACACAATCGATATTTAAAAAGAGTTTATTTGTGAATTGGCTAAAATTGATTAGCATATCGTTAGGGTCTTTATTAAATGAAAAATTAAAATTTCCCAGACTTTGCGATCGAGGCTCGAGGGCTGGGATTTGCTGGTATACTTTAATATTGCAAGTTAAACAGTTGGTCTATTCCTACACTTTGCAACCAAGTTCTGGCAAAATAAAAAAAGCACAAGAACGTTGGAACGTAAAAAATTATATTCTCATTCCAAAAACTTCAAAAAAAATAAAAAAAGTGTATAAACAAGAAACGAAATTTTTGTTTAGAATGACATGTTCAAGTGCCGTATGATTATTATTTTTTTTTAGTTTAATAATAAATAATAAATATAACAACATATAACTTTTTGTAAGAAACCAAAACTTCAAACAAGATGGTATAGAAAACAAATGCTTTCATTATGCCCTATACCATTATGTGATAAGGGTACAATGAGTTTGTGCTGATATTTGTAACTACCAAAAGTATTTGACCTAAACCCAACTCTCATTACACCGATTACAGCGATGTCCGTCCATCTGTGTGTCCATGTAAACCTTGTAATCAAACCAGAGGTCGAAAATATGTATATATTTTGATGAAATTTTATATATAAGCTTCAATTGGCCACAGAGCGAACAATATTAAATTGGTGAAAATCGGTGCTTGGTCAGACCTAGTCCCCATACAAACGACCCCAATGAGATTGACTGAAAACGCCATAATATCCAAATTACCATATAAATATCGCTTAAATTGGGTTTGTGTATGTTAATAACATCCATTAATCAGTAGTCCAAAAATACCCTGTATGAGAGTTCTTAGTAATAGCGCCCATATAAAGCCGATTCCCGATTTCCACTTAAATGTTTTCAAAAAAAAAATATTGCACAGATTTTTCTCAAAATCTTGGTTTGTATACGTGTTTTGCATAAAATAAGTGAACTTTCCAAATATGCTCAGTATCGGTCCATTTTTCGATCTAGTCCCCACATAAAAATAGCATCCGATGTGAACAACAATGCCACTCAGATTTGGTTTATGTTTATTTTCTATATCCAGTTAGTTTGACCTGATATATACGGTCTCTAAACGCTTTGTAGAGGGTATCGTACTTGTTTTTTATTTATTTTCTTATGTTGTTATTGTCTCGTTATTTGGCCGAACTGTACTGATACACGAAAATTACAAATTATTGTTGTCAGAAAGTATTCAACAAAGTGTGGTTGCCAACAAGCAGCAACAAGTTAAAAAATGGTTGCTCATTCTGTCTTCAATAAAGTTCGATTTATTACAATTTCAAGACTTTCCCTTATCTAGTCATCAATGTGGCCTGAATCATTTTTGAAATGAAGCTTTCAACGTAATAAAATATGCGATTTTGTCACCAAACTTTACTTCAGCAGTAGACTTAATAGTATATGTTATAATTATTATCCAATTGGAAAATAGGAGAATTAACCAGAAAATTGATCTAAGATTAGTATATAATATTATATTTTGAAAAATGGTACAGTTCCTTTGAAATTATTAAATGTACCAACTGACAAGGATTGTATC
The DNA here is from genome assembly GCA_963682025.1 of Cordilura impudica. Taxonomy (NCBI): domain Eukaryota; kingdom Metazoa; phylum Arthropoda; class Insecta; order Diptera; family Scathophagidae; genus Cordilura; species Cordilura impudica. Next base: position 24,495,112 of record OY821521.1, on the reverse strand, counting down.
CAAACTAGAAACCTTCAAGTGCGCTGAAAAAGCAAAACCACTAGACCAAAAACCATGAAACGGGTTACACTTCTAATTGGTACAAGAAAACCTATGAAATTTTGTAACTAAAAGACTAGGCCGATAATATTTATGGAATATAGTATTTGTTCATATTACAAATAAATTATCTCTTATAATAAACATCTAGTGATTCAAAATTATATTGATCTTAAAACTATCAAACAATCATTAAAATTACTAAAAATGGAGTTGTGTTAATTTACATTATTTTATTTAGATAAAATTAACTTTCATAACAAACAAAATGTTCTCTTAAAACCAGTTATCCGTAAAAACCTCCACCACGAAAACGATTCACAACGCGAGTACGGGTGACGATACGCGAATGTTGAAAACCACCACCACCAATAAAACCAGGACGACCACCATAAAAGCCTGGTAGCGGAGGTGGTGGGGGTGGTGGTGGACCACCAAATGGTCTATAGCCACCGAATCCAAATGGTGGAGGAGGCGGTGGAAAACCAAATTGACGCACTTTACGTTCTGAAGTATTTTCATGGCCTTGTTTATCATCGGCTAATATTTCCGGCCTTGTTTCACTACTATTTACTACAACTTCCTCGGGTACCGTTGCTTTTACAGTTGAATAAGAACACATAAACAATCCAACAGCTAACAGAATCCATAGTTTGTAGCCGTCTAGAATCATTTTTGCAAGATATCAAATCACCAACTAAATTAATTTCTAATTTCGATCGCGTATTTATAAAAAAAAACAAGTAAGAAAATTATAGTCGGTCTAGACCGACTATACGATACCCTATACCATGCGTTTAGAAACCCTATCTCTTAGGCCCAACTAACTGGACATTGAAAATAAGCAAAAACCAAATTTGAGTGGGATTTTTATTAATTTTTTTGGCTGCAGATATGAAAAAGTTCATATCGGATGCTATATCTATAAAGGGACTAGGTCCAAAAATGGACCGATCCTGATAATGTTTGGTAAAGTCTCTTGTATTTTGCAAAAATGTGTACAAACAAAATTTGAGAAGAATTAGTGCAATATTTTTGTTTTTTAATAGATTTAAGTGAAGATCGGGAAGCAGCTCTATATGGGGTCAAAGGGATCATTTTTGGACTACTCATTAGTGGATGTAATGAACGCATACAAACCCAATTTGAGTAAGATCTATATGACAATTTGGATCTTATGGCAATTTATGTCGATTTCATATGGGTAATTTGTATGGGGGCTAGGTCTGAACATGGACCGATTCTCACCGATTTCAATAGCGTTCATCCCATGGCCGATAAAAGCTTATATACCAAATTTCATCAAAATATATTCATATTTGCGACCTGCAGTTTGATTACAAGCTTTACATGGACACACAGACGGACGGACGGACGGACGGACGGACGGACGGACATTGTTAAATCAACTCAGAAAGTGATTCTGATTCGATCGGTATAATTAAAGATGGGTCTAGGTCAAATATTTTTGGTTGTTACAAACAGCAGCACAAAGTCATTATACCCAAACCACATAGTGGTATAGGGTATAAATATATTTTACTTAGATTTGTTGAATATGAAATTCTTAGCTGAAACGCGTAAACTTTAATGTTTTCGTCAAAATAATTGTACTTCATAAATTACGGAAGTTTAGTAGAGATCTAAAGAATGCATACCCTAATTATAAAGAAGTTTTAGTGGTTTTAACAAAGCTTAACTTATACACTGTATCCAATCTAAAGCTTACAAGATAAAGAATGAACAGCAAATGAAAGCAGAAATCATTCTTTTAAAAATTTCGTTGCGTATAAAAAAAAGATTTTTTTTATTGGTGAAGGCAGTTTTAATTCCAAGAGAAATTAATTACCACTAATAATGAAATTATTTACTTGACGTTCGGAAAAAGAGAAAACCACAAATTTATTTGATTTCAAAATTTTACTAATTACAATAACTTTATACTTCTGTCGGAAACAGTGTATTGTTTAAAACTCTTTCTTCAATAGCTTCAATTTGTTGATAAAGCACAAGTTCAAGATCAGTTATTTCAAATAGACTTTCAACGAACAATTGCTTTGGGTATTATTTATCGTAAATAAAAACAATTTAAATCATTATACCCTATGCCACTATGTGGTCAGCGTATATTGACTTTGTGCTGATGTTTGTAACTACCGGAAATATTTGCCCAAGACCCATCTTTCATTTTGCCGATCGACTCATAATCACTTTCTGAGAATCACTTTCTGAGTCGATTTAGCTATGTCCGTCCATTCGTCTATCTGTCCACGTAAACCTTGTAATCAAACTACAGATCGCAAATATGAATATATTTCGAAAAAATTTAATACATAAGTTTCAATTGGCCACAGAACGAACGCTATTAAATTGGCGAAAATCGGTGCATGTTCAGACCCAGTCCCCATATAAACCACCCTATGAGATAGACTTAAATTGCCATAATATATGATCACATAGTTATACATAAGACAAATTGGGTTTTTATATTTTAATTTCATCCATTAATAAGTAGTCTAAAAATAAATTTTATATGACAATTCTTGGTCACAGCTCCCATATAAAGCTGATTCGCGATCTTCACTTAAATCTATCAAAAACAAAAAATTTTGTACATATTTTTCCCAAATTTTATTTGTATAAGTTTTTGCAAAAAAAAAGTGACCTTACGAAAAATATCAGGCTCGGTCCATTTTTCGACCTAGTCCCCATATAAATAGCATAGATATGAACTTTTTCTTATCCGAAAACAAAAACATTAATAAAAATGTCACTCAAATTTAGTTTATGCTTATTTTCTATATCTAATTATTTGGACCTAAGAGATAGGGTCTCTAAACACATGGAATAGAGTATTGTATAGTTGGTGTCGACCGACTATAATTTCTTACATTTTATACCCAATATCACTACGTGGTTTGGGTATAATGACTTTGTGCTGCTGTTTGCAACTACCAAAAATATTTGACCTAGACCCATCTTTTATTATACCAATCGACTCAGAATCACTTTCGAGTCGATTTAGCGATGTCCGTCCGTCCGTCCGTCCGTCTGTGTGTCCATGTAAACCTTGTAATCAAACTACAGATCGCAAATATGAATACGTTTTGATGAATTTTGGTATATAAACTTTAACCGGCCATAGGATGAACGCTATTGAAATTTGCGAAATTCAGTACATTTTCAAACCTAGTCCCCATACAAATGACCCCTATGAAATTGACATAAATTGCCATCAGATTCAAATTATCATATAGATCTCAGTTAAATTGGGTTTGTATATATTTATTATATCCATTAATCGGTAGTCCAAAAATAATCCCAATAGGACAATTCTTAGTCATAGGCGTCATATAGAGCTGCTTCCCGATATTTACTTAAACCTATCAAAAAACAAAAATATTGCGTAGATTTTTCTGAAATTTGGTTTGTATATATTTTTTCAAAATATAAGTAACTTCACCAAATATGGTCAAGATCGATCCATTATTCGACCTAGTCCCCATATAAATGTAGCACCCGATATGAACTTTTTCATATCTGCAGACAAAAAAATTAATAACAATGCCACTCAAATTTGTTTTATGCTTATTTTCTATATCGAATTAGTTGGACCGAATAGATAGGATCTCTAAACCATGGTATAGGGTATCGAATAGTCAGTCTAGACCGACTATAATTATACCCTATACCACTATGTGGTTTGGGTATAATGACTTTGTGCTGCTGTTTGTAACAACCAAAAATATTTGACCTACACCCATCTTTAATTATACCGATCGAATCAGAATCACTATCTGATTCGATTTAACGATGTCCGTCCGTCCGTCTGTGTGTCCATGTAAAGCTTGTAATCAAACTGCAGGTCGCAAATATGAATATATTTTGATGAAATTTGGTATTTAATATTTTCTCGGCCATGGGATGAATGCTATTGAAATTGGTGAGAATCGGTCTATGTTCAGACCTAGCCCCCATACAAATGATCCCTATGAAATCAACATATAATGCCATAAGATCCAAATTATCATACAAATCTTAGTCAAATTGGGTTTGTATGTATATATTACATCCATTAATCAGTAGTCCAAAAATTATCCCTATTGGACAACTCTTAGTCATAGGCCCCATATAGAGCTGCTTCCCGATCTTCACTTAAATCTATCAAAAAACAAAAATATTGCACTGATTCTTCTCAAATTTTGTTTGTATATATTTTTGCAAAATACAAAAGGCTTTACCAAACATGGTCAGGATCGGTCCATTTTTGGGCCTAGTCCTCATATGGATATAGCATCCGATATGAACTTTTTCATATCTGTAGCCGAAAAAATTAATAAAAATCCCACTCAAATTTGGTTTATGCTTATTTTCTTTATCCAGTTAGTTGGGCCTGAGAGATAGGGTCTCTTAACACATAGTTTAGGGTATCGTATAGTCGGTATACGGTATAGACCGACAATAATTTTCTTACTTGTTTCTTACTGGTTTTTGATTTCAAACTGTTCTCTGATAAAACTGTCAAATATTATATTAATTTTAATGTCATTCATGATTAGTACGACTATTTCTTAATAGATATTGTGGCAAATCAATTGAGAAATACTTTCATATCTTATTAATCAATTAGTTTTACATACTCTCTTTAAAATAGGTATTAATGCAGATATCACTTTTTGAATATACAAAATTGTTTATACTGTATTAAATATAAAAACTAATTAATCTAAATATTTTCATAAAATAACGAATAAATTTGAGGAATTTGATGAATATGTTAAATATGTTTTATTAAAAAAAAAATTCTGATGAAGGGAATATATATAGATTTTCACGGGTTAATTTCAGAAAATAAGTCCAGAATATTATTTTTTGGAATGACTAAAATATTATCAACAACTTTTATGGAAATCCTTCCACAAATATATATTATTTCGATATTTGTTTAAAAAAAATATAAATATCCTTAAATTTGACTTTTGGCCTTAAAGGGGGACAACTTATAGTGATTCAATTAAACCTTAATTTACACTATGGAGAACTTGTATCAAGTAGTATAATATTTTCAGAAAAGATATTTGACATATGAAAACACAGCAAATCCGCTGAAATAAAAACGCTACCCTCGCCAAATAAAGAACAGGATACCTAAAATGTTTGGCTTTTTTAATAACATATATTTTGTTAATAAGACACTAGAGTCCAATCGTTGATTTCGGAAAATTTCTTGATCAAAATTTTTCAAAAAGTAAAATTGGAGATTTGGAAATAGTGCTAAAAAACACGTACCGTTTCGACATTAATTTAGAACGGCATAAAAATAGGCGAAAAGCAAAATACCTTAAGTATGATTACATAGGGATCAGAAAACTGCAAAAATGTTGTTGTATATTATTTCAATGTCTTTAAAAATGTGAGGTCGATTTTCTTAATCAAGCGGTCTGCGGCGCATTTATTGCCGATAATAGATTTTGTTATTTTATTAGAAAGATAATTTACTCTAGATTATGTTTTAATAGTTAATTTGATTGAAACGCAATTAGTAATATCAAAATTTTTGTGAAAAACGATTTTTTTGATAATTTTTACATATAAATACATATTTGAACTTTGAACTCAATGCGCGTCTACATAGCATTGTCCGATTTGGCTCAAATTATGCGCACTTAGTTTTAGACAAGCACGTCTTATAATTCAAAAAAAATGACTGTCACCCTAACATATACATATAATATCAAATTTCACCAGATAAAATTATTGTACAAAATATTTGCACCAGAAAAATGTTTCTGTTTTTCATATTTGCAGTCATGAATTTTAATGTCAAACCACTAAAGTGAAACGGTTTTTGCATCCAATATACAGAGCTTCCAGTAATGTATGTCATGATGTTACAAATCGTAGGACAACGTTATATATGCCCTATTCAAACTATAAAAATAAAGATAATGTTGAAATATGCCATGTCATTACTTATTTGAAAATAAAATATAGAACACGTGTATTGGCTTGTGGTAATTACCAGAATTTCAATAATTGTCAAATATATATATTAAGGTGGGTCGCATTTGTATGGGGTAAAAATAATTATCGTATTTTCCTTTGGAATAGTAATAAAAAGTTGTATTTAATCGAAAAAACCCATTTGTTGAATTTTTACTTGAATATAATGTAATCTTCAATCCGCGCAACACATATAAAAGTTCTAATAATTTTAAAAAAATGTGAGTGTCCAATTTATTGTTTTTATCATATAAAATATTGGAGAATGTAGATGTAAGTTAAAGTAATATGCATTTTTACATTTTTCCTACAAAATCTTTTTTGCTTTCGAATTTTGGCATAAGTTGTCTTGAAGCTAAAGTAGCTTTTATGGATCCATCTTTTGATTCTTTGTCACATAACGTTGAAGATACTTCCGTCACCAGTTTGACTGTTCGTTCAACGGCCTGCGTATGACAAGGCAGTTTTATAAAATATGGCGTCTTGTTCTCCAGACTTTGAATAAACGTGTGTAATTCCTCATTTACAATTTGTCGAAGAACAGGTGGCTCTGCAACAACATCCTCCCAAGTAATGATGTCATAATAATTTTCTGCATCGAAATTAATCTTAGGCACAGTAAATATACGCGGATTCTTGCCTTTATCTGTAGAACTTCTAGCTTTAATAATCCTTTCGACTGCGATATCTCTCACTTTTTTTTCATCGTCGCATAACATCGCCAATAGAAAGTTTTCTGTATGTGCAAAGAATGCGTTACGTTGAATTACTGGGTCAATAATTGTTTTTAATTGGATCGGAAGATATCGAGAGTATTTAATTAGTTTCCAAAAGTTTTTGGAGCCATGAATTACTTTTGAATGAGTTTTTATTTCAAACCAGATAGGAGCGTATACTTTAATCACAAATTCTGCCAATATCATCAAGTTTTCTGACGGGTTTTGTGTTGCTACATAAAGACGCAATATTATATTCGCTCTTAATGCTAAATCTTCAGGACAATTTCCATTTATTATAGCGTTTGTCATTTCATATAGATATTTTTGATCAGTGCTGATGTTTTCTGATTGAAGATCTGGAAGTTCACTTTGTATTATTTTATAAGATATAACTGGTAGTTTTCCACAGTTTTCTATCAATTTCCCGATGGGGCCAATGGAAGAAGGTCCAATTGTAGAACCATCTAGTTTATTAAACAGGTGCCTAAGAGGCAATTCATTCAAATGAAACATACAAATAATCCACTGCAGTGGGCGGTGAAAATTTTTTTTTCAAACAGCCTTATCACGCCATTATCTTTTCCTGTATTGACCACAGTACCATCACATCCAATGGCCTCCAATTTATTGAGATGAATTTTTTTTTTAGAAGTAGATCTTCCATGGATTCCTCTATACCTTTAGCAGTTCCTACATCTGGAGAAGCATAACCAAGGTAACGCGAGCCAGGTTCATTTGGAGCACTTGTTTATGGCTAAATGTAGGAATTGAAGCCTTTGCCCATATATCCTCTATTTCAAGCGCAACTATCTCACATATTTCCAAAATCAAAGGCTCTTTCGTCGTTTGTTTTGACTGCTTTATATTAAATCTATGAAATTCATAGCATTTCATCACATCTTCAACATTGCTAATAAACTGTTTTGCTTCACCAAATAGTGGGCAAATATAATTTTTTTCTTTACAAGCTGCTCTTGTTTCCATTATTTACAACCGACACTATCAATATTTATTTCACACTAAAATAGCTAGAGACAGAGAAATGTCTCGTGGCAATAATAAATTCAAAATAGTCCAAAAAGTACCGCTATGTTTTATCAGCTCGTCGCCAATTTATATCATTTTTTGGTTCTTTTCTCGTGTAATCGAAATTAACAGTAAGCATTTGCATTCATATGTATGTATGTAATTATTAAGAAAAACGAATAAAACTTATTTGTCCATACATATGTACATATATGCTTGCATACGAAAATTTTTCACTTCTAAATGAATTTTTTCAAATTTTTAAATAAAACGCGCGGCATGTTAAACCCAACAGAATCAAAAAATATTTTGGCTACGATAATTTTTAATCATTTCACAAAAAAATTTTACTATTCCAAAAGAATTTTCGAAAAAAAAATAAAACGACCCAAGCTAATATATAAGTTTCTTAAAATTAAATGATTAAAATGTTATCCAAATATTATATCATATAAATCATACACACATAATGAAATAACCAAAATCGAGCCACTTTATTTTTGAAATAAAATTTTAATGAAACTAACTTTTTGTTGGCCTTAACAGCTAGTGCTTAAATTAGTATAATTTTGTAATAATTTATTATTATTTAATTATTAAATAAATAAACAATTTTTTTTTTTTTTTTTTTTGAAAAGACATGGGATCATGTCAGAATATATCATAAATTGGTACAATTATTATGCTTTACTGCAGTAAGAAAAATTCTTAAAGTTAGTCCTCTGGCTTCTATAGTTCTCGAAATATAGAGGCTCTAAAAGTGAAAAAATTATTTCAGAATCAAAAAGGTGCGTCAGCAACATTAACGATTACACAAGGTAACAAAATTGAAATTTTTTCGTGTTAACTGGAACTTTATTACAATTATTTACTAATTTGAGGTAGCTGATTTCAAATCTGCACTTGGTTTTTTTCTATCAGCTCATCTTTTCGCGATATACCATTGTCCAAACTTAAGGTACTTCCACTACATATATTGGAATAACTTGAAATCGGTTCACCATTTTTAGTTGATATTTAAAATTGTTTTTTTTTAAGATGTAATTTTTACCTTTGGAAAACAATCAAATTTTAAAAAAAAACACCATATAAATGACTGAGTAATGGTTGTTTAAGTAAAAAAAAAAATTAAATAAAAAAAATTTAAATTTTGTATAATTAAAAATTTTGAAAAATTCAAAACTGGAAAAAGTGTAAAGTCTTATTACTTTCACGTAAAGTCACATAACCAGTGAACAAAATGAGACATAGATCATAAAATCGATGAACGCATAAATAGACAGAAGCAAACACATACATATAAAAAAATTTTAATTTTGTATGGAAATCGCGATTTTTATCAATTGAGTTTTTTCAGTAAATTGTGAACAAAATCAAAAGTTGTGCACCGATTAGAGTGAAATAAAGCTCTTTTCATTCGAAATATGTTTAACTAAAAGCTACTAGACCGAATCCGTGATCTATGCCGCATTTTAATTTTTTTCGAATTCTTAAAGAACAAAAAAAAAATTTTTTTTTTTTCTTTTTTTCAAAACTTCCACGATTTCTCTGAATCTGGTGGGCAAATTTAAAACAAATGTAAGCATGGCTTAGAGATAATATTGTTGACGAATTTTGGCTTCTTTAACGAAATATGGTGAACCGGTTTCAGGTTATTCCAATATATGTAGTGGAAGTGCCTTAATTTTGGACATAACGGTGTATCGCGAAAAGTCGAGCAGATAGAAAAAACCAAGTGCGGATTTGGATTAAGCGTCCCAAATAACTTTATAAACAACATTCAATTCTTAATCAACAAAAACCTTTTTCCCTTGTGTTATCTTTAGAAAATAATCATTTGAACCTACAGATCTACCACTTCCAGAAATCAAGATCCACGAAAAGTGAAAAATCTTTTTCAAAACTCACTTAAGTGGTGTAGAATAATTACGTGTAGGAGGGAGGAACAATAAATCTAAGAATTTTTGAATGAAATACATTTTGTCCAATATTCTTTAATTTTTTCCCTTTTATTTTTTCCATTTTTGAAAAAAATTCCTCAGGTTGATTGCTTTGAATAGTCACAGCTGCCTTTTTACTCCCTTTGATGGGAGTAATGTTAATTTTTTATGAACTACAAGGGAATTCCAAAAGTCGAGCACTTAGTTATCCACCCTCATTTCTTCAAATATTGTGTTAATATATAATTTCAATCAAGTTTTCATTTAAAGTTTTCATTTAGGTGAAATTTCTTAACCCTATACCACTCTCTGATTTGGGCATAATAAATTTAAGCTGGTGTTTGTAACTACCGATCGACTCAAAATCGGTTAATAAGTCAATTTAGATATGTCCGTCAGCCCATCGGCCCGTTCTTCTGTCTGTCTTTCTGTCTGTATTCCACTAAGTATGGGATAGTGTTGAATGCAGTTTCTTAATAAATGGATGTGGATGCGCTAGACCCCCGTATATTTTGAGGTTCGGAAAAAACTGCATATGCAAAAAATAGGGGGCGGGTATAAACCGAGGGCAAGTGGTTGCTCATCGAGCTCAAAGAAAAGGCAAACGGAAAAATGGGGGGTGACATGTAGGACCCTTAATTTCTCCTCCCGACATTTTTCCAAACATACCTACCAGCTATCCCCCATTCTTAATAATCTAACCCATAAAAACAAAGTTTTTATAAAACTCTTTCTTTCCTTATTCATATGAGTTTTGAATCTCTCCGTGACTGTGCGTGACTTTGCGTGAATATTTTAGAATTAATCTTTAGTCACAAGTCTGTGGACAAAGTTTCATATCGATCGGATAAGGGGAAGTGAGGTTTTAATCACTCTGTGACTGTGCGTGACTGTGCGTGACTATGTCAAAGTTAATCTTTTTTCACAGCAAGTATATCGACCAAGTTTCAGATTGATTGGATGAGGGGAAATCCGTTTTAAATATCTCCGTGACTGTACGTGACCAAGTCAAAGTTAATGTTTTTTCACAGCTAGTGTATGGACCAAGTTTAAGATCGATCGAACGATAAATGGCATTTAGATCACTCCGTGACTGAGCGCGACTACCCCCAAAATTAATCTGTAGTCACGACAAAGCTATGGGCCAAGTTTCAGATCAAATGGATAAGGGGGAATGGGGTTGACCGACGACAGAAAGACACACAGACAGAGAGACAGACAGAGAGTATGAGTTGAAAGAAAGAGTTTAAAAAGGCTTCAACATAGAGTTTAAAATTTTATCAAATTGTAAAAAATCTGTCCTACAGCTCCTAAGATGTCCCTAGACGGATCAAATACACGACCGACTCCCACTAACATTCCACCCCCAATATTTATTAAACCCTCTCTCTCTCCCATCATTATGGGTGCTCCCATACTAAATTTACATTACAGACTAGAAATATATAAAAGAAAAATTCCTATAACTGCTTAGGAGTCTTCCCTAGGGAGTAATATATATGACCGACCTCTATTAGTTTTCTGTTCCCAACAATTTATCAAAATATATCTGCCCCTTATGTCCACCCATAAGGGGAATTCCATACAAACATGCAGGTTTTGTGAAATTTTTAAATTTGGCCCCTACAGCGCCTAGGATGCCCCCAGATGGGTCAAATATATGACCGACTCCACTTGGTTTTTGCCTCCCAACATTTGCTTCTAACATTCCCACCCACTATCTCCATATCAGTTGCAATTCTTTTTGCAACTGATATTAGCCAAAAAATATAAGAATAAGTTTGAATACAGCTGTAGCAATCATTTTTTTTTTTAAATTATTAACTTTACCCAAATTCTGCTATTTAGTTTAAAAATCTAAAAAAAAGAATTATAAATAAAAAATTTTAAATTATTTTATAAAATTTTATGCCTGACTTTGAACCAATATGAATGAATGAATCCACTAACAAAATTTAGCACAAGAATCAGCAACAATTTATATCTTTTTAAAAAGTTTAAAAATATATTACGACCTTTGACATTTGACAAATAAAAAATCAATCAATTTCTTATGGAACTTGTGGATGAAATACTTTTAGAGAAAGGTGTAATTATATTGACCACTTTTGTGAGTTTTTAATGATTTTTTCACTTTCTACGCCGCCATTTTGCAGAAGCTCTAAATTTTTAAATAACTCTTAATTGATTAACCGTTGTGTCGATCGTAGAGCCCACGGGTACATTTGCAACTTTAATTTTCCTGTATCTTCCAAACGGTTAGTCCGATTGACCTGAAATTTCATGATATCCTCAACCATACACTTTTGCATCATGTGGAAAAGTTTCATCAAGATTGGAGCAGCAGTTCAGTCGATACAGCCCAAATTCAAGTTAGTGGAATGGCGTCGACTGCTGGTGTACCCGGGTACTTGTATGAAAATTCATACAAATATATAGAAATAAATGGCAAAGTTCACTTTATATTGCTATATCTTCCAAGCGGCTGGTCCAATCTTGATGAAACTTCGTATCATAGCTTGGAAATATGTAATTGATATTGGTGTGAAATTTCAGGTCAATTGGACCAACCGTTTGGAAAATATAACCCAGTTACTAGAAAATGACCTAGCGTCAACAGCTGATGTACCCAGGTACTTCTATGAAAATTCATACAAATATATAGAAATAAATGGAAATATTTAGTTTATTTTATGGAAATTTGTTTATTTATTTATAGAAAATCATTATAATGAAAGTAAAAAATATATTTTATGAATTTTAGCAGCATCTGAGGCATTGTGGATGATCCTTCGAGTGCTCTGCGCACACAGGCTTATTACAAATTGCACATACTTTTCTCGTTTGGCGTTTTGCAATGCAAATATAGCAGTTTCCTTTTCTTTTTATGCGGCCAGAACTGTCACGTTCCTCTTCCTCTTGTGCACCAACATTCATCTTCAAGGGCATACCATATAATGCTTCCATAGCGTGTCTAGTAGAAAATATGCGCGTAATATGGCTATTGTCCGCTCTTATATCGATTTGTGGTCTGCATAACTGATCGCTGAGCTGCTGCAGAAATATCCTACGGCGGTTGGTAGATGGTTTTAGATGGGGGTTGTTTTCCATATATATAACATACGCAGCATACGCAGCTACGTCAAGCATATTATAAAAAAATGCTAAAGGCCATCTATTTGTGCGCCGTTTGGTTGAATATTCAGTCAAGCACTTATCCATATTATCCACGCCGCCTTTATGTTTGTTATAATCAAGTATGAGCAATGGTTTCCGTTTTGGACCTGCAGTTTCTGTAGTGTCGTGGCAAGTAGACAGCATCACAACAGCCTTATTTTTTTTTGGGACGTATGAGCACATCGTCATGTTGTTACAGAATCCAAATAGCGTAGACTCTGCTTCACGTCCTTTAGGATTGGCAAATGATGCTGGCACGAACATACGCCTTTTGTTGCAAGTGCCCAACAAAGCCAAACTGTTGTCCACCATCAAAGTTTTTGCTAAGTTATATGTTGTAAAGAAATTGTCGCATACCACTGTTCGCCCACTTCCACCAAAATTGTTGACAACTAAGTCCTTCACAACACGCTCACCAACGTTTCTTTCACGTTCGCCGGACGCTGCCATTCCAGTATAAATTTGACCCTGTATTGAAAAAATAAAAATTGAAAAATGAAATTTGAATTAGTCATTTAGTTTATTTGCAACAAGTTGATATAATAAAATGAATGTATGAACACTGATTTACCTGCACGGGATATGATGAAATGGCGTCGCAGACCCACCACACTTTTATCCCATATTTGGATGGTTTGGATGGAATGTACTGTGTGAAGCCAGTTCCACCACGATATGGGTATAATTGCTCATCTACGGTAACGTTTGTGCCACATATATAATACTTGCGCAGAGTGGCATTTAGCATCAGGAATACGTCTGTAATTGCAGCTGCCTTATCATTTTGTTTGCGTGCATTCCGAGTGTTTCCGTTATCAAAGCGTATGAAGCGGCTGATTGCCCAAAATCTGCGTAAGCTCATTGATGCACGAAATAATGGATGTGAAGTTGTTTTCCACAGGTCAGTGGTATGAACATAACCGGAATGACATACGCCAGCCATCAAAAGCACACCCAAATATGCACGAAATTCTACTTCAGTTATAGGCACCCATATTCGTGGTTCCGCATCTGGATGCTGCTGATTGTACGCATCAAAAGTTTGCCTTGCCTTTCTATTTGATTCTCGAATAATAACATCACATATTTCATTTGACATCATAAGATTGAAGGTTTCTGCCATTGTCAAGCCATTTGTCGATGGCACTGGTCCAGGATTGCGACTTCTTAGAACGTTGTGCGCACGTATTCGTCCAGGTATTGGTGGTATTGACGACCATACATTGCCATCTCTTGCCGTATAATAATCACCAGTTTCAAGTGGCGGTTCTTCATACTCCTCGTCTGAATCCCTCTCGTCCTCTAGGTGATACTGAATTTCCTGGACTTGTTCAGCGTCAGATGATTCACCACCAATGTCATCAATATTTCCTTCTAAGTCTTCTTGATCTACCGCTTGTTCGTGGTCACTCTCTTCGGAGTCAGAAGCCTCAACAAGTGTGCGTATATAGTCACGCTGCTCCTCATACGGTAGTGCATTCAATCGACGCGGAGCTAGCCACTCACCATCTGCCATTTTATTTTCACTTTTTATATATTTGCCGCACAAAATAAATTTTTAGGTCTTTACACTTCAAAAATCGCACATAAACTGACTTATGCATACAAACCTACTCAAAACGAAACCTGCGCAAAAAATCATGTTTCTGCCTGCAAAACTGGTTGTGCAAGGGTAGGTAGGCAAGATATTCCCAAATACCCTTTTGTTCCTGTTAGTAGACGTGTTTTCCTACACATTCCAAAAAAAAATATGTTTACATTGAACAAATATTTTATGAGTTACAATTATTCTGCGCAGGTACTAAAAATAGCACTATGAGCAAGAGCGGTTGATTTTCAGTTCAAATATAACGGAATTTTGCGAATGAAAATTCAATGTTAATTATTTTTCTTTGTAAAAAGGGATCAAATTACAAGGATTAAAAAAGAATTTGGAAATTGTTAAATTTTTATGGATTTTGGCAATTCCCATTTTTGGTAAAAATGGATTATTTAGGTACCAAATTTTTTTTTTCCCAAATTATGATAAAAGTTTTGTTAACTAGACAATATTTCCAAGAAATAAAAAAAAAAAAAAAACAGAAAATTACAAGAATCCAGGTAGTAGTTAATATTTGTATATCAAAAGCAACTATCTGCCATACAAAACGTATGAAGTACCCGGGTACATCTACTGTCGATGTGGATAAAACCCAACAGCTGCTGACACAACGGTTAAGTTAATTCTAACGGGGTGAGGGCAGCGCGTTAGCTGATTATAAATATCAGAAAACTAACTTAGATCGGGTTTAGAAATAAAACTCAATACCAAAGTTTCAACAAAGTTTGTTTAATAAATTTTTAAAAAATATTTCTAACCTAAAAATCCGCCTCCAATTCCAAATCCTCTTACTTTAACTTTAGCCACACCGAATCCTCCACCGAAACCGCCTCCATATCCGCCGCCATATCCACCATAAGCGCCACCATAGCCACCGCCATATCCGCCGCCATAATTTGCTCCATATGCAGGATAACCCACATAACTGGGATACGATGGATAATAAGTAGCAATAGGTACAGAAGTTATAACGGGAACTGTAGAAATAACAGGTGCAGGAGCCGCATAAATAGGTGCAGCATAAGCACCACCGCCGATTAAACCTACACCACCACCACCAACAATATGCCGGGCAGGACGTTCGCTATTAAAGTCCTTGTTCTGTCGAGCATCAAAGTAGCTTCCATCCAAATTATTTTCGGTCTGTGCCGGAGCTTTGGTGGGATAATCCTCAACTAAAGTAGTGGTTTCAGCAACATTTGTTGTAGCGATGGGTTGACATAAACCACTCTGTATTACCGCAAGTAATATTAATACTTTCAATGTGAACATAATTATTTGGAAAACTCTGTTCTAAGTACTACCGTTTCCGTGGGCAATTTAATTCCAAATAACTTTATTAGTTTCTTATCTGTGAAATTTATTATGTGTCTGAAAGATTTTTTGGCTAAATCTGGCCTATATGATAAACTCTGCATCAATGAAAAATTGATTTAAGAAATTTACACCTTTTTTTATTGGTGATGAATGAATAAGGCGTGTTTTTGTTTAACCCATTCAATGCAAAATCTTTTTTACACCCTATACCACTACGGGGTCAGGGTATAATGACTTTGCGCTGATGTTTGTAACTACCAAAAATATTTAAGCTAAACGTTTTATTATACCAATCGACTCAGAATCACTTTCATAATCAATTTCTGAGTCAATTTAGCGATGTCCGTCTGTCCGTCCGTCCGTCTGTCTGTCCATGTAAACTTTTTAATCAAACTACAGGTCACAAATATGAATATATTTCGATGAAATTTGATATATAAGCTTTTATCGTTAATAGGATGAACACTGTTGAAATTGGTGAAATTCGGTCCTTGGTTAGACCTAGTCCCCATACAAATGACCCCTATGAAATCGACTTAAATTGTCATAAGATCCAAATTATCACATAGATCTCGGTCAAATTGGGCTTGCGTGTATTTATTACATCCATTTGTCAGTTGTCCAAAAATAAAGACCATATGGCAATTCTTTTCCATATAAAGCTGATTCCCGATCTTCACTTAAATCTATCAAAAAAAAACAAAAATATTGCTCAGATTTTTCTCAAATTTGGTTTGTATATGTTTTTGCGAAATATTAGTGACTTTGCCATATATGGTCAGGATCGGTTCATTTTTCGACCTAGTCCCCCCCCCCCCCCCCTTATAAATAGTATCCGATATGAATTTTTTCATATCTGCAGCCAAAGAAAATTAATAACAATGCCACTCGAATTTGTTTGAAGCTAATTTTGCATTAACATTCGTCCGTCAGAAAGATTTATTGAGTCGATTGGTCAAAAAAAATGTTGCAAAAATTCGGTTATGGTGCTTCAAAAGACATCTATAATATTGTGACCGCATTCAATTATATGTTCTTATCAGATGAGCCAAATCTACTAAAAATTATTTGCAAAGTTGCAACAATTATGATGATGTCGTTAAAGAAATGATAGAAGATGAATAAAAGTACACGTAAAAATATTTATCAGTCATTGTATCGTTTATCTTGTTTCAGCTGGGCAAATATTGTTACTTATAGCTTTTAAGTCGAATTACAAAACTTTATCAGTTTGTTTAAAAAACAAAATTTTTGAAATAAAAAACTTTTGCAAACATTAATTCATGATAAGTTGAGTCAAGCTACAAGATTTTTAATGAAAAAACAAAAATTCGCGTCCGATAATTCATTTTCGGCTATATGGGCTGTGGACGATGGGGGTGGCCAATTTCCATGAAAATCTCCAGCTATCTCAACTTTATAACACTGATGATTTGTGCCAAGTTTCATGACTTTTGGTAAGGAAATAAAAATTTGGGATGAAAAAATCCTTTCGGCTTATAAGGGCTGGAGCGATGGGCGTAGTCAATTTTGATGAAACTTTAAATTTTTCTCAAGTTGATAAAAGGCTCTGGGCCAAATTTCTATGTTTCACAAGCTCTCCTTATATTTGTCTCCAAGAAATGATGAAGCGGTCCCACTATGTGATCTGGCTGATTTTCGTTATTGACAAAATTTCGATTTTTTTTTATTTCTTTATATCGATCCTGAGTCATTGCATTTGCAACAAAAGGCATGGATAAAGTGGATTCCTGGACCAGTTGTGCTTATAAGATGGCATTTTTTTATACCCTCCACACCTCAGTGGTAGAGGGTATATATAGGTTTGTCATTCCGTTTGTAACGCATCGAAATAAATTCCTGAGGCCCCAAAAAAATATATTTTCTTATTCCTTATAACAAGGGAAGTTGATTTACCGATGACCGTCTGTCCGTCTGTCTGTGGAAATCACGATCACGCCGTCAATATCTAAGCTAGACCGTTCTTTTTTATATAAAATCGTTTATTAACATCCCGAAGGAGTTGCTATTTAAAATCGTCAAAATCGGTCAAAGGGTTCACGAGCTATGAATGAAACTTTGAAAAAACTCTTGAAAAATAAAAATTTTCAGTGTGTTTGTTGTTTTTCTTAAGATATGTTGTATATGTTGTAAATCTTCGTATTGTTGAATTCATTACAGTTTTGTGTATACTAATACTGCACGTGTCACATTGGCCTAAGCAAGTTTTACCACATATTTTTTTATCATTAAAATTAAAAATTAAAAATTAATAAAAAAAAAATGAAAAGTGGAAAATGAAAAATGAAAAAAGGAAAATGGAAAATGAAAAATGGAAAATGAAAAATGAAAAATGAAAAATGAAAATGGAAAATGGAAATTTAAATTTGAAAAATGGAAAATGAAAATCGAAAATTGAAAAACTAAAGATTGAAAATGGAAAATTTAAAATGAAAAATGAAAAATGGAAAATGGAAAATAAAAAATTAAAATGAAAAATTGAAAATCGGAAATGAAATATGTAAAATGGAAAATGAAAAATGAAAACTGAAAAATGAAAAATGAAAAATGAAAAATGAAAAACGAAAAATGAAAAATGAAAAATTAAAAATGAAAAGTGAAAAGTGGAAAATGAAAATGGAAAATTAAAAATTAAAAATGGAAAATTAAAAATTAAAAATGGAAAATGAAAAATGAAATATGTAAAATGGAAAATGAAAAATGAAAAATGAAATATGTAAAATGGAAAATGAAAAATGAAAAATGAAAAATGAAAAATTAAAAATTGAAAATTAAAAATGAAAAATGAAAAACGAAAAATGAAAAATGAAAAGTGAAAAGTGGAAAATGAAAATGGAAAATTAAAAATTAAAAATGGAAAATTAAAAATTAAAAATGGATAATGAGAAATGGAAAATGGAACATGAAAGATGAAAAGTGAAAATTGAAAAATGGAAAATGAAAATGAAAAATGAAAAATGGAAAATGAAAAATGCAAAATGGAAAATGAAAATTAAAAATGGAAAATTGAAAATGGAAAATTGAATATGGAAAATGAAAAATAAAAAATGAAAAATTGAAAATGAAAAATTAAAAATTAAAAATGGGAAATTGAAAATGAAAAATTAAAAATGAAAAATGAAATATGTAAAATGGAAAATGAAAAATGAAAAATGAAAAATGAAAAATGAAAAATGAAAAATTAAAAATTAAAAATGAAAAATGAAAAGTGAAA
Organism: Cordilura impudica; assembly: GCA_963682025.1. NCBI lineage: Eukaryota > Metazoa > Arthropoda > Insecta > Diptera > Scathophagidae > Cordilura > Cordilura impudica. Next base: position 24,476,056 of record OY821521.1, on the reverse strand, counting down.
AGTGGAAAATGAAAATGGAAAATTAAAAATTAAAAATGGAAAATTAAAAATTAAAAATGGATAATGAGAAATGGAAAATGGAACATGAATATTGAAAAATGAAAATTGAAAAATGGAAAATGAAAATGAAAAATGAAAAATGAAAAATGGAAAATGAAAAATGCAAAATGGAAAATGAAAATTAAAATTGAAAATGGTAAATGGAATATGGAAAATGAAAAATAAAAAATGAAAAATTGAAAATGAAAAATTAAAAATTAAAAATGGGAAATTGAAAATGAAAAATGAAAAATGAAAAATGGAAAATGAAAAATGAAAAATGAAAAATCGAAAATGGAAAATGAAAAATGAAAAGTGGAAAATGAAAAATTAAAAATTAAAAACTAAAAATGAAAAACGAAAGATGAAAATTGAAAAGTGAAAAATAGAAAATGATTAATTAAAAATGAAAATTGAAAATGAAAAAGGTGAATTTAACAATCTTACTTGTTTTTAATCACAACGTAATCAAGCATTTCGTAAACAGTTGGGAAGTCATCGCCAGAATTATGAGTAAGCTTCAATACTTTTCCGTAAACATAATCAAGTTCAATGGTGCGTGGTAGAGTTCATTTTCAATATATTCCGGTGCGGCATATTTAGAACTATTTTTCAAATTTTCAGGCCCATTTTTCCATTTTAGGGGTAAATTTTTCTCCTTTTTCGGGTGATTCGCGAAATATTATTTTTACAATTCACTATACACACTGATTTCGAATTTTTGAACTTTTTCGCTTATGCAAAACAAATCGATATTTTCAATTTTCATGCCAACCTTTGAAATTTGTGGTTTTCGTAAGATGTTACCTTTGAGTACCATAATGACAACGGTGTCCCAATATAAAATTTAAATTTGTGGCTAAGCAAAGTTTTAAAAATTTGAGATATCATGTTTTATAATACAGATTTTGCAACAACATATCAAAAGACCTTATCACACGAAAAATAATTTTTAGAAATTCAGAGCGTTTGAAAATTAACAACAACAAAAATACAATTATGTCACTTTGATCCGCTACATCAACGTTATCAAAAAATATTTGTACAACAGTTATAAAAACTGGAAAGCTAGGATTAAAAGCAGAAATTTGTGAGTCCGATCACAGGGGAGATGTGTAAACATCTAGTACTTAAAGATATTTTTAAGTTGGAAGCACTTGTGCTTTCAGTATATTTTTTTCAATTTAGAGTTGTTATACATTTAGCCTAGTTTAATTAGCTGTTATACTTCTATATTGTTATATTTGTGATTGTGTTATAATTTTTGGTTGTTGAATTAGTTTATATTGTGAAATTTTTAACGTTGTTATACTTGAGAGTTATTGAATTAGCTGCAATAATCTTTACACCCATACACTCATACCTAACACCGTTTTTGTCTTACTCTGTTTTTGTGATTGTATTGTGAAATAGATTTTTACGCCCCTGAACGCATAGATGTTTACACATCAAAAAACAAAAATTGTTCTTGAGACACCGGTGGCATTATGGTACCAAAAAGGGTTAAAACGCACACAAAAGTGTATTGATCTTCATGAAGAGTATTAAAAAAAAACAACAATAAAGCCATTCTTGATGATAAATATTTGTTTTTACTTGTTTTTTTTCTCAAAATTTATAATTTCACATGAATCTTATACTCATAGGTGAACAACTTTTTATGATAAACTTAATTTAAATTGATTGGATTTTCCATTACTTCAGAAACTACATATATTGATTGAGAACAAATATAGTTTAAGGTAGCTCAAATACATTACTTATTCCATGTGCTGCACATGATGATTGATTTAATTAACACTTTGAGAAACCACTTATCACTTGAAAGCCATGACCATCCAAATCAAATAGAAGAGATGATTGTGATTCATTATATGTATTTCAAATCTGTGCAGAGAACAATATTGTCGGAAATTTGAGAATTATTATCAACATTACTATTTGAAGGAACATTTTCAAAACAAAAAAACCCAATGACCTTTAGTTACTCAATGCTGTGCTAAACAGTTTTGTCAACAAACACCAAAAATTGTATACAACTATAAAAGACTACTACTTGAAAGGTAAACCGTTAAATAGATTTTCGAAAGCAATTACTTAGTTAAGTAATTTTAAACAATAATTCATTATGCTGGCGACAAGTATTTCAATTCTTCTTTTATTACCAGCAGTTGTATTGGGCACTCCGATACTTGATAGTGGAGGAGGAGCTTCTTATGCAGAGGCTAGTGCTGTTGGCGGTGATGCTGTGGCCACTGCTAGTGCTGCAGGTGGTAGTGTCGTAGCAACGGCAACAGCCAGTGCAGTTTCATCTCTAAACTTTGCTGCAAATCAGTATGGAGCAGTACAACAAGTTCCAGTAGTACAGAATATACAGACAATTCAAAGTGTACCAGTGATTCAGAGCTATCAAACCGTGCAACATCTACCTGTTGGATCTGCATATGGCGGAGGTTACGGCGGTGCTGCTTTTGGCGGTGGAGCTGCAGTTGGAGCAGGCTTTGGTGGCGGTTTTAATCGTTTTCGCGAATCATACACATTTCGAGGACGAGGTTTTGGTGGCGGTTTAGGTCATCGAGGATTTGGTGGTGGCCGTTATAAGATACATTACTCTACGGGTGGAGCTGTTGGCTTTGGTGGTCTTGGCGGCGGTGTAGCTGGTGTTGGGTTAATAGGTTGATAAATAAATATTAATGTAAAGCAAATTTGCATTTAGTTAATTTTATCAAGTTTTATTAATTCGAATTTAATATATCACACAAGTAAAAACAAGTAAGAACATTAGAGTCGGTCTAGGCCAACTATACGATACCCAATACCACACGTTCAGAGAATTGGTCTTAGGTCCAATTAATTGATTATAGAAAATAAGCATAAACCAAATTTGAGTTGCATTGTTACTAATTTTTTTCCTTTGAATATGAAAAAGTTTGTTACGGATGCTATGGACCGATCCTGACCATATTTGATAAAGTCACTTTTTTTGCAAAAACATATACAAACCAAATTTGAAACAAATCTGCACAATTTTTATACCCTATACCACTATGTGGTTTGGGTATAATGACTTTGTGCTGCTGTTTGTAACTACCAAAAATATTTGACCTAGACCCATCTTTTATTATACCGATCGACTAAGAATCACTTTCTGAGTAGATTTAGCGATGTCCGTACGTCCGTCCGTCCGTCTGTGTGTCCATGTAAACCTTGTAATCAAACTACAGGTCGCAAATATGAATGTATTTCGATGAAATTTGGTATGTAAGCCTTTATCAGCCATAGGATGAACGCTATTAAAATTGGTGAAATTCGGTCCATGTTCAGACCTAGTCCACATACAATCACCCCTATAATTTCTTGCTTGTTTTTATACCCTATACTACTATGTGGTTTGGGTATAATGACTTTGTGCTGCTGTTTGTAACAACCAAAAATATTTGACCTAGACCCATCTTTAATTATACCGATCGAATCAGAATCACTTTTTGAGTTGATTTAACAATGTCCGTCCGTCCGTCCGTCCGTCCGTCTGTGTGTCCATGTAAACCTTGTAATCAAACTGCAGGTCGCAAATATGAATATATTTTGATGAAATTTGGTATATAAGCTTTTATCGGCCATGGGATGAACGCTATTGAAATTGGTGAGAATCGGTCCATGTTCAGACCTAGCCCCCATACAAATTACCCCTATGAAATCGACATAAATTGCCATAAGATCCAAATTGTCATATAGATCTTACTCAAATTGGGTTTGTATGCATTCATTACATCCACTAATGAGTAGTCCAAAAATGATCCCTTTGGCCCCATATAGACTGCTTCCCGATCTTCACTTAAATCTATTAAAAACAAAAATATTGCACTGATTCTTCTCAAATTTTGTTTGTATATATTTTTGCAAAATACAAGAGACTTTACCAAACATAATCAGGATTGGTCTTTTTTGGACCTAGTCCCCATATAGATATAGCATCCGATATGAACTTTTTCATATCTGCAGCCAAAAAAATTAATAAAAATCCCACTCAAATTTGGTTTTTGCTTATTTTCTATGTCCAGTTAGTTGGGCCTAAGAGATAGGGTTTCTAAACACATGGTATAGGGTATCATATAGTCGGTCTAGACCTACTATAATTTTCTTACTTGTTTTTTGTAGATTTAAGCGAAGATTGGGAACCATCTTTATATTGGTGCTACCACTAAGAATTGTCCTATAGGGTTTATTTTTTTAGTACTAATAACTGGATGTAATAAATAACCGAATTTGAACGAGATTTATAAGATAATTTGGATCTTATGGCAATTTAAGTCGATCTCATAGGGATCATTTGTATGGGGCCTAGGTCTGAACATACAGCGATTTTCAGTAATAATGATGCCGTATTTTTAAAAATGTAATTATCTGATGCTAATTTCACTGCAAATGTCATTGCCGTATATAATAGTGATGTCTCTCCTATCAGTACAAATAATTCATCACAATAGCAAAATAGCAAATGCCATTTAATAGCTTATAGGCACGTCATAGCTGATAGGCAAAACCTTTATAATTCATACTTTCAAAACCACATTTTATACTGGATTGATGCAGAGAAAAAACAAAACTCTGGTCGTGCAAATGGTGGCTGTCTATACGGTTTCATAAAAGAATTAGGAAAAGCTTATAGTCTTGCCTCAACCAAATAATAATGTTTTACTAAAAGCTATTTTAGATGCAATCGTGTTTTATTTTATACCCCGTTATATTAATTGCACAAATTGGATGCTGATTTTTAAGGCTTTGATAATTTTTTATCTCATTTATTCCCTACACATTTCTGTATTGTTGGCGACCTGAATGCACGAATCGGTGCTATGCAAATATTAGACGGCAATCTTCTTCAGGATCTATCCCACATTAATGAAACAAGATATTCGAAAGATAATGTAATTAGCTCGAAGGGGAAAAAATTGATGGAGACTATAGAAGGCTTGGGTGGTATAGTGCTAAATGGTAGGACGATTGGTGACAAATGGTGAATTGAATTTTTGTGGTGGAGGTGGTAGCTCGTTCATTGACTACTGTATATGTTCTCATAGCTTACTAAAATTTGTATGTGATTTCAGCACTGATTGCAAGCCATATTCTGACCATATGCCCCTCTGTCTGACATTTGATACTCCTGATTCTAATAAGATTACAGTTTATTCCGATTCGCCAAAACTATTCTGGAACAATAAGATGGCCTCCAAATACTCCTCAAAATTAAGTCTTAAAAAAAATACAAATCTTGACCAAAAAAAATACAAATCTTGACCAATAGATGACATGGTACTGTCAATTAAGAACAAAATTAAAAAAGCTAACGCTACCACTAAAAACAGGTTTTACTTTGAAACTAAGCAAAAATGGTTTAATTGTATCTGAATTATTGTCGCATCAAGAAACTGGAATTCTGTAACGAAAACTTAAATAAAATTAACTCTGTTAATTCAAGTAAAGATTGGCGGAATTTATCAAACAACCTGAAAACGCGAACGAGAATACAAAAAAGAGCTGATTGAAAATCGGAAGATTTTCGCACTTTAATTCACTATTGGAAAAAATAGAGCACACAAATATACTGCAATGGTGTATGCCGTATTTCATAGATCCATTTATTGACTCTCCAATAGAATTTTGTGAGCTCAATTATGTTCTAATATCTTTAAAATAAAATAAGGCACCCGGTCTCGATTGCATCTGTTATGAATTTTATGCAAATGCTCCGATCTGTTTTATAAAGGAGATTTTATCAGTTCTCAATACAATTTTCAGTAAAGAAAAAATACCAACATGTTTTAAGAAATCTATTTTGCTACCGCTTTTGAAGAAAGGTGAGCCTAATTGTCCGGCAAACTATCGTGGCTTGTCGTTAACTGATACGCTTTGCAAAATTTTTATACCCTATACCACTATGTGGTTTGGGTATAATGACTTTGTGCTGCTGTTTGTAACAACCAAAAATATTTGACCTAGACCCATCTTTAATTATACCGATCGAATCAGAATCACTTTTTGAGTTGATTTAACAATGTCCGTCCGTCCGTCCGTCCGTCCGTCCGTCTGTGTGTCCATGTAAAGTTTGTAATCAAACTGCAGGTCGCAAATATGAATATATTTTGATGAAATTTGGTAGTTGATCTTTTATCGGCCATGGGATGAACGCTATTGAAATTGGTGAGAATCGGTCCATGTTCAGACCTAGCCTCCATACAAATGACCCCTATAAAATCGACATAAATTGACATAAGATCCAAATTGTCATATAGATCTTAGTCAAATTGGGTTTATATGTGTTTATTACATCCATTAATGAATAGTCCAAAAACGATCCCTATGGGACATCTCTTAGTCATAGGCCCCATATAGAGCTGATTCCCGATCTTCACTTAAATCTATCAAAAAACAAAAATATTGCACTGATTCATCTCAAATTTTGTTTGTATATATTTTCCCAAAATTCAAGAGACTTTACGAACCATGGTCAAGATCGGTCCATTTTTGGACCTAGTCCCCATATAGACATAGCATCCGATATGAACTTTTTCATATCTGCAGCCAAAAAAATTAATAAAAATGCCACTCAAAATTGGTTTATGCTTATTTTCTGTATCCAATTAGTTGGGCCTAGGAGATGGGTCTCTAAACGCATGGTATAGGGTATCATATAGTCGGTCTAGACCGACTATAATTTTCTTACTTGTTAATAATGTACTTTTAAATCGCCTGACAGCCTGGATTGATAAGCACAATATATTGAATGAGTTCCAAGCTGATTTTAGGAAGCATTACTCTACCGTTGATAATTTTTTTAATCTTGTAAGTTTAGTTCACCTTAATAAAATAAGTGGTAATAACACTTATGCATTTTTTGTATATTTTTCATATGTCTTTGACATGATACCTAGGAACCCTCTGTTTTATTAACTCTCGGTCATGGGCTTGTCATCAAAATTTATCCGCATTTTACAACTCTACTATGAAAATAATACTAGCCAAATACGATATGGTAACAATTTCTCCGAACGTTTTATCGTTGATCTTGGTGTAAAACAAGGATGCATTTGAAGTCCAATTTTTTTGCCCTGTAGCTAAATGACTAAGCTGATGCACTACCTAGTGGATTAAAGGTTTAGGATGTTCCAGTAAAAATTTTGCTTTATGCGGACGACATTGTCATTTTATTCGATTCACCAACAAAACTTCAAAACATGATTGATACGCTCAATCAAAAGTAAACTTTAATAAATCAAAAATTCTCGTTTTTCGTACCGGTACTCGAATATCAAAAAAACTTAAATGGAATTATGGAAAACATAACATCCAAATTGTTAATAGCTACATTTGTCTTGGAATTGAACTCAATTACTATTTATCATTTAAAAAATATACAACAAATAAACTGTCTTCCTCGAAAATGGCGATTGCCTCAACATGATCTAGGTACATAAATCATCCTCAAATAACAAATAATAACAAACTAAAAAATTTCAATGCGGCTTCAAGATCTATTATGTTTTATGGAGCACAAATTTGGTGTTTTTGAAATTTGATGATGTTGTTATCAAAAAAATGTTAATCTTACCAAAAACACTCCTAACTATATGCTCTACTTGGAAACTAGTCTTAATTCTTTACATTTGGATACCTTAAAACTTCATTTTGACTATTTAATAGAGCTCTTCGTTTACCCAATCATATACTACCATGTGCTTTAACTGAAAAAATTATAGAAAAAAGACTTTTACCGGGCTCAAGAATGATCGAAGTATTGAATTTGTACCTGAGAATACGTTGACTCCATTATGTAAATATTCGAAAGCAATTATAGATTTACTCAAAAGAAATTAAATTAGCGACCTGATTTCCAATGCAAAAGGTTATCACCTCTACGACCTGTATCCCCAACTAAATTATTGTATGAATATCAGTTTGATAATAAAGGCTAGAGATGGATTATTAGACCTCAACGCAAGATGCTTCAGAAATTCTTTAGTAGGCTTATGTACTCTATGCAACTTAGATTCTACCGAAAATACATTCTACTTCATCGGAGTTTGTCCTATTTACTGGGAATACAGACTCAAATTCTTTAATAAAAGGGCACTTAGTTTTAACGAAGTTGTATATATATTAAATGGCACTGAATATTATGATATGTTATGTGAATATCTGGAAATTTGTTTGAAATATAGAAAACTCATTGTAGATGAATTTGCCTAACTATTTCCTAAAATTTGTCAAATATTGTGATAGTAACATATTAAATACAATATATATATTTATCAGTTTTTATAACTAAAAATTTATGAGAAACTAAATTACGCAACTCAAATTCTTAACTGAACTTAAGAATAAATTTTAAATACGCTTTAATTGCCAATCTGGCTAACAACAATTATGTTATGCCAATTATAGATAATAAGAACTTTCAATATTTTAAAAATGTATTATATTTTTATATTTGAAACATATGTATCTATCTATTAAATAAATAAATATAACGATTATCACAAATTTCAATAGCGTCCATTCTATTGCCGATAAAAGCCTATTTAAAAATTCTATTAAAATATATTTATATACGCTACCTGCAGTTTGATTACAATATTTGCGTGGACACGCAGACGGACAGACAACCACGTGGTGGTATAGGGTATAAAAACTTTGACAAATAAGCTCAATTTGTTTGTTAGAAAATCTATATTTTCGTATGAGGCAGATCAAATGTTACTCTACATCATATGTGAATGAAATAATACATCAACCCATACTAAACAAGAAAGTGATATTTAGCCTATTCCGATCAGGAGTTTCAGGAAAGGGGCCTGGGTAAAAAAAAGATCCAAGCCCAACTATAAATGTTGTCTGAAAACATGCTAAAGCTCATAAAGGATGTGATTCTAAATTGTGGACTACGAAGACTTCTAACTTTTTTTAACTTTAAAATTATGGGCAAGTTCCGTCATTAAATTTGTGTTTGCCAGTTAATCAAAATTAAAATGGTGAATTTCTTGTGTTCATAAAAGAATATTTACGAACGTTGAAACCTAGGGAAAGCATCATGGATACGTTGTGGTCGCACAAACTCTAGTAACGCCAGTTAGATCAAATTCGAAAATTTGGAGAAAAATTCAAGAAAAATTCAACGCAAGATTTCTGCTGCCATAGGCCTGTAATATGGCTTTGTGATTTCGATTGAAAATAATCAGGGGCGTTTTGGAAAGCCGTCCGCAATATGGATGCCGCATTTACTCACAAACGCCCATCAAAAAGTGTGTAGTTGCCATGACTATGACTACAAACTGCTACCCCATTCGCGATATTCTCTGATTTTAGCCCTCAGTGTGTATTTTACATTTCAAATCCTAAATAAATGGCTCGACGGAAAAAGATTTAGCTGCAACGATGAACTCATTGATCATACAAATGTAAATTTTTAAGGACCTCTAGAAATCCTACTATTTGGAAGATATAAAAAAATTGGAAAAATAAAATTTCTTTCATTCAAAAACTCACAGATGTATTGATCCAACCTTATATATTTGAACTTGGTCCTAATATGCATTCTTACTTTCAATCAGGAATATACGCTATGTCAGCTCAACGACAATCGATATTGAATTTGTTTAATATCGATACATTTCCAGACAAAATTCCCTACAAATTTTCTTTCTGAAATGGACTTGAATAATCCAGTATTGATAAGATTTGGTTTATGACCAGTTCTAATCATAGTCCCCATATAAAGCAGCCTCGCGAAATTTATTTAAATCTGCAAATTTAATAAAGTTCACTCAAAATCGGTTAGTATACAGTCAGGGATAAAAGTTTTAATACACCACTCAAATGCAACATAAATTAAAATCTGATAATGTTACAAAAATTAATATATAAGAAGTTTCTTTCCAATCCACTGGTAAACAATGAAAAAACAAAACATATTCATATTTTAGTATACTAACGGTAAAATTACAAAAATCAAAATAATTCATTGAACAAAAGTTTAACAGCCGTATTCATAAAAATTCTAAACAGCATTTCAAATCCATTTTAAGCAAAAATCGATAAAATTGTATTCATAAAAGAATTTTAGCTTAAAATACCTATTTTAAACCTTGTGTAAATAAAAGAATTTTAAAATTGGTTCGACCCTATTTTAAACCTATTTTAAAATGACATTTGTGCTTTTTGCTTTGTGTTTGTTTTCATTTTGAACACAGTAGCAAAAAATTGTCATTCAATCGAAAGAAGTTAGTTGATTTTTTAATGAGAAATAGACAATTTATATATTTATGATTAATAGAATTGGTAAGAATTATTTTTATTGACAAAAATTACGTTTTAATTACATATATTTTGTTTACAATAAATATTATTGCCCAAATCTCAAATAATCGTCAAAAGAAAATTTACAAAAAAAAGGAGCGACGCATTTGCTATTCCGGATAAGGAGCTCTTGCGCTCGAAGTATTTATACAAATTATTAAAATAATTAATTCAACTACATTAAAAGGAATATTTATACCCTATACCACTATGTAGTTTGGGTATAATGACTTTGTGCTGCTGTTTGTAACAACCAAAAATATTTCACCTAGACCCATCTTTAATTATACCGATCTGTAATTATACCGTCCGTCCGTCCGTCCGTCTGTGTGTCCATGTAAACTTTGTAATCAAACTGCAGGTCGCAAATATGAATATATTTTGATGAAATTTGGTATGTAAGCTTTTATCGGCCACGGGATGAACGCTATTGAAATTGGTGGGAATCGGTCCATGTTCAGACCTAGCCCCCATACAAATTACCCCTATGAAATCGACTTAAATTGTCATAAGATCCAAATTGTCATATCGATCTTACTCAAATTGGGTTTGTATGCGTTCATTACAACCATTAATGAGTAGTTCAAAAATGATCCATTTGGCCCCATATAGAGCTGCTTCCCGATCTTCACTTAAATCTGTCAAAAACAAAAATATTGCACTGATTCTTCTCAAATTTTGTTTGTATATATTTTTGCAAAATACAAGAGACTTTACCAAACATGATCAGGATCGGTCCATTTTTGAACCTAGTCCCCATATGGATATAGTATCCGATATGAACTTTTTCATATCTGCAGCCAAAAAAATTAGTAATAATCCCACTCAAATTTGGTTTTTGCTTATTTTCTATGTCCAGTTACTTGTGCCTAAGAAATAGGGTTTCTTAACGCATGGTATAGGGTATCGTATAGTCGGTCTAGACCGACTATAATTTTCTTACTTGTTTATTTTTTATTTTTTTCATTTCTCATTTTAAATTTTTTATTTATCATTTTTTATTTTTCCTTTTTAATTTTTTAATTTTTCATTGTTTATTTCTTTCTCATTTTTAATTTTTCATTTTTCATTTTTTATTTTTAATTATTTTTCTTATTTCGTTTTTATACCCTATACTTCTATGTGGTTTGGGTATAATGACTTTGTGCTGCTGTTGGTAACTACCAAAAATATTTGACCTAGACCCATCTTTAATTATACCGATCGAATCAGAATCACTATCTGACTCGATTTAACGATGTCCGTCCGTCCGTCTGTGTGTCCATGTAAAGCTTGTAATCAAACTGCAGGTCGCAAATATGAATATATTTTGATCAAATTTGGTATATAAGCTTCTACCGGCTATAGGACGAACGCTATTGAAATTGCTGAGAATCGGTCCATGTTCAGACCTAGCCGCCATACAAATGACCCCTATGAAATCGACTTAAACTGCCATAAGATCCAAATTTTTATATAAATCTTAGCCATATTGGGTTTGTATGTGTTTATTACATCCATTAATCAGTAGTCCAAAAATTATCCCTATGGGACAACTCTTAGTCATAGGCCCCATATAGAGCTGCTTCCCGATCTTCACTTAAATCTATCAAAAAACAAAAATATTGCACTGATTCTTCTCAAATTTTGTTTGTATATATTTTTGCAAAATACAAGAGTACTTACCAAACATGGTCAAGATCGGTCCATTTTTGGGCCTAGTCCTGATATAGATATTGCATCCGATATGAACTTTTTCACATCTGCAGACAAAAAATTTATAAAAATCCCACTAAAATTTGGTTTATGCTTATTTTCTATGTCCAGTTATTTGGGCCAATCAGGTAGGGTCTCTAAACGCATGGTATAGGGTATCATATAGTCTAGACCGACTATAATTTTCTTACTTGTTTTAATTTGTAATAATAATAGAACAAACAATCAAAACAAATTAAATAAAACTGGTTATTTGAATTCTTTTTTAATCTGCAATAAAATCACCACATAAATTACATATCTATGTACGTATCATTTTGTTTTGAATGTTTTTCTTTATTTAATTAATAAACAAGTTTATCATTAATTTTTTTTTCTGTAAAAACCATATTTTTCTCAAACACAGCAAAAAAGAATTATAGATACGAATACCGTATGAATTAATAACCATGATTTTGCATCATTACAACTCAAGTGACAAATAAAAAATGTAGTGTTCCCACCATAGAGTTTAATAAAACGTTAAAACGTTTATTACTTAAAATACTGATTATGAATACGAATTTTTAACAAACCTTTTTTAGGCTTAAAATGTGTTTTAACTAATTTGTATTTGAAACCTGATTAAAGATTTTTTTATGAATACGGCTGTAAATACAGCTCAAAAAATTTTTATTTATTTTTTATTTGTCAAAATTATTTATCAATATTAATCAAAATAAGATGGTTAATTTAATCAATACTTAGTAGGGCCACCTTGAAAATCTATGACTACTTGCAAACGACGATGCATCGATGACACCAAATTTTCTATTTCAAATGTCGTTATTTCTGACCAGGCGTTTTGCAGAGTTTCCTTGAAAATATTTCTACTTTTTGGTGTATATGATAGATGTTACGCTTCAATAACTCCCAAACATGCTCAATAGGGTTAATGTCCGGTTATTGGGAGGGCTATGGAGCTGCCGGGGAGCGTAATATAACAGCCAATCCTTTAACAAGTGAGCAGTATGCTTGGAATCATTGCCCTGTTGGTAGATCCAATGCGGTCGAAGTCCCAAGCTCTTATAGAGGTATCGGTCCATTATGCCATCACTAAACACCAAGTGCCCCACGCACACCAATCACACCGCTACCACCATGTTTCACTGTTGGCATTAAATTTTTAGTTTCAAGTGTTGTGTCCGATTTGCGCCAAACTCCTGTGAACGGGACCGTTCTCCAAAAGTCCTCTCCTTTTTCTATATATATCTTAGAAAAATCTTAACGAAGCTGTCTATTCTTTACCGAAATAAGTGGTTTCTTTCGCGGGGCTCTTCTTCTTTGTCTAAGGGCTAGTCGCGATACATGTCGTCATTACGTTGGAACATAGTGGCCAAAAAGAACTGAGTATTCACGAGGAAAATACAACATTTCAAATAAACCATTAATTTATCCAAATGACGTTCTTCTTCCGCCGCTGCACATAAAATTGGGCCTTTTAAGAACTTTGTCAAGGCTCTGGACAAAGATGGTGCAGCATTTAAATATTTGTTAGCGGTTTTTCTTAAAATTTCATATGCTAAAATCGAAGAAGGCATATTTGTTGGCCCTCAGATCAGGAAGCTATTGAATGATGACAATTTTTCACAATGTTTATTGGAGAAAGAATATGCAGCCTGGAAATCTTTGAAGAGCATCGTGGACAGTTTTATTCGAAACGATAAGATTGAAAACTACGGACAAATTATTGCTGAATTATTGAAAAATTATCACGAATTAGGTGCACTAACGTCACTCAAAATGCATTTTCTTCATTCGCATTTAGATGAGCGATGAACAAGCAGAGCATGCTCACCAAGATTTAATGAAAGTTGAAAGAGATAAACAAGGATTTTGGAACAAAAGCATGCTGGGAGACTATTGCTGGACTCTAATACGTAAAACCGAACCAACGAAATACAAACGACGTTCAAATAACGCCATTCACTTTTGAAAATAAGTTAATGATTTTTTATGTAAAAAATTAATGAAAACATTTTTTGTCTATCTCGAAAACCTGACGTGATAGAGAAAAACCAATTACAGATTTGAATTCAGCACACCAAATTACCCGAGGAAAGATATTTGGTAGCTGCAGTCCAAAACCTTGTTGGCTCGTGTTATCAAATTTATTTAACACCAGCAGATTTCAGCCCAAATTCTAGGGAATTTTTTTCATTAAATAAAGACCCTAAAAGTATGCTAATCAATTATAGCCAATTCAAAAATCAATACAAAAACAAACTCACTTTTATTACAAATACATTAACAAATTTAATAAACACACACATAGCATTGTATAATTTTATGTATGTGTTAGTAGCAACTTTAAATGCAATTTACTCAAAATAAAGGAAAAAATTTAAAAATCTGTAAATCTGCAAAACGGCTAAAAATAAATAGCTTTCAAATAATATACGTTTGGTTAAAATCGGGATAAAACGGTAGAACAAAACATCAGTCACACGAAATTGCCTAGCCTATTAATATTATAGATAACATTAGTTCTAATTTAACCAATCGAGTATCCTTTTTATACGCTTAAATTTCCGCGAAAGTACTTCTAATATAAATACAAATATCGATATTACGTACATGCCAGCACTTATAATATACACTCCTTTTATATTTTTGTTCATAAGTTTACCCTCATAATGCGGACTAGTATTCAAGCGGAGAATATCGGTATGAGCATGTTGTTTCTCAAAGTATGCTGAAATTCCGGCATTATATAACAATTTCAATTTTCGATCAATACTTGCACGCAGCATCGAATGTTTACGAAAGAACATGACGCATGGATAAACATAAATGACCTCCCTCACATAGGTCAACGAACTTGTATTCCAATTTCTATAGTTATAATTAGCTAAATACTCCAAGGGAACTGCTGTAGTGTAGCGCAAATTCTTCGTATTTATCAGTTCCAGATGTTGTGTAGCATTTTGCATTATAGAAGTTTTATTTATTGGATAGAAATCGGTATCAGTGGCAGCCAACAAAATATAGTTCATGTCGATGAGTTCCGTTATTGAAAGGGGTAGTGGTATATGGGGCGAATAACGTAGACTATCAAACATTTTACCCTGATAACCGTTGCGCACTTCAAGTGACAATAACAGCCATGACATTAAAAGAAACCGTGCAAAATTTCGTTTAGGTAAAAGTAGTGTGGGTACCGGATTGCCAATTAGAATTCCTGATAAATAACTTATTGGAAACTGGTTGGTTGATCCAAATACAAACTCACGTATAGCAGGTTTGCTGTAGTGTGCTACCAGTTTTATAACAATTATTGAGAAAACAAATGATGCAATGAATAAAATCCATGTGCCCATGCTTAAGCTATTTAGTAATTGTCTAATTGGTCCGAAGCACACACCTCCCCGAACCACAAAGACGTAGGGTGTTGTATGATAGACGAAAGAGTTTGAGAAATTGTTCGTATTTGGCAAAATCGTGCTTAAGCCTCCTAACACTATATGCGCCCGATTTTTTTCCAGCTGAAATGTTGAAAAATCGTTAATAACAACTTTGAGATTGACTTATAATTTAGGTACATATTTTTGGTACCAAATTTATAGAGTAAACGAAAGAGATAAAACTGTTAAACGCAAAAGATAAATTCGGCTGTGCCGAATATCTATTACTTTTCACTTGTGTCCTAAACTTAGTTAAGTTCTGAAAAGCCAAATAATAAATAGTCCCTTTGAAGTACAAATTGTACTATGAAATGTACAGTTGCTCATTCTTCATCATCACTATTTTTTTTCAAGAAAAGTTACTTTCTAAAGACAATGTAGTTTTTAAGAAGTTGTTTTTTAAGAACAGGTACTTTTTTCAGAAAAAGTTCTTTTTTTTAAGAAAACGTGCTTTTTTAGGGAAAAGTACTTTTATTAAAAAGGTAATCTTAACAGAAAGTACACTTCATTAGGAATATACTTTGTTAAATATTTGTATTTTTTTACAAAATGGTACTTTTTTCAGAAAAGATATTTCACTTCCTTAAGAAAAATAACTTTTTAAGAAAACTGCTTTTTTGTAAGAAACTGTACTTTTGTAATTAAATATACTTTTTAAGAAAATTTACTTTTTTATTTTTTATCTAAGAAAATTTACTCTTTTAAGAAAACGTCCTTTTTACAGGAAACGTACTTTTTAAACGGTAGATTTTTAAGGAAAAATCCTCTTTTTAAGAAATTGTACTTCTTTAAGAAAATAAATTTTACTTTTTCAAGAAAAGATTCTTAGTTAAGAAAATGTACAATTTAAAAAAGGCACTTGTATGGGAAAAGGTAGTCGTTAAAGAAACTGTACTTTTTAAAGAATATGTACTTTTTTAATTAAAACTACTTTTTTTAAAACCTCTACTTTTTTAAGAAAATGTATTTTTTAAAGGAAATTGAACTTTTAAGAAAAAGCACTACTTTTTATTAAAATTTTTAAGCAAAGAAACTTTACTTTTTCAATAAAAGATATTTATTTAAGAAAAGGTACTATTTTAAGAAAATTTAGCTCTTTCAAGAGAAAGTACTTCTTTTAAACTATATGATTTTTTTTTAATTTACTTTTTTGAAAAGTTTCCTTTCTTATAATAATCTAACCCATGAAAACAAAGTTATTATTAAAACTCATTCTTTCCTTATGCATATGAGTTTTGAATCTCTACGTGACTGTGCGTGAGTTTGCGTGACTATTTTAAAATTAATCTTTGGTCACAACAAGTCTATGGAACAAGTATCAGTTTGATTGGATGAGGGGAAATGGGGTTTAAATCACTCCATGACTGTGCGTGACTATGCGTGACTATATTAAAGTTAATCTTTCTTCACAGCAAGTCTATCGACCAAATTTCAGATCGATCGAATAAGGGGAAATGGATTTTAAATCTCTCCGTGACTATGCGTGACTGTGCGTGACTATGTCGAAAGTTATCTTTCTTTACAGCAAGTATATCGACCAAGTTTCAGATTGATTGGATGGGGGAAATCCGTTTTAAATGTCTCCGTGGCTGTGAGTGACCAAGCCCGACAGTGCTTGACTAAGTCAAAGTTAATCTTTTTTTTCACAGCAAGTGTATGGAGAAAGTTTTAGATCAATTGGATGAGGGGAAATGACATTTAGATTCCTCCGTGACTGCGCTTGACTATGCGTGACTGTGTGTGACTATCCCAAAATTAATCTGTTCTCACAACAAGACTATGGGCAAAGTTTCTGATCAATTGCATAAGGGGGAATGGGGTTGCCCCACGACAGACAGACAGAGAGTATGAGTCAAAAGAAAAAGATTAAAAATTAACATCTTTAAGAATAGATTTTTGATGTGTAAACATTTATGCCCGCAGGGGGGTAAAATTCTATTTCACAATACAATCACAAAAGCAGCGTAACATGTGAGACGTAAGACAAAATCGGTGTGAATTATGATTGTATTGGCGAAAAAATGAAAATGAAAAATGGAAAATAACAAATGAAAATTGAAAAACGAAAAATTAAAAATAAGAAATGAAAAATGAAAAATTAAAAATTAAAAATTAAAAATTAAAAATTAAAAATTAAAAATTAAAAATTAAAAATTAAAAATTAAAAATTAAAAATTAACAATTAAAAATTAAAAATTAAAAATTAAAAATTAAAGATTAAAAATTAAAAATTAAAAATTAAAAATTAAAAATTAAAAATTAAAAATTAAAAATTAAAAATTAAAAATTAAAAATTAAAAATTAAAAATTAAAAATTAAAAATTAAAAATTAAAAATTAAAAATTAAAAATTAAAAATTAAAAATTAAAAATTAAAAATTAAAAATTAAAAATTAAAAATTAAAAATTAAAAATTAAAAATTAAAAATTAAAAATTAAAAATTAAAAATTAAAAATTTAAAATTAAAAATTAAAAATTAAAAATTAAAAACTAAAAATTAAAAATTAAAAATTAAAAATTAAAAACTAAAAATTAAAAATTAAAAATTAAAAATTAAAAATTAAAAATTAAAAATTAAAAATTAAAAATTAAAAATTAAAAATTAAAACTTAAAAATTAAAAATTAAAAATTAAAAACTAAAAATTAAAAATTAAAAATTAAAAATTAAAAATTATAAATTATAAATTAAAAATTAAAAATTCAAAATTCAAAATTAAAAATTAAAAATTAAAAATTAAAAATTAAAAATTAAAAATTAAAAATTAAAAATTAAAAATTAAAAATTAAAAATTAAAAATTAAAAATTAAAAATTAAAAATTAAAAATCAAAAATTAAAAATTAAAAATTAAAAATTAAAAATTAAAAATTAAAAATTAAAAATTTTAAAATTAAAAATTAAAAATTAAAAATTAAAAATTAAAAATTAAAAATTAAAAATTAAAAATTAAAAATTAAAAATTAAAAATTAAAAATTAAAAATTAAAAATTAAAAATTAAAAATTAAAAATTAAAAATTAAAAATTAAAAATTAAAAATTAAAAATTAAAAATTAAAAATTAAAAATTAAAAATTAAAAATTAAAAATTAAAAATTAAAAATTAAAAATTAAAAATTAAAAATTAAAAATTAAAAATTAAAAATTAAAAATTAAAAATTAAAAATTAAAAATTAAAAATTAAAAATTAAAAATTAAAAATTAAAAATTAAAAATTAAAAATTAAAAATTAAAAATTAAAAATTAAAAATTAAAAATTAAAAATTAAAAATTAAAAATTAAAAATTAAAAATTAAAAATTAAAAATTAAAAATTAAAAATTAAAAATTAAAAATTAAAAATTAAAAATTAAAAATTAAAAATTAAAAATTAAAAATTAAAAATTAAAAATTAAAAATTAAAAATTAAAAATTAAAAATTAAAAATTAAAAATTAAAAATTAAAAATTAAAAATTAAAAATTAAAAATTAAAAATTAAAAATTAAAAATTAAAAATTAAAAATTAAAAATTAAAAATTAAAAATTAAAAATTAAAAATTAAAAATTAAAAATTAAAAATTAAAAATTAAAAATTAAAAATTAAAAATTAAAAATTAAAAATTAAAAATTAAAAATTAAAAATTAAAAATTAAAAATTAAAAATTAAAAATTAAAAATTAAAAATTAAAAATTAAAAATTAAAAATTAAAAATTAAAAATTAAAAATTAAAAATTAAAAATTAAAAATTAAAAATTAAAAATTAAAAATTAAAAATTAAAAATTAAAAATTAAAAATTAAAAATTAAAAATTAAAAATTAAAAATTAAAAATTAAAAATTAAAAATAAAAATTAAAAATTAAAAATTAAAAATTAAAAATTAAAAATTAAAAATTAAAAATTAAAAATTAAAAATTAAAAATTAAAAATTAAAAATTAAAAATTAAAAATTAAATATTAAAAATTAAAAATTAAAAATTAAAAATTAAAAATTAAAAATTAAAAATTAAAAATTAAAAATTAAAAATTAAAAATTAAAAATAAAAAATTAAAAATTAAAAATTAAAAATTAAAAATTAAAAATTAAAAATTAAAAATTAAAAATTAAAAATTAAAAATTAAAAATTAAAAATTAAAAATTAAAAATTAAAAATTAAAAATTAAAAATTAAAAATTAAAAATTAAAAATTAAAAATTAAAAATTAAATATTAAAAATTAAAAATTAAAAATGAAAAACTAAAAATGAAAAATAAAAATAAAAACAAAAAATTAAAAATGCAAAACGAAAAATGAAAAATTAAAAAAAAAATTAAAAAAGAAAAATAAAAAATTAAAAATAAAATATTAAAAATTAAAAATGAAAAGTGTTTTTCACTATAAAAAATGGAAAACTAAAAATAAAAAATAAAACATTAAAAACGAAAAGTAAAAAGTAAAAAATTAAAAATGAAAAATAAAAAATATAAAAAGAGAAAAATGAAAAATGAAAAATGAAAAACGGAAAATGGAAAATAAAAAACGAAATATTAAAAATTAACCAGTTGAAATAATAAACAATAATAAATATTTTTATATTAGCAGAGCCCCTGCAGTTGATTGCTATAAGTGAAGCATAGATGACGCTCTCTGTTTGATTTTAAAAAAGATACATAAAAAATCTTTAACTAATAGATATTTACATATCCCCCCTGTGATCGGACTCACATGATTTTTATTAAGAGAACTTACATTTGAACAATTTATTTTGTAAAGAAAAGATATTTTCGAATTTACTTTTAATACCCTATACCACTATGTGGTTTGGGTATAATGACTTTGTGCTACCAAAAATATTTGACCTACACCCATCTTTAATTATACCGATCGGATCAGAATCACCATCTGATTCGATTTAACGATGTCCGTCCGTCCGTCCGTCTGTGTGTCCATATAAAGCTTGTAATCAAACTGCAGGTCGCAACTATGAACATATTTTGATGAAATTTGGTATTTAATCTTCTATCGGCCATGGAATGAACGCTATTGAAATTGGTGAGAATCGGTCCATGTTCAGACCTAGCCCCCATACAAATGACCCCTATGAAATCAACATATATTGCCATGAGATCCAAATTATCATACAAATCTTAGTCAAATTGGGTTTGTATGTATATATTACATCCATTAATCAGTAGTCCAAAAATTATCCTTATTGGACGACCCTTAGTCATAGGCCCCATATAGAGCTGCTTCCCGATCTTCACTTAAATCTATCAAAAAACAAAAATATTGCACTAATTTTTCTCAAATTTTGTTTGTATATATTTTTGCAAAATACAAGAGACTTTGCCAAACATGGTCAGGATCGGTCCATTTTTGGGCCTAGTCCCCATATAGATATAGCATCCGATATGAACTTTTTCATATCTGCAGGCGAAAAAATTAATAAAAATGCCACTCAAATTTGGTTTATGCTTATTTTCTATATCCAGTTAGTTGGGCCTGAGAGATAGGGTATCTAAACGCATGGTATAGGGTATCGTATAGTCGGTCTAGACCGACTATATTTTCTTACATGTTTAAGAATTTCCTTTTTAAAATAAGGTTTTTTTTAAAGAAACTGATCTTTTTAAAGTAAAAGTACTTTTTAAAAGAAAAGATATTTTTTAAGAAAATATAATTTTTAAAGAAAATTTACTTATTTTTAATACAATTTACTTTTTAGGCTCTTTCTTTAAACTCATACTCTCTGTCTGTCTGTCTGTCGTGGGTCAACCCCATTCCCCTAATCCAATTGATCTGAAACTTGCCCAATAGTCTTGTTGTGACTAAAGATTAATTTTGGGGCAGTCACGCATAGTCACGCCCAGCCACGGAGTGATTTAAACCCCATTTCCGCTCATCCAATCAATCTGAAACTTGGTTCATATACTTGTTGTGACCACAGAATAATTTTAAAATAGTCACGCAAAGTCACTCACAATCACGGATAGATTCAAAATTCATATGCATAAGGAAAGGAAGAGTTTTAATAAAAACTTTGTTTCTATGGGTTAGATTATTTTAAGAAAAGATACTTTGTTAATAAATTGTACTTTTTAAAGAACAGAAATTTTACTTTTTTAAACGGTACTTTGTAGAATAATCACTTTTTTTTTAGAAAGTGTAAATTTTTGAAGAAACTATACTTTTTCAGAAAATGTACTTTATTAGAAAATTTTCCTTTTTATAAAAAGGTATTTTTTATGGCAAAAAGTAATTTTCGAGGAAAAACTACTTATTTAAGAATATGTTATCAAGTAAGAAAAGGTGTTTTTTTAAGGAACAAAAATATATATTTTTTTTTTTTATATTGCAAACGGAATAACAAACTGATTCGTCAAAAATTATAAGATCTCACTGATTCTGGATAAGCTGTTTAATGAGCATTGTTTATGTTTCCCTGAGAAAATAAGTGGTATTAAGTACTATTTTGTAGTTACATTGCTAACATTATTGTTCGATATCATCTCTTTATCATTTACTCATTATTTTAGTATGTATTCGTACTTACATCTCCAAAACATCCTGTTGATTTATTATACTTTCTTATCACATTTATGCCTCCAGGAAAGCGCAACTTGAATTTGAAATTCAATACATTCGCCAATACTTTCAAAAGTTCTCCTTCAATACCTCCCAGACGATACATATCCATTAGTTGAGTTTGATTGTCGGTGTCACCGTCAAAAGTTAATAACGGTGGCACAACGTGAGCCGATATATTCAGAGAACAACCATAAAAGTTAGAAACATGATCGGGAAATAATAATTCATGTTTTAGTTGGCCATTTTCATAACGATTAAATTCTTCAATAGAAATTCGCTCATAACAATGATCGGCCGAAAATATTTTATATGTATAGAAATGTATTGCGTTTCCAGTTGGGGACTTGACCATAATTATTACATTTCGTACATTAAAGTAGAATGACAAAAAAAATATTTGATACATAACAGCATCAAGTTGGATACGATTAAATGAAGTCCCCGTCAATAAGATTAAAAAATAGAATAATCGTTCTTTTTGGGTGTTAGGGAAACTAAAACGTAAAGCTCTGTGAAAAAAAAAACAGAAAATAACTTTTTAAATTCTTAAAAAAAATAATATTAATTGATAGAGCACAATCGCTTCAACAGCAGTAGACAGCCATAATTTTGGTTGTGCTAACTTTTTAACAGTTGAAACAAGAGAATTATTCTATCAGCTCACTCGAACTCAACTCAAAAGCTATATAGGAATCCACTATGAAGAGATTATAGTCCCACAAGCGGTCACCATGTTTACCGACAAACAATTGTATTATCAATGTATCATTAAAATATTTTAATAAGTTATTTAGCAACTCTGTATGATATTCTTGATGTTTACCGCAATTAAATGCACATTTTTCAATTATTACCAAAGTATTTGATCTTGGACTTATGAAACGTTTTGACATATAAACGGCCAGTTTAGTGTAATCCTTTAAAAAAGTATTTGTTCCAATATCATCGGTGAGAATTGCCGTTGGCCTCACCAATGGCCACAGAGTAATTGTTATTGTCATAGCAAAAAGTAGACAGTATTTGAGCATATTTAAATTTTAAGTTTGAGAACCGTTTGGCTTGATATGAACAACTTAATTGCAAACTGTTCCCTGTTCGAAGTTGTTTAAGGTTATAATAAAAAGGAATTAGAAAAGATGATATCGAATTCATTAACTTAACTGCTATAGCAAACACTTACCATAAAAAAGAATCAGATATAATCAAATTGTAAGGTTGTTATTGAAAACACTATTAATAATTCAAAATAGAATTCAAGTCGCAGGACCATTAAATTGCATTTCAAAGTGTATTGCAAATAATATGTACTGAAAAGATGTAATAAATTAAAAGTCAGTCTAAGCCGCCCATACGATATCCTACAAAATGAGTTAAGGAAAAGGATTTGAGGACCTAAATTGAACAGTTGTACACACATTAACAAAGTTTCAAAAATATGGTTATGAATTTGTGGCCTTGAGATATGTTCCTAGTTTATATCGGATTTACTTAGGGCGGCCGTTAGGTTTGAACCTGAGTCTAACTCCAAACACTCGATCTCTCACTTTTCAGACCTACGAGCAGTATGGCTAAGGAATAGTTTTCATATCGTACAGTTTTTACTTTGTGTTATTCTCAGAATATACACTTACTAAAGAACATGACAATCATTATATGACAATCAGGAAAATAGGCTATAAAATGGCGGAAATAGGGAATAGCATTTGTGAACATTTGACTTAAATTAAATTGCACTGCAACTGCCGTATGTGGGAAGTTTATTCCACGTACGGCTAGTTCAACTGATAAAAGATTTTTCTCGGTAATGTGTTGTGCGGTCAACTGGACGATAGCCTACAAATGGATGTAATATATTGAGAAGCAGGTGAAGTGAGCTGAAGCTCAGGCACTTGGAATAAATTCGCTAATTTCAGAGGAATATTTCCCATGGTAGTATCTATAGAACAGTGTTATACAAACCACATTTCGACGATGTTCAGCAAGAAAATGGAGTTGGATACTCATTTTGTACACGTTCCAGTAGTTTCAAAATAGATTTTTAAACTCCTGTCCTTATACGGGAGTTGTATTCCATTTTCGATCAGATGTAAGTGGTATAGATCTTAAGGAGCTCTGAACCAGGGAAGTAATTTTTGAATTACGGTTTCGAAGAACATCGCAGTGAATTCTCGTGCTCAGAACAGCAAGAGTATTCGATTCCTCAATATAACTGTCATATATACAGATGACATTGCTGAATCAGAGACCTTATGAGTCAGCAAACAATATTGAGTCTTTTGCTCACTAAAATCAACCCTATTCGATTTTACCCACTAGAAAACTGTTAACGGTCCGCGAACCCCAAAAAGACTGGCCCTACAAATGAAATAAAATGAATGAAAAATAAAACTGAGATAGAATTGAATGTTTGACTAAGAAGGTCATTTAGAAAGATAAGGAAAACAGAGGGAGAAAGAACAGAACTTTGGGCTGAAATCCATTGTATGAGACCCCATCAATACCAACACATCTTGTACGATCTCTGCGAAAACTCAATATAAATCGAGAAAACTAAGCTTTTTTGCAGGCTTTGATATTAATTCACCGCCCAAACGCGATCAAGTCCCTTGAAAATATTTAAAGCAAACACTTTGCTTTCACCAGAATTGTGTGAGGATCGACTACAGTGCTTAGAAAGAAGAGCTAACAGACCTCTCGTAAAATGATTTCAAAAGAAAGTAAACCATGCTCTCCATCATCTTCGAGAGCGCAGAGAAGATTCGTATGGACGGTAATTTGTAGGGTTATTAGCCTTACTCTTTTCACCAATTCTTCGGACATTGGCAACCTTACAACAAGAGGGAAAAACTCCTGCTCGGTACGAAGGGCTGAAAAGGTT
This sequence comes from Cordilura impudica, assembly GCA_963682025.1. NCBI lineage: Eukaryota > Metazoa > Arthropoda > Insecta > Diptera > Scathophagidae > Cordilura > Cordilura impudica. The sequence continues at coordinate 24,451,105 of OY821521.1, read as the reverse complement.
AGCCAATGGACAAGCTAGTGTCGAAAAGCACCGTAAAGCTTGTAATCAAACTACAGGTCGCGAATACGAATATATTTTATCGAAATTTGGTATATAAGCTTCTAGCAGCCATAGGACGAAAGTTGTGTAAAGTAGTGAAAATCAGTGCATATTGAGACCTAGTCCCCATGAGATCGATTTAGATCTATCAAAAATCAAGTAAATTGCACAGATTTTTCTCGAATTTGGTTTGTATATATTTTTGCAAAAAATAAGAAACCTTACCAAATATGGTCAGGATCGGTCCAGCTTTCATCCAGTCCCCATATAAATATGGCATCCGGTATAAACCTTTTCATATCCGAAGGCAAAAAATTAATAACAATATCACTCACATTTGGATTATGCTTATTTCCTATATCTAATTATTTTGACCTAAGAAATGCGGTGTCTAAACGCATGGTATAGGGTATCGTATAGACGGTCTAATCGACAATACCTTTCTTACTTGCTTTTCTATAATTTAAGATGACACTTTTAAGTTGGTTGTGTTTTAATTTAAACTAGCAGATTCCAGCCCTCGAAATTCGAGCGCAAATTCTAGAAAATTTTACTTTTTCATTAAATAAAAACCCTAAAAGTATGCCAATCACTTATAGCAAATTCACAAATCAACACAAAAACAAACTCATTTTTATTACAAACTCATTAACAAATTTAATAAATACGCAGATAGCATTGTATAATTTTATGTATGTGTTAGTAGCAACTTTAAATGCAATTTACTCAAAATAAAGGAAAAAATTTAAAAATCTGTAAATCTGCAAATCGGCTAAAAGAAAGAAATTCACAAATTTATTAAAATATATATAAACAAGTAAGAAAATTATAGTCGGTCCAGACCGACTATACGATACCCTATACCATGCGTTTAGAAACCCTATCTCTTAGGCCCAACTAACTGGACATTGAAAATAAGCAAAAACCAAATTTGAGTGGGATTTTTATTAATTTTTTTGGCTGCAGATATGAAAAAGATCATATCGGATGCTATATCTATAAAGGGACTAGGTCCAAAAATGGACCGATCCTGATCATGTTTGGTAAAGTCTCTTGTATTTTGCAAAAATATGTACAAACAAAATTTGAGAAGAATCAGTGCAATATTTATACCCTATACCACTATGTGGTTTGGGTATAATGACTTTGTGCTGCTGTTTGTAACAACCAAAAATATTTGACCTAGACCCATCTTTAATTATACCGATCGAATCAGAATCACTTTCTGAGTTGATTTAACAATGTCCGTCCGTCCGTCCGTCCGTCCATGTAAACCTTGTAATCAAACTGCAGGTCGCAAATATGAATATATTTTGAGCTTTTATCGGCCATGGAATGAACGCTATTGAAATTGGTGAGAATCGGTCCATGTTCAGACCTAGCCCCCATACAAATTACCCCTATGATTTAAGTGAAGATCGGGAAGCAGCTCTATATGGGGTCAAAGAGATCATTTTTGGACTACTCTTTAGTGGATGTAATGAACGCATACAAACCCAATTTGAGTAAGATCTATATGACAATTTGGATCTTATGGCAATTTATGTCGATTTCATATGGGTAATTTGTATGGGGGCTAGGTCTGAACATGAACCGATTCTCACCAATTTCAATAGCGTTCATCCCATGGCCGATAAAAGCTTATGTACCAAATTTCATCAAAATATATTCATATTTGCGACCTGCAGTTTGATTACAAGCTTTACATGGACACACAGACGGACGGACGGACGGACGGACGGACGGACGGGCATTGTTAAATCAACTCAGAAAGTGATTCTGATTCGATCGGTATAATTAAAGATGGGTCTAGGTCAAATATTTTTGGTTGTTACAAACAGCAGCACAAAGTCATTATACTCAAACCACATAGTGGTATAGGGTATAAAAATTAATGACCAACAATTAATTTTGCTAGTAGAGCCAACTGAGTGCATTTACAACAATTGTATTTCATTATGAGAGAATTGGTTTTGCTGTACAGATATGGGAAAATGCATGCTAAATTATTGAAAAATGCCTGTTAAGTCTATAGGAAATGCATGCTAAATAGTAAAAATGGATGTCATGTGCTTGTTTTTGTTTTTTCGAAAGATGTTTTTTATTTGCAGCTTTGAAAATAATTTTTCTTAATTCAGCATGCAATTTCCTTATATTTAGCATTCAATTACCCTACATTTAGCATGCAAACTTTTCTCATTTTTAACATTTTTAGCATGCATTTTCCCATAAATTTGCCCAAATTTAGCAAAAATTTTGCCATATTTGACATGCATTTTTACCATTTGGCATGCATTTCCTATAGAATTAACAAGCATTTTCCCATAATTTAGCATGCATTTTCCCACTTGTATCAAGCACCTCCCTTAATCCCTTTCATTATTACTTCTTTTTTGCTTTTTTTTTTTTTTTTGATTATTTGTTTTGTTTGTGTCAAAATCAGGAGGCATGTTTTAAGGTCCATAATTCCGGAAAATGCCAACGCTACTTGTACGTTAAAGTTACGTATCAACAACGTGCGGCTAACTCGGCCTTAAGACACACTCTGCCGCCTACTTCAACGGCGGCTGCAGCACTACAGAAAAAGTCCAGGGCGCACCAAACCGGCTTTAAGACGCACGATTTGGATTCTGGGCACGTGGAGTATAAACATACATACACACTCATGAAGCAAATGCTAAAAACGCAGAGACCACAATAACAATAAAAACACCCTTTACCATGGATTAGAGACCCTATATCTTCCGTCCAAATAATTTGTTAAAGAAAATAAGCATAAACCAAATTTGAGTGGCATTGTTATTAATTTGGCTGCATATATGAAAAAGTTCATATCGGGTACTATATTTATATGGGCACTATGTCCAAAAATGGACCGATCCTGACCATCTTTGGTAAGGTCACTTTTGTTCTGCAAAATCATATACAAACCAAATTTGATCATATACAAACCAAATTTGAGAAAAATCTGTGCAATATTTTTGTTTTTTGATAGATTTAAGTGAAGATCGGGAATCAGCTCTATATGGGGCCTATGACTAAGAACTGTCCCGTAGGTATTATTTTTATACTACTGATTAATGGATATAATAAATACATAAAACCCCAATTTGACTGAGATCTATATGATAACTTGGATCTTATGGGAATTTATGTAGATTTCGTAGGGGTCATTTGTATGGGGACTAGGTCAGAACATGGAAGGAATTTCACTAATTTCAAAAGCGTTCATCCCGTCGGTGATAAAAGCTCATACTCAAAATTTCATCAAAATATATTTATATTTGCGATCTGTAGTTTGATTGCAAAGTTTACATGGACACACAGACGGACAGACGAACAGACGGACGGACGGACGGACGTATGGACGGACGGACATAATAAAGTATGGGTCTAGTAAAAAATTCATAGAATTTGGCGTTATCAGTGCAAAATTTTTTGTTTATGGCCTTTTAAGTTTTTTCCTTATCTTGATGTGTGTTTGCTTAATTTTTCAGCTATAACTCAAGAACCATTGATGGTTTCTCATTTCACTCTTCAGAAAATTGCTTCAATAAATCAAGTTAGAGTTATTTTTCCCCTTTTTTAATAAATTTTTTATATATTCCCTATGCATATTTGAAAATGCATTTTTACCCTCTTATTTGAGTATAAAATTCCAAATTTGTATACCTTTCACATATTGAACAGAGGGTATATGTCAGTTTGTCATTCCATTTGTAACGCATCGAAAAAATTATTTGCGATCCAATAAAGTATATACATTATTGATCATCATAACAATATAGCGATGTTCGTCTGTCCGTCCATTCGTCTGTCTGTTGAAATCACGCTCATTCACAAAATAAACCGCTGACCTATGAAGAGATATGATAGTATGATTTGCCGTCATTTTGCGCAGGTTGCTATTGAAAATTGGGTAAATGGGGTATCACTCTGCCAAGATATGTCCAAAAATATTTAGACACTTTTAAAAAAAAACCAAAATGCAGTGTATTTTTTGTAATAATTTAGTTAATTTTAATTAAGTTTATAAAGTTGGTTACTTGTTAAAATATTTTCTATACATTTGTTATAAATAGTGCAATAAGAGTAGATAACGTAAACGTAAAACCCATTTGTAGGGTATCAAAGATTCGGCATTAACACAAGTACTTGTTTTAAACAAACTAAGATGTTTTTTATAAAATATTTTTTTTTGCATATTTTCAGATTTAGTAATTTTTCTTTGGCAGGTTTTGGTGCTGAACTACATGAATGAATAAAGAAACAAAAAAAATTAAACAGAAATTTGTTTAAGTGAATAAGACAAAAGTTATTAGCAAAAAAAAAAAACACGCTACATTGGTAATGAAAGGGTTAAGTGCTTTATTAGTTAATGAAAAGTCTGCTTATTTATACATTGCATAAAATTTTTAATTAATTTAAGTTTTTGTATTTTAGAAATGATGTTATTTTTAGATTTAAATGGAAAATTCAGATTCACGAATCAAATTCAGTGTAAACAATCCATTATCTTACGTAATCTTTTCGATTTTCGTGAGAATATTTCCAATATAAATGTATATATGCAAATTTGAGACAATATAATGTAGATATAGTATAATCCTTGCAGATTGCGATGCGTTATTTTACTTATGTACTCGGGACGCATGTTCTTGTTATAGAAAGCCATACGAACATGTTGTTTAGCAATGCGCGAAGCTATCCCGGAAGTCTGAAATAATTTCAATTTTCGATCAAAAGTTTCACGTAATATTGAGTGTTTGTTTAAAAACATAACAGATTGATGGGATAAGATTTTCTCGTCCACGTGGGTTAATGAACTATTTTTGTAGTTCTTGAAATTATAATTGACCAAATAATCCAAAGTCGATTTGGTTGTTAAACGTCTTTCACTCGATTGTATCAATTGAAAGCGTGGTATCGAATCATCCAATAAAATCGTTTTATTCCGCGGATAGTAGACGGAATATACAGATGCTAACAGTGTGTAGTCCATGTCCATAAGTTCCGATATTTTTGTTGGCACTGGTATACGTTTCGACAGACGTAGACTATCAAACATTTTACCTTGATAACCGTTACGTATTTCAAATGTCAGCAACAACCATGTCACCAAAATAAAACGTGCGAAATTCCGTTTAGGCAAAGTTTGAGTGGTCATTGGATTTCCGAAATAAATCTTTAACATGTTACGCATTGGATACTTATTTGTTGAACCAAATATAAAATTACGCGCCGTTTTATTTCTGCGATGTTCTATAGTTTGTATGAATATCATCACTAGAATCAAATGAAATGCCAGAAATATCCATGTGGTTTTATTTAAAGGATTCAGCAATTGTTTAATAGGACCAAAAAATACGCCACCACGAACTACAAATACGTAGGGGGTTGTATGATAGTTCAATGTGCTGGTAAATTTGAAAGCATTTGGCAAACTTGTACTTAAACCTCCAATGGCAATTTGTGCCTTATGTTGTTCTAACTGAAATAAAGACAACAAAACAATTTTAAAAAAATATGTTGTTTTAATATGCAAACAACAAATTTAAAATTCAGAACAACAAGTTATTCACTTATTCAATTCATACGTCGTTATCGTTGTACATATTGCCTATTGTACTGTTCAACAAATTTTTGGAAGGTTAATAATTCCACTGTTAGATGAATGTACTAGTTTAGTATAGCAAACCGTTTGTTCCTGTCGGAACACAGTAAAATTTTATGCCCGTTTTAAATTTTCATTTTATTGGTCAACTTTATGTAGACTAAGACGTAAAACAACTGCAAAAGTTCCTTCAATCCAAATTCTGAGTTCGGATGTCTCCAACCGAACCGAATCTTCGTAGAATATTTTAACCCTATATCTGTAATTTTCGTGGGTCATTTTAGTGCTTTTTTCAAGAAATAAAAAAAAAATACCCTGAAACGTGCGTTTAAAATGTTTGGTGGATATGTTCTTAGCTCAGCAGATAGAGTTTAACACTTGAATAACTGTACGAACTGTATCGAGCTAAAAGGAGTAACTTATTCAAACATAATATGACATTTTTTTAACATCGTAAATGAAACTTTTTGGGGAATGGGACTTTCTGCAGAGGTGCACGTAGTGCGGAAAGTTTCTGACCGTCATTCACTTGGGAGTGACCAGAAATGATTCCTCTGTTGACTGTCTAAGCAGCTCACTACTTCCGGTCCTAGACCAAGTATTTCCCGGGCAATGGCTTACCAGCATCCGCTAGAAGCTAGCTAGAGTGAGAAGGCGACCAGTCATGTAGCCTGAATGGTCATGGTAGATCCTGACGTCTCAGGCCAGTAGGTAAGTAAAATTTTGCTGAAGCATGACTGCAACGTGGGATTGGACGCGAAGATAGCAGCCCTATCACCAATCTAAGAAAGGAGGGCTAGCAACCCACTTTTCCGAAAACTTCATTGCTAACGAATCGCCAAACAAACAGCCTCTAAATGATAAACCGAAACCTTTGATGACGACCTTTGCATATCGAACAAGGACTATGATTGGATACTGGAACGTAAGAACCCTAAGGGACAGCGATAACATCAGCGCTAATATGAACTCCAAATACCTGCAGGTGGAACGTGAAATGAGTAGGTATGGTCTTGCTATTTTAGGATTGAGTGAAGTGCGATGGACAGCCTCAGGAGAATTTTCGTCCCCTACTTCCCAAACAACCATGTTATATTCGGGAAAAGAGATTGGTTGCAACCATGAATCTGGTGTTGGATTGATGGTTACAAAAAATGCTCTAAAGGGTCTAATTAACTGGAAGCCTGTATCTGACAGAATACTGCTAGCTCGCTTTGCATCTAAGATCAGAAATATTACTATTATTCAGTGCTATGCCCCAACTGAAACTGCCAAAGATGACGTAAAAAATTCCTTTTATGGACAGTTATATGCAACTTACGATACTGTTCCACGGGGTGATATTATTATTGTAATGGGTGATATGAATGCTAAAGTGGGAAATAATAATGAATCTTTAGAACATATTATGGGTAAGCATGGCCTTGGCACTCGAAACGATAACGGTGAACGTTTTATTGATTTTTGCAATGCCAGAAAACTAGTCATTGGTGGCACACTATTTGAACATAAAACTTGTCATAAACTAACCTGGCTGTCTCCTGATAGACATAACACTGCAAATCAAATTGATCACTGCGCTATAAGCCACCGTTATAGAAAATGTCTCCTAGATGTACGCAACAAAAGAGGTGCAGACATAGGCCAATCCCGAGATCACTATTTGGTGGTTGCAAAAATTCGCCTCTGTACAGCAGCAATTCAAAAAACGTCGAACAACATACGGCCTAAAAAATATGATATTGAACGCCTTAATAACAATAATGTCAAAATAGACTTTACAACACAGCTTCGTGAAGCATTAAATAGACCCGAAGTCGAATCACTTACTACAGTAACTTCAAAATGGGACCACATTAAAACCAAAATAAAATCCTGCGCAGACCGTGCAATCGGGCCAGCACCCAAGGGGAAACAAGAATGGATGACCGACGAAACGTGGAATATAATTACAGATCGACGAAAACTTAAAGAAGAAGTAGCATCAGCGGATGACCACGAAGTAAAGACCAACCTGGAAATGAATTACCGTAACCTGCATAAAACAGTTCAACGAGCGGTACGAAGAGATAAACGGAACCATATTGACCGCATGGCTGAAGAAGCCGAAAATGCAGCACAAGCTGGTGACACGCGAACAGTATTTAAAGTCACAAAACAGCTAGCAGACCGTAAGTTGCGTATAGAACACCCTGTGAGTGATTTGCAAGGGAACCTGCTCAACACCGACCAAGAACAACTCCAGCGATGGAAGGAGCATTTTTCCACTGTGTTAAACTGTGTTATAGATGAAACCCTTGAGCCACCTATTTTAGTTAATCCACAACCAGTCACAAATTCGGGAATAAGAATAACACCCCCTAGTATAGCAGAAACTATTGCTGCTATAAAACAACTCCCAAATGGAAAAGCAGCTGGAACTGATGGTATTCCAGCAGAAATCTATAAATGTGATCCCGAACTCTCAGCACAACTTTTACACCCTCTGATCACCGAAACCTGGGAAACCGAATCCTTTCCGGAGGAATGGAAAATGGCATCATTGTCAAAATCGCAAAAAAAAAAGGAGACCTCAAAAATTGCACAAAAATTGGCGGGGTATTTGTGTCTTGCCAACTGTAGCCAACATAGTTGCAAAAATAATATTAAATCGGATCAAAGAGCATTTGGAGCAAACCATCAGCTCATGCCAAGCCGGATTTCGCAGTGGTTCCTCGTGCGCAGACCATGTTAACTCTCTACGCATTATTATAGAACAAAGCGTTGAGTTCAATTCCAAATTACATCTTCTATTTATAGATTTTGAAAAAGCGTTCGATTCAATTAATCGAGAATGTATTTGGTCCGCCCTGCGAAAGAGAAATATACCTCAAAAAATAATAGCTCTTATTAAGGAAAGCTATAACAGTGCAAAATGCTTTGTTCTCCATAAGGGAAAACTTTCTGAGCCGTTCATGGTAGAAAGTGGAGTTCGTCAGGGCTGCATATTATCACCTCTTTTGTTTCTTGTTGTTATGGAAGATGTCCTCAGTAGTATTGAGAATAAAAGGCAAGGAATACAATGGAAAATCAATAACCAATATCTAAATTACCTGGCCTATGCTGACGATATCTGTTTACTTTCGCATAATCTTAATGACCTTAGACACACAACTAAAGAACTGCAGGAAAAATTACAATACACAGGACTCAAAATCAACGCTGGCAAAACAAAAACACTAAGTGTTGGTACAACAACAGTTCCAATGACCATCAACAGCCAAACTTATGATGCATGTGAACAATTTTGTTATCTTGGATGTGAAATCTCACCTAATGGAGGAACCGAACTTGATGTTGATGCTAGAATTAACAAGGCAAGAGCGTCTTTTGGCATACTAGCTCCAGTATGGCAAAGTAATAAAATTTCTCAAACCACTAAACTTAGAATTTTTGAGGCAAATGTCAAGTCTGTCCTATTATATGGGTGTACAACCTGGAAAGTCACCAACAGGATCACAAAACGATTGCAAACATTTGTCAACCGCTGCCTAAGAAGGATATTACGTATCTTTTGGCCTCAAACAATATCGAATGCCGAGTTGTTACTAAAAACAAAGCAAATGGAAGTAGCAACTGAGATACGTAAACGGAAATGGCAGTGGATTGGAAACACTCTCCGTCGAAATGATGATAATGTATCCAAGCAAGCTCTTAGATGGAACCCATTTCATCAAGATGGCAGAGAAAGCGGTAGGCCACGTATAACATGGAGACGTTCAACAGAATCCGAAATGAATCAACTGGGTGTATCTTGGAACGAATTAAGGTCTATTTCTCAAAACCGAGTCAGATGGAGATCTGCAATTATTGGCGCCCTATGCTCCAGCGGGAGTTAGAGGAACATATATATATATATAAATGAAACTTATGTTAATGAATCAAAAGTTAATTGGGTTTAAATTTCCTAAAAGTTAGATGTTGGTATTTAGTCATAACATGTCTCTCAAAAAATGTTCCTCAGTACATGTTTTGAACTAAATAGAATTAACTATGGAAGTAACAATATGTAATACTTGAACAATACTTACATCCACAAACCAAACTGATGAATTCGTATAGAATTCCATTTCATTTAAATCAGAAATACGTAAGTCAATTTTAAAATTTAAAGTTTTAGCCATAAATTTTAGAATATCTCCCTCTATACCACTCAAACGTCCCATATCCCTCAAATGATCGGGATTTTCTGGATTACCTCTGAAAGTTAATAATGGTTCCACAATGTTGGCCGTTACAGTTAAAGGACAACCATGCAAATTCGTAAGAGGTTGGAGAAATAAAATCTCTTTTTCAAGTTTGCCATTTTCATAACGATTGATTTCGTGTACGGTAAAAGATTTACAACAATCATTGGCTGAAAATATCTTATAAGTATAGAAACGAATAAAATCATCGTTTAAGACTTTTGTCATAATGACGACATGTTTAACATTGAACCGTAAACATAATTCCAATATTTTATTTACATGTAATTGTATGAATTCCTTTGATCTACTTGTCAACAAAATGTAAAAATAAAAGTCTCTTTCAAATTTTGTTCTGGGAATCCGGAAACGCAGAGCCCTGTTGTAAGCATAAATTGAAAATGAATTAAGAAAAATTATATTTTGTACAAACGGCTGATTTATAATTTCAGAAAACTTAACTCAAATGCCCACCAGGAATCTACAATGAATAAATTATAATCCCATGGCCGATCATCGGGTCGACTAAAGAGCAGCTGAATGCTTAATGTATCATTGAAATAATATAGAAAATAATGCAATACTACTTTATTATAAATTCTTTGTGGAAGAAAAACAGCATCACTTTTTTCCATTATAATTAATGTATTCGTTTTCGGAGTTATGAAATGTCGAACCATATAAAGCGCTAGTTTAGTGTACTCCGCAGCAACATTATCATAAGACCACTTATCTAAAATCTGATTCGATTTTATAGGTGTTGCCAATGAGCTTATAAATAAACATAAACTTATAAATTTTAACATGCTTTTATTCTATTCGCAATAACGTATCTTCCGGTTTTAAGAATTGCACTAAACTGCTTCTGGGCAATAATTCGTTGCATATTGAATTGATATTACAAATAAGATAGCAGAAAGTTTATTAATTAGTTTGTATTGAATATGAATGACATGCTTTCAAATAACTCTACTTATCTGACCAAACTGACATTGTAATTTAATTCAGTTTTAAATTTATAATGTACCTTTTTCTTAGTTACCTTGCGCCTTGGGTATAGGGATAAACACATTAACAGACAAAATAAAAAATAAGATAGATTCTAGTTCAAAAGTTGGCTGTGGTACGGTCAAAATTACGAAAATTGTGGGCAGGGCATGTTATGAATACAAACTAAATTATCACTCCTTAAAGACCATCACCGGCAATGGGCTGCGCCCTTTCTTTTGTTAAGTTGGCAAGATTCTGTTTTTTAAAATAGGATATATTTGACCACTGTGATGTTTATATGGGGGGGTGTTATGAAATATTTTTTAAAGCAATATATTTCTCTCAAATTTTAATTCTAGGCGAATAGAACTTTTGGGAAAAGTGAAAGTGTCATTAATTCTATATATATTTTTGTACCTGTCTGGATCCCTCCGTAGAGTTTTTTTTAATTTAAATAAAATTACTCAAATATTATTATTATAAATAAACTTATGCCCTGTCGTGCTTCGCTACAACTTACTGAGACTTAATAACATGTATCTTTTCATAATCGACTTTTCCCTAAGAAGTTTTTGTTTTTTTATTTATGGTTTTTTGTCTCAATACTTGCTTACATACAATATGTTTTCGTCCTTTCGATCGGGGCATTTTTCGACGTTCCTACTCCGGAGCCAGCAACCTATAGCTAGCTACCCATGAAAAAAATATGGATTTTCCAAATTAAATCTGGCAACACTTAACGATTGGTCATTTTGAATGTAATTTGTCACATTTTTATTTTAGCGATTTTTGATTTTGGCGATTTTTGAATTTAGCGATTTTGGATTTTAGCGATTTTTGATTTTTGGATTTTTGATTTGGCGATTTTTGATTTTGAATTTTTTTTTTTAGCGATTTTAGTTTTAGGCGATTTTCGGTTTTAGCGATTTTGGAATTTGGCGATGCCGCCCATATTTTCCATGACTACTCACCTTGATGATTAATATACTTGTCGAAAGTTTCAAGACTGTCGCTTTCATAGTACCTAATTTGTTTTTGTATAAGAGAGCCACACCCACTATTCCCGTCCCTCCCATTTTTATCTGACTATTCACATTAATATCTGATGGACGCGCACAAAGTGTCAAAGCTTTCTCTTTTATTTTACTTCAGTTATATGATATTCCATATTTACTATGTATGCATTTTCTGTAAGTCTAATCACGTGAATAACTTAAGGGCTCACGGAAAGTCCCAACGCTCTCACTATTACAGTACTCCAGATATATGACATCTAATATTTACTTTATATGGGAGCTGCCACGCACATTTATTATCTGACTACTGACATTAATAATAGATGACCTCAGACAAATTTGCAAAGCTGTCTCTATCATAGTGCTCGAGATATATGATATTGAATAATTACTTTGTATGGGAAGTGCCACGCCCACTTATTAAAAATTTGTGACCTCACACACATTTTCAAAGCTGCCTCTGTCATAATACTTAATATATTAGATATTAAAACTTCACTTTGTGTGGGAGGTGCCACGCCCACCAAAAATATCAAAAAATTTAAAGCTTATAGTTCCTTTCAGATTCACAGTTATACACTGTATAAATGTCAGGCAGATTGGTCCAATGGTTTAGCCTCCTATAAATTACAAACAAACAAACATACATACTTTCGCTTTTAATTATACCCTATACCACTATGTGGTTTCGGTATAATGACATTGTGCTGCTGTTTGTAACTACCAACAATATTTGACCTAGATCCATCTTTTATTATACCGATAGAATCAGAATCACTTTCTGAGTCGATTTAACAATGTTCGTCCGTCCGTCCGTACTTCTGTGTGTCCATGTACACATTGTAATCAAACTGCAGATCGCAAATATGAGTATATTTTGATAAAATCTGGTATATAAGCTTTCATCATCTATGGGTCAAACGCTATGGAAATTGGTGATAATCGGTCCATGTTCAGAAATAGCCCCCATACAAATGACCCCTATGAAATCGACATAAATTGCCATAAGATCCAAATTATTGTATAGATCTTAGTCAAATTGGGTTTGTAGGTGTTTATTACATCCATTAATAAGTAGTCCAAAAACGATCACTATGCGACAACTCTTAGTCATAGGCCCCATATATAGCTACTTCCCCATCTTCACTTAAATCTATCAAGAAACAAAAATATTGCACTGATTCATCTCAAATTTTGTTTGTATATATTTTCGCAAACTACAAGAGACTTTACCAGCCATGGTCAGGATCGGTCCATTTTTGGACCTAGTTCCCATATAGACATAGCATCCGATATGAACTTTTTCATATCTGGAGCCAAAAAAATTAATAAAAATGCCACTCAAATTTGGTTTATGCTTATTTTCTATATCCAATTAGTTGGGCCTAAGAGATAGGGTCTCTAAGCACATGGTATAGGGTATCGTATAGTCGGTCTAGACCGACTATATTGTTCTTACTTGTTTTAATTTAAAAACGAAACTCATGATACCATTAAAAAGAAGTCAGTATATCAGAGCCTAAATTACAACACTGCAGCCATTGTAATTAGAGAGCGATGGGTAGACAATTTACAAGGATCAACAAGAAGATTATTTTCAAACCCCAAAACAGTATCTGAAATAACGGGTGTTGATGCAAAATTTATTTCAAGAATTAAAACATTCATCAAAGTACTTGTATGCAATCAAAAAATTGGCGTTACAAAATTTTGCGATTACGCCAATGTAACGTAACTGCAAGATTATATACAACAGTCCACAAAATCTTTCATTATGGAGAAGATGACATTAAATATCATTTAGTACCAATTGAAAAAGAAGGCCCGGAATAAACGAAAAAGGATTATAGATTTTATGGAGAGAACAATACCAGAAAAATGACACGAAATTTTACAAACGAAGATCTGCTTAATATAATATTGGCAATTTCAAATCCATTCATCTCTAAGCATTCGAAATTAATGAAAACAAGTAAGCAAATTACAGTCGGTCTAGCCCGACTATACGATACCCTATACCATGGTTAAGAGACCCTATCTCTTCGGTCTAACTAATTGGATATAGCAAATAAGCATAAACCAAATTTGAGTGGCATTTTTATTAATTTTTTCGCTGCAGATATGAAAGAGTTCATATCGGATACTATATTAATATGGGGACTAGGTCGAAAAATGGACCGATCCTAACCATATTTGGTAAAGTCACTTATACTTTGAAAAAATATATACAAACCAAATTTGAGAAAAATCTGTGAAATATTTTTGTTTTTTGATAGATTTAAGTGAAGATCGGGAAGCATCTCTATATGGGGCCTATGACTAAGAATTTTCCTATAGGGAGTATTTTTTAAATACTGATAATGATAAACACATACAAACCCAATTTGACTGAGATCTATATGATAATTTGGAACTTAAGGCAATTTATGTCGATTTCATAGGGGTCATTTGTATGGGGGCTAGGTCTGAACATCTACCGATTTTCACCAATTTCAATAGCGTTCATCCCATGGCCGACGAAAGCTTCTATACCAAATTTCATCAATATATATTTCTAATTTGCGACCTGTACTTTGATTACAAGCTTTACATGGACACACAGACGGACGGACGGACGGACGGACGGACGGACATTGCTATTTCGACTAAAAAAGTGATTCTCAGTCGATCGGTATAATTAAAGATTGGTCTATGACGAATATTTTTGGTTGTTACAAACAGCAGCACAAAGTCATTATACCCAAACCACATAGTGGTATAAGGTATAAATATAACATCTGGACAATGGTGAAGTAGCGATAAGTCTGCTACTGGACAAAAATAATACAGAACTGGGTATCGGATATTTATAAGCAATATTAGAACTAAATGAAAAATAATAATTATTTACATTTACTGTTGTTTATAATAAAAACTAAAAAAACTTCCCGCTCAAAAAATTATCCCAAATATTTTGAAAGATTTATTTAGAAACAAAAACCATGCTAGATGCTCAAAAAAACTAAGCTCAAACTAATTCTGAATTCCTCAATAATTACTAAATCGATTTTAATTGAATTGAAATTGAAGAAAGGTTCAAGGTTCAAATATCTCAACTGGATCAGAATTTGTCCAACGAAAAACGATTTGGAGCCACTGTGAGCCGCATGATTAGCCAATAATTTAATTACTATTTAATTTACAATAATT
This sequence comes from Cordilura impudica, assembly GCA_963682025.1. Taxonomy (NCBI): domain Eukaryota; kingdom Metazoa; phylum Arthropoda; class Insecta; order Diptera; family Scathophagidae; genus Cordilura; species Cordilura impudica. The sequence goes on along the minus strand of OY821521.1, from coordinate 24,436,031 downwards.
TAATTACTTCTGGAAGAAGTATATTTTCATAACAAAGTTCCTTCTCTTAAATGAGTATCTATTCTTAAAAAAGTACCTTTTCTTAAAAAAAAAAAAACATTTTCATAAAAAGCAAATTTTCTTAAAAATTATCTTTTCTAAAATAAAGTACATTTTCTTAAAAAAAATTTAGATCTTCTAAAAAAAAGTATCGTTTTCTTTTCCCAAAAAACTTTTCTTAAAGAAATACCTTTTTCTAAAAAAAAAATCCTTTCCCAATATTATTATCCACGAGGGTTTATGACCTTATTTTCCTAATACCACAAACTCACTGAATTCGAACGCCCGTATGATTAGTACTAAATTTCTTTAAATTATCACTCACAGGTCTATGCACTAATTTAATAACTAGCGTCGCATAAATTTTACGTATAGGGTTTCTTAGTAACAGGATTTGGATGCGCTAGACCCCATAAGTTTGTGACTTTCGGAAACAAACTGCATGAGCCAAATATAGGAAGTGCATTTGCCATTTGCCGCTTAATGTCGCAAGTGATGTTCGAATTGCTTTGAAAAAAGTGTAAAGTGTTACGTAAAGTATTCGTTTGTGTTTAAACCGAAATATTTTCCTGTGACATTAATGGGAATATGTCGAATGTAGTTCGTACTTTTGAACAAAAGAAAGAAGAATACAAGGAGGAGTCTCAACTGGTGTCGGTCTACATTTGACCCCTCTAGGGGCATTCTAGGCGCTGTAGCCGCCAAATTTAATAATTTTATAAAACCACTATATTTGTATGGGAGCTCCCATAAACGGTGGAGATAAAAGAAAGGTATATCCTGAGAAAACGTTGCGGACAAAAAACTTATGACTAGATGGGACTCCTAGGCAGTTATGGGTCTTTTTATTCTATGTATTTCCAGTCTGTGATTTAAATTTTGTAATGTAATTTATTGATAAGAGATGGAGGGTATGTCTGCTCCTTAAAAAATTTGGGGATGGAACACTAATGGTAGTAAATAATACATTTGAGCCGCCTGGGAGTATCTTAGGAGCTGTGGGTGCCAATTTTTTACAATTTCATGTATTCAAAGGGTGTTTGTTTGCTTAGATAGAACCTACGAAAGGATTAGCTGTCAAACAAACTGTCATACTGCGCTCACTTTCTGACATTTATGATCAGTATACTCTGGCAAATCATCACAAATAGATTCATGCTTTAACAACGCTACCAAATTATCCAAATTTACTTTGAAAATCTGGCATCAATTCGTGCAACTTCTAGACGACTTCGTGCGTTTTATGGCGCACATAATCGTCCATCTGAGCAATCCATCTATCGACCTGTGGATGGATTTCATATCACATACTCTCTAGAAGATGCAATGACACCACGCGTCGAAGAAATGTGCGTAAAGAGAATATCGCCGAAAGTGTGGAAGAAGATCCAAATTTATCGATTTGTCATTTGTCGCAGGAATTGGTGCTCTGTTCGTCCACTATATGAAAAATTTTTCTCAAAGACCTTACCCTATACCCGTACAAGATTCAGCTGATGTAGGAATTAAAACCACGATATTAGGCACTAGAAACCGACTTGGAAACTAATCAATCCACAACAGATCCTATAGAACCATTACATTCAGAAAAATACACCTTTGGTGTAGTTTACACGCATTTGGCCTAATCGGACCTTATTTCTTCAAAAATTAAGCCGGAACTCACGTTACGTTCAATAAAGATCATTACCGCATCATAATCAACGATTCCTTGTTTGAAAATATCGATGAAATTGATCCGGTCGAGATGTGGTTTCAACAGGATGGCGCTACGTATCATACGGCAACCGCAACTATCGATTTATTGAAATCAGTAAGTTGATTTCGAGAAATGAACTTGGCAATTGGCATCCCAGGTCATGCGGCTTGACACCTCTCGGTTATTTCCTGTGCGGTTACGTGAAGTCACGGTCGGCGGAAAATTCTTCGAAAACAATTCTTCGCATGGAAGTTCTTAGAATAACAATTCTTCGAAAACAAATCTTCGAATTGCAATTCTTCGAATAACAATTCTTCGAAAACTATTATTCAAAAACCATATCTTTGAACACATTTTCGATGCAGTTTTTGACACGAGTTTTCCGTAAATCGAAAGTAAAAGCCTGTTGAGCATGTAGCATGCGTTTACTCCGCTCTTTTCCTTACCCGGAGTCAACGACGTGGACGTGGCGGATATCTGATTCCATTTATTTTTGTTTTGTTTTTTGTGTTTTTTAATTATTCCCCGCTATAGTTGAAAACCTCTATGGTTATTTCCCGCTATAGTTGAAAACCTATGATTATTCCCCGCTATAGTTGAATACCTCTATGATTATTGTTATTCGAAGAATTGTTTTTCGAAGAATTGTTTTCGAAGAATTGTTATCTGAGGAATTGCTATGCGAAGAATTCTTTTCGACGAATTGTTATTAGAAGAACTATTATTCGAAGAATCGTTTTTCGAAGAATTGTTTTCGAAAAATTGTTTTCGAAGAATTGTTTTCGAAGAATTCTCCGCAAATCGAAGTCACTGGTCTGCGCTGATAACCCAACAATTGAAGTCTTGGAGGCCAACATTGTTCGTGTTATTGTTGATATACGGAAAGAAATGCTCGAAAAAGTGGTCCAAAATTGGACGTCCAGATTGCGCTTCGTCAAGAACAGCCGCGGTGTATTGATCTTTCGAATAAAAATATTCTTTTGATTAAAATTTAATTTTTGTGTTATTTTTTATAATTTCAAGTTCTACCGGCGTTAAAAAACACCTTCTATATATGGGATCCCCTTTAATGAATGGAGATGGGAGATAAATATGTTGGGAAAAACTAACGGTGACGAAAAATTAAGGGCGGTCGATCCAACATTTTATTCTTCTAGAAGTAACTCTGTGGTAGATACGTAGTTTTTTTTGTCAATTTTTGCCTTCTTGCCACCACTTTGAGCTCTATGAGAAGCCGCTGCTCGGGCAGTTTTTTCGGAACCTCATCAATTTAGGGGCTCTAACGTTTCGAAATCGAAAAGTCATGCTCTATCCCAAACCTAATATACATATACTATATCATAAAGTAGTAAGCTTTTTAAAAAAGTACCTTTTCTTTAAAAATACCATTCCTTCAAAAAATATATTTTCTTAAAAAGCATCTTTTCTTGAAATAAGTAAAAGTAAAAGCACCTCTTTAAAAATTACATTTTTAGAAAAAGTACCTTTTCATAAAAAAATATCTTTTCTCAAAAAGAATTTTTTCTTAATCATTCAATTTCTGAAAAAGGAACATTTTCTAAAAAAAAAATCTTCTCTTAAAAAAAAATTACCTTTTCATAAAAAAAGTGCATTGTCATTAAATAGTACATTTTACTAAATAAGTACGCTTTCTTAAAACAGTACCTTTTCGTCCATATCTATGCAAAAGAGCATAACTATATTTTTTGTATTGTTTTATTACAATTATCTTTTTTATACACAAGAGTATTGCATAATATTTCTAATGTATTTTAGTTTTTATATTTCGAACATAACGATTTTTTGATTTAAAAGAAACATTCGGATCTACGAACGAAGTTCAGTGTAAACAATCCATTATCTTCTGTAATCTTTGCGATTTTCGTGACAATAACTCCAAGATAAATGTATATATGCAAATTTGACACAATATAATATAGATATAGTATAATCCTTGCAGATTGCGATTCGTTATTTTACTTATGTACTCGGGACGTGTATTCAATTTATAGAAATGCGAACGAACATAATTCTTTGCAATGTGTGAAGTTATTCCGGAAGTCTGAAATAGTTTCAATTTTCGATCAAAGCTTTCTCGCATTACAGAATGTTTCTTAAAGTACATAACACATTGATATGCAAAGATTTTCTCGTCCACGTGAGTCAATGAACTATTTTTGTAGTTCTTGAAATTATAATAAGCCAAATAATCCAAAGTCGATTTGGTTGTTAAGCGTCTTTCACTCGATTGTATGAATTTAAAGCGTGATATCGAATTATACAATAAATGCGTTTTATTGCGCGGATAGAAATCGGCATATATAGATGCTAACAGGGTGTAATCCATGTCGATAAGTTCCGATATTTTTGTTGGCACTGGTATACGTTTCGACAGACGTAGACTATCAAACATTTTACCTTGATAACCGTTACGTATTTCAAATGTCAGCAACAACCATGTCACCAAAATAAAACGTGCGAAATTCCGTTTAGGCAAAGTTTGAGTGGTCATTGGATTTCCGAAATAAATCTTTAACATGTTACGCATTGGATACTTATTCGTCGAACCAAATATAAAATTGCGTGCCGTTTTATTTCTGCGATGTTCTATAGTTTGTATGAATATCATCACTAGAATCAAATGAAATGCCAGAAATATCCATGTGGTTTTATTTACAGGATTCAGCAATTGTTTAATAGGACCAAAAAATAAGCCACCACGAACTACAAATATGTAGGGACTTGTATGATATGTCAATGTGCTAGTATATTTAAAACCATTTGGTATAGTTAAACTTAAACCACCAATAGCAATTTGAGATAAATCTTGGTCTAACTGAAATTATACAACCAAACAAATTTCGATTAAATGGGTATTTTAATATGAATGAAAATAAAGTTAACTTTTTAAGTCGGTATTCCTGACCAGTAAAATTAAAAAGCTAAAATTTAGCAAAGACCATAATCCGTAAAAAAAAATGTTAAACTAAAGAACGTCGGAAAAGCCAGTCGAAAAAATATGTAAGAAAAATATAATTAAGAAAAAAAAATTCAGTTAAAATTTTTTTCAGTTAACATTTTTTTTTCATGCATCTATTTATTGAATCTTATGCCGTTTTCTTTTCTGACAATAAATGTCGCACTTTATTGGCACTTTTTTTTATATAATCTGAATTAAGAGTAGCCTAATCTTATACATCAATCGAAAGGTCTCAAAGTCGAGCCATCGTAATCGCAAAAAATTGCAGCCATCGACTTCTTTCAGGTCATAGTGTGAGAATATTTCCCCATTGTTCCCCTTTTTTGAATACTTTCACCCTATGACGTCAAAGAGGATAATAATCAAATTTTTTTTACATTTTATGAACATAGCACTTTGAGACCTTTCGATTGATGTATAAGATAAGGTTGCTCCTAATTCAGAATATATAAAAAAAAATACACTTTTCGAAAAAAGTGCAAATAAAATGCAACATTTTTTATCAGAAAAGAAAACGGCATTAACTTAGTAAACTAACAATAGTTACACTGGTCTACAAATTAAAAAAAAAATTGACTGTAGAAACGAAGCATGCCTTTTAACTAATCTGGGTGCGCTGAATTCGAATCTGGCATAAAAATTGGGAAATCACTCTTGTTCATTTTTAATCGCATGCTGGCAATACTGTAAAACAGTCAATGCTGACACTATAATTTCGCAATTATTAATTTGACAGAAGCCCACATTCATTCTAAATCTTCATAATAGTAGCGTTTAAGCATGTCAGGGAGACCGTGTGTTACCGAGTCAAGCTATTATTTTGCTTTGTGTGTGGTGCATATTTGGTTGGAAAGAAAGGATATGCAATATCAGAATCATTAAAATATACATATTTGCATTATTTTGGTTTTTCTGTCAGAAACTTGGGCAAAACGTGGACACCCACAATGTTTTGCATAGTTGCAGAAATGGTCAAATGGCAGGAAAATCTATTTCGATTTTTCAATTTCAGTACTTTGGAGAGAGTCAAGCAACCGCCAAAGCGATTGTTATTTCTATTTAACAAAAGTTGCTGGATTCAATTTGAAAAATCGAAGAAGTATTACTTACGCGAATATCCCATCGGTCTCCAAACCAGTTCCACGTCCACCAAATGATCCATTACCAGTCATTGCCAGTGCTACGAGCTGTGAAACCGAAACATCTTTCACCAGCAGTGGTTGTTTGTATGAGGCTGATGATGAACGCCATTTAGTGACTCAAGCTGAGCTGAATGATCTAATTCGGGATTTGCATTTAACGAAACAAGACGCACAATTACTAGCTTCACGCATGCAGCAGTGGAAATATCTTGTAGTTGAGACAAAAGTAACAATCTATAGAGGTAGAAGCTTGGAATCGGCTGCATATTTTGAAAAGAAACACTCTATTCTATAATGTACTGATGTTGGTGATTTATTTCAAAAAATGAACCAGCCATTTGACAACACTGTATGGAGATTATTTATTGATGGCTCTAAGTACAGTTTAAAGGCTCTTGTTTTGCACAGTGGGAATGAAAAACCATCCATACCAATTGCTCATGCCATTAATACAAAGGAAATGTATGAATCAATGACTGAAATTTTTACATTACTCAAATACAACGGATCATAAATGAAAGATCTGTCGTGATTAAGGTGTGTGATTTAAATTTCTTTGTAAATGTAGTATAGACCATCGTAAATAACTGTAAATTAATCTGTCGTAAATAACTGTAAAATAATGGGTTGTTGACTGGTATGCAAGGAGATTTCACAAAATATTGTTGTTTCCTTTGTCTACATGTCATCGTTACGTCAAAACAGAGTGGCCAAAAAGAACTGAGTATTCACCAGGAAAACAAAACATTTCAAATAAACCATTAATTGATCCAAATGACGTTCTTCTTCCGTCGCTGCACATAAAATTGGGCCTTTTTAAGAACTTTGTCAAGACTCTGGACAAAGATGGTGCAGCATTTAAATATTTGTTAGCGGTTTTTCCTAAAATTTCATATGCTAAAATCAAAGAAGGCATATTTGTTGGCCCTCAGATCAGGAAGCAATTGAATGATGACTCATTTTTCACAATGTTTATTGGAGAAAGGATATGCAGGCTGGAAATCTCTCAGGATCATCGTGGACAGTTTTCTTGAAACAATAAGATTGAAAACTACAGACAAATTGTTGCTGAATTATTGAAAAATTATCACGAATTAGGTGCACGAATGTCACTCAAAATGCATTTTCTTCGTTCGCATTTAGATTATTTTCCACAAAACCTACGTGCGGTGAGCGACAAACAAGGGGGCGTGCTCACCAAGATTGAATGAAAATTGAAAGAAATTGTCAAGTATTTTGGGACAAAAGCATGCTGGAAGACTACTGCTGGACTCTAATACGTGAAACCGAACCAACAAAATACAAACGACGTTCAAATAACGCCATTCACTTTTGAAAAAACGAATAAAAACATTTTTTTGTATCTCGAAAACCTGACGTGATAAAGAAAAACCAACTACAGATTCGAATTCAGCCCACCAAATTACCAAAGGACAGAGGTTTGGTTGGTCCAGTCCAAAACCTTGTTGGCTAGTGTTATTCAACTCTTAAAATATTAGATCCGGTCAGTGCTAGAAAAAATTTAATTTTTCTACATAAACCCAATCTTTAATATTAATAGGCTAGGCGATTTCTTATTACCGATATTATATTCTACCGTTTTATCCTGATTTTGACCAAACGTAGGATATTATTTGAGCGGTATTTCTTTTTAGCTGTTCCCCAGATTTACAGATTTTTAATTTTTTTTCTTTATTTTGAGTAAATTACATTTAAAGTTGCAACTAACACATACATATAATTATACATACTAGCAGATTCCAACCCTCGAAATTCGGGTGCAAATTCTAGGAAATTTTATTTTTTCATTAAACAAAGACCCTAAAAGTATGCTAATCAATTATATCCAATTTACAAATCAACACAAAAAACAAACTCATTTTTATTACACTTTAACAAATTTAATAAACATACACATAGCTTTGTATAATTTTGTGTATGTGTTAGTAGCAACTTTAAATGCAATTCACTCAAAATATAAGGAAAAATTTAAAAATCTGTAAGTCTGCAAACCGGCTAAAAAGAAACACATTTCAAATAATATACGTTTGGTCAAAAGCGGGATAAAACGGTAGAACAAAACATCGGTCACAATAAATCGCCTAGCCTATTAATATTATAGATGCTATGTGTGTGTTTATTACATTTGTTAATGTGTTTGTTAATGAGTTTGTTTTCTTCATTCAAAATAATAATAAAACAAAGTAGTGTTGGTTTGCGAATTGGCTAAGTTGAAAAATAAAGTTGCCTAGAAATTTCACTCGAATTTCGAGCGCTGGAATCTGCTAGTATAAATAAATATTCATTGGCTTAGATTTCCTTCTTAGGCGTTGGTGCATACGATTGTTGAGAAGGTCACGTTCTAGGAGATTCGAGTGAGTTTCTACAGTTTCTCTGTATTTTCTCTATATTAGATGCTGTGGCGCTTTCCCCTAATTTTATATCGTAGCAGCCAATAGGTTTCATGATTGAATTATATATCAAAAACTTACAATTAAGACTTAGCTTTGAATTTCTGCCAATCACCTAATTCTATCTGTCAATTTTTTTTTTTTTTTTTTTTTGTCTTGTATTTTAATAATATCTGTATGAGAGCTGTTATCTTTGTAATGACATATTTTCATTCTATTTTGTTATTATTTTCGTAACAATTATTTTCGAATTTGAAGCAGATATTTTTTTATTAAGTCCTCCTAGATTGGCAAAATCTTCCACATTGCGGCTGTCAGGATGAAGGACCAGGTATTTTACATAACAAATTTAAGGTATTTGCTGATTGTTTGTTTGGCTTTGAGGGCATATTTCTCTTCTGAGCTTAAAAGTAACGTCAATTCATTTTGATTCATTTACTCTTATTTTACACCTGTATTTACCACCAGTACTCCAATTTTAGATGCTTAAAAATGGAGTGCAATATGCAAAGGTTAAAGTAATCGCGTTTTCATTATTTGACATGTCCGTTGTATAAAGAAATACCAGCTTTTATATGCTGTGGGGGGCTTACAAAGCTTTTCTCCTTTATTGAGAATTTTCTGCTTATTATATAGCTTTTCATTTATTTCCGAGCATTTGGGGACAGCAACCGTTTAATTTTTGTGGAGTAGACACTCGTACCAAACCCTACAGAAAGCTTAAGACGTCAATAAAGGAAGCAGACCAGTACTTTTTCTTCAAAGGTTTTTCGTTTAGCGCTAACTACCTTATAAACTTCCTCGCTGGTGCTATGGCTTCGCCTAAAATTGAATTGATGTTCTAGGATGATGTTATTTTATTTTCTCGAACAATTTTGATAGATTTGACAATAAACTGATTGGCCTCTTCGAATCACCCTTTCAGTGGTCTTTACCATTCGAGGGATAAAATTCCACGCATTTTATAGCATTAACTATAAAATAATTATTTTCAATGCTTTTCGGGATAAGTTCACATTTCCACCTATACAAATATTTGTAATAGGTTGCTTTCCAATGTAGCAAAAAGGCGCGATGGAAATAAATGTAACATTTTGCTTTCCAATGTATTCCAAAAGGCGAAATGGAAATATTTATATGATGTAATCTCATCAGAGTAATCCTACAGCGGTAGCCAATCTGTACCTGTTTACCCATGAAATAAATCTGGAATAATTTTGGGGTGTTACATACATAGTAAAAAAGGCAAGACGGGAATATTTGTAATAGGTTGCTTTACAATATTTATTTCGTAATGGTGTAAACTTAACAGATGTAAGGATTTATACAAAAGTTTCAGGGAAGTCCACTGAAAAATTAAAATATGTATAACAAACACTAGAAGCTTATATAGAAAATTAAGAAAAAATCATGTTAGTCCGATCCCAGGGGAGATGTATAAACATCTAGTAATTAAAGATTTTTTATGACACTTTTTTAAAAACAAACAGAAACCGTCATCTATGTACCATAAAAATATATATTACTATTTCCTATGTCAACCAGTTAATTTTTAAATTTTCATTTTTTATTTTTCATTTTTTATTTATCATTTTTCATTTTATATTTTCGTTTTTTATTGTCCATTTTTCATTTTTCGTCTTTGATTTTTCAATTCTCAATTTTTAATTTTTTTTTATTTTCATTTTTCAAATTTCGTTTTTCACTTTTTATTTTGATTTTTTTTTTTTGAATAATTTTTAATTATTCTTTTATCATTTCTTATTTATCATTTTCATTTTTATTTTCATTTTTAATTTCTCATTTTCATTTTTATTTTTCATTTCTCGTTTTTCGTTTTCATTTTTCATTTTTCGTTTTCGTTTTTCATTTTTAATTTTTTATTTTTCATTTTTTATTTTCCATTTTTTTATTTTCATTTTTAATCTTACATTTCTTTTACACTTATATTTTACATTTTACATTTTACATTTTACATTTTACATTTTACATTTTACATTTTACATTTTACATTTTACATTTACATTTTACATTTTACATTTTACATTTTACATTTTACATTTTACATTTTACATTTTACATTTTACATTTTACATTTTACATTTTACATTTTACATTTTACATTTTACATTTTTACATTTTACATTTTACATTTTACATTTTACATTTTACATTTACATTTTACATTTTACATTTTACATTTTACATTTTACATTTTACATTTTACATTTTACATTTTACATTTTACATTTTACATTTTACATTTTACATTTACATTTTACATTTTACATTTTACATTTTACATTTTACATTTTACATTTTACATTTTACATTTTACATTTTTACATTTTACATTTTACATTTTTACATTTTACATTTTACATTTTACATTTACATTTTATATTTTACATTTTACATTTTACATTTTACATTTTACATTTTACATTTTACATTTTTTTTACATTTTACATTTTACATTTTACATTTTACATTTTACATTTTACATTTTACATTTTACATTTTACATTTTACATTTTACATTTTACATTTTACATTTTACATTTTACATTTTACATTTTACATTTTACATTTTACATTTTACATTTTACATTTTACATTTTACATTTTACATTTTACATTTTACATTTTACATTTTACATTTTACATTTTACATTTTACATTTTACATTTTACATTTTACATTTTACATTTTACATTTTACATTTTACATTTTACATTTTACATTTTACATTTTACATTTTACATTTTACATTTTACATTTTACATTTTACATTTTACATTTTACATTTTACATTTTACATTTTATATTTTACATTTTACATTTTACATTTTACATTTTACATTTTACATTTTACATTTTACATTTTACATTTTACATTTTACATTTTACATTTCACATTTTACATTTTACATTTTACATTTTACATTTTACATTTTACATTTTACATTTTACATTTTACATTTTACATTTTACATTTTACATTTTACATTTTACATTTTACATTTTACATTTTACATTTTACATTTTACATTTTACATTTTACATTTTACATTTTACATTTTACATTTTACATTTTACATTTTACATTTTACATTTTACATTTTACATTTTACATTTTACATTTTACATTTTACATTTTACATTTTACATTTTACATTTTACATTTTACATTTTACATTTTACATTTTACATTTTACATTTTACATTTTACATTTTACATTTTACATTTTACATTTTACATTTTACATTTTACATTTTACATTTTACATTTTACATTTTACATTTTACATTTTATATTTTTCATTTCTAATTTTCCATTTTTCATTTTTCGTTTTTAATTTTTCATTTCTTATTTTTCATTTTTCGTTTTCATTTTTCATTTTTTGTTTTTTATTTTTAATTTTTCTTTCTAAATTTCCATTTTTCATTTTTTATTTTCCAATTTTTAATTTTTCGTTTTTCATTTTTAATTTTTAATTTTGTATTTTTCATTTTTAATTTTTCATCTTTTATTTTTTAATTTTCATTTTTCGGTTTTCATGATTTATTTTTCATATCTCATTTTTTATTTTTTATTTTTATTTTCCATTTTTATACCCTATACCACTATGTGGTTTGGGTAAAACAGTTAGTTGGGCCTAAGAGATAGGGTTTCTAAACGCATGGTATAGGGTATCGTCTAGACCGACTATAAATTTCTCACTTGTTATTTTTCATTTTTCATTTTTTATTATTCATTTTTTATTTTTTATTTTTAATTTTCCATTTTTTATTTTTATTTTTCGGTTTTCATGTTTTATTTTTCATATCTCATTTTTTATTTTTTATTTTTCATTTTCCATTTTATTCTTAATTTTTAATTTTTTATTTTTAGTTTTTTATTTTTAATTTTTTATTTTTTTTTTTTATTTTTCATTTTTTATTTTTCATTTTTCATTTTTTATTATTCATTTTTTATTTTTTATTTTTAATTTTCCATTTTTATTTTTCATTTTTTACTTTTAATTTTCTATTTTTCATTTTTGATTTTTCATTTTTTATTTTTCGTTTTTTATTTTTCATTTTTTATTTTTCATTTTTGATTTTTCATTTTTATTTTTTATTTTTCATTTTTTGTTTTTCATTTTTTATTTTTTATTTTTCATTTCTTATTTTTCATTTTTTATTTTTCACTTGTCATCTTTTATTATTCATTTTTTATTTTTTATTTTTAATTTTTCATTTTTATTTTTCATTTTTTATTTTTAATTTTTCATTTTTTTTTTTCATTTTCATTTTTCATTTTTGTGTTTTCATTTTTATTTTTAATTTTTTATTTTTCATTTTTTGTTTTTTATTTTTCATTTTACATTTTTTATTATTCATTTTTTATTATTCATTTTCCATTTTTACTTTTCATTTTTCATTTTTTATTTTTAATTTTCTATTTTTCATTTTCTATTTTTCATTTTTTATTTTTCATTTTTCATTTTTCATTTTTTATTATTCATTTTACATTTTCCAACAGGTTATTACATATCATAATTTTTTCACCAATACAATCATAGGTCACACCGATTTTGTCTTACGCGTTACATGTTACGCTGTTTTTGTGATTGTATTGTGAAATAGAAATTTTCCCCCCTGCACGTATAGATGTTTACACATCAAAAGGTTGGATTGGCCGATAAAAATATATGACGACCTTGCCTGCGATATGAGAATAATTAATGTCCAGAAAATTCGAACGAAATCCGTAAAAATTAAAAAAAAAGGGGTGCAAAAGACTGCGTGGCCAGTAAAAAGCATATGGCGACCGTAACTGGAGTACAGATCGTGTGTGCCAAATTTCAGAGAAATACGTTGAAAACTAAAAATTTGTAAAGCGGTCAAACAAACAAACAGAAAATGAATTTTATATATATATGGATAACTAATTATGTATGTATGTAACCAAGAAATATTACTTAAAAATACTTACATCTCCGAAACAACCTGTCGAATTCTTATGCAATTTTATTTCAGTATAACCTTTGGAAATACGTAAGTTAATTTTAAAATTTAAAGTTTTAGCCACTAATTTTAAAATATCTCCTTCAATGCCACCCAAAAGTTGCAGATCCCTCAAATGATTTGGATTTTCTGGATTACCTTTGAAAGTTAAAAATGGTTCCATAATATTAACTGTTACAGCTAAAGGACAACCATGGAAATTCGTAAGAGGTTGGAGAAATAAAATCTTTTTTTGAAGACTGCCATTTTCATAACGATTGATTTCATGTATGGTGAAAGATTTATGACAATCATTAGCTGAGAATATCTTATAAGTATAGAAACGAATAAAAACATCGTTGAAGGATTTTATCATAACGACGACATTTTTAACACTGAACTTTAAACATAAATCAAATATTTTATTTAGATGGAAATGCATTAACTCCTTTGATCTATTTGTCAACAAAATGTAAAAATAGAAGTCACGTTGATGGTTTGTTCTGGGAATCCGGAAGCATAGAGCTCTGTTGTAAGCATAAGAAAATAAATTGAGGAAAATTAAGTTTTGTACCAACGGTTGATTTATAATTTCAGAAAACTTAACTCAAACGCCGACCAAGAATCTACAATGAATAAATTATAATCCCATGGCCGATCATCGGGTCGACTGAAGAGCAGCTGAATGCTCAATGTATCATTGAAAGAATATAGAAAATAATGCAATACTGCTTTATTATAAATTTGTTGTTCACTAAAAATAGCAGCACTTTTTTCCATTATAATTAACGTATTCGTTTTCGGACTTATGAAATGTCGAATCATATAAACCGCCACCTTAGTATACTCCACAATATCTTTATCATAAGACCACTTGTCTGAAATATGATTTGATTTTATAGGTGTTGCAAAAGAGCTTATAAATAGTGAAATTAAAATATATTTTAACATTTTTTTGTTTTATTCTATACCATTAACGTATCGTCTGGTTTGAAGAAATGCACTAAACTACTTCTTGGCAATAGTTCGTTGCAAATTGAATAGATATTACATAAAAGATAGAAGAAAGTTTATTAATTAGTTTGTATTAAATATTAATGACATGCTTTTAAATAGCAATATTTATATAGCAAAGCTGACGTTGTAATTTAATTCCATTTAAAATTTACATTGTTGCTTTGGGCTTCAGAATAAGTATATTTATAGACATTACCAGACAAGAGACTGATAGAGAGAGAGAGAAATGGGATGGGAACCGGTATCGGTTGCAACATCCATTTACTGTGAGCGTCAAAAGAAACTGTACACTTTAGGCGTTTATGTTTTCAACTTTATTACACTCTATTACAACATTTTATATTTTTTGAAAAATATGTTTTCTCGTTTCTCATTTTATAACAAATAAGAAAATTATAGTCGGTCCAGACCAGCTATGGCCAAACTACGGCCCGCGGTCCGTATACGCCAACATATTTTGCATGGCCTGCTGTGTATAATAAAAGGACATAGTTTATATAGGCCGCTTAGTTAATAAAAATTCTAAATATGATGTTTTTTTTATTTTACAAAACAAAAAAATAAGTTTTTTTTCCAAAGCTTCTAGTACAATTTATAGAAAGAAACATTAAAACTCCTTAATGGTACCAATTAATAGGTGTTTTTTGAATTGCATCAAAATTGAACTTTTAAACTGAAACTTGGGGAACAAAAAGAAATAAAAACTTGGAACTAAAAGAAAAAAATTGGGTCTAAACTAAATTAAAATTTCGGAGGTTGAGTGGAATTAGACAAAGAGAATATTAAAATTTGGAACTTGGAACAAAAAGAGTATAACAATTAGGAACTAAACCATTAGGAACCATTTGCAGATGGTGATTTTATAAAAAATTGTGTGGTATGTGTTTCTAAATTTCTGTTCCCAGAACTAAGTTCAAAATTTTAAAATATGACCCTGTCCAGACAAGCTGTTACGCGAAGAATTGGTCATATCAATGATGATTTAAATGAGCAGCTGTCAGAAAAATTAGAAAATATAAATAGACCATACTGTGATATAGCTTTAGACGAGAGCTGCGATATAAAGGATACTGCACAACTATTGACTTTTGTTCGATCAATTAATGAAGAATTTGAAATTACACAGGAGCTGTTATCCATGGCTTCAATGAAAAATAGAACTACCGGGGCAGAACCTTTTAACGAAGTTGAAGAATGTCTTTTGAAATATAATATTAAATGGGAAAATCTTGTTAATGTGACTACCGATGGATCCCCAAACTTAGCGGGTTCAAATATAGGCCTACTGAAAAGAATTTAAGACAAGGTTCACACGATTGATCCAAATAAGCAGCTTATTATGATTCACTGTAAAAGTGTATTGAAAATAGAACACGTAACTAAGGTTATAATTAAACTGGTAAACTTTCTTCGATCAAAAGGGTGAAGACACAGACAATTTATATCTTTGCTTGAAGAGCTCGACGCTGAATACTCAGATGTATTATAGCACAACCATGTTCGATGGTTAAGCTTAGGTGAAGTTCTACGACGGGTATGGAATCTTAAAGAAGATATTATAACTATTTTAATATTACACGAAGAAGAAGATTTTCCTGAGTTAATTGATACGTCATGGCTTCCGATTTCGCCTTTTCAGTCGATCTATTGTACCCTTTTAATGAATTTAATAAAGTTTTACAAGGCAAAAATATTTATGCTCATACTATGGTACAAAGCTTAATTCTTTCAACATAAAATTAAGACTTTTCGAACAGGATTTATTGGACAAAAATTTTAATCATTTTCCTACAGTTAAAACACTCCAGGATGTCATTCGAGAAAATGTTAAGCATTTGCTGAAAATGTACGTGCTTCAGCAAATGAATTTAATCGAATATTTGATTGTTTTCATATAATTCAAAATGATTTTTCAATTATTCGCAATCCATTTGCTACTAATGTCGAGAGTGCTTCAAGTGATATTCAGCTGGAATTAATTGATTTACAATGTGATGCGTCTATGCAAGATTTATTTAATCATCAAATGGACAACTTACCAAATTTTTATCGTCTTCTGAATAAAGAAACATACTTTAATATAGGAAATCTGGCTAAAAAAATGTGGGATATATTTGAATCAACATACATTTGTGAACAAATGTTCTCTATAATAAACCAAAATAAAAGTCCATCGCGATCTAGGATAAGCGATGAAAATTTGTATGCAATACTAAGAATTTCAACAAGTAATTTCTATCCAGATATTGAAAAATTAAGCACTAATTGTAAACAACTAAATGTATCGCACTAAATAAAGATTTTTTAAATAAATTTGATTATTTTATTGCTAAAAATTTAAATTAACTTTATTTCTGCTTTTCAGAAAATAATATTTTTTGGCCACTCGAGCAATTTTCTAATTAGATAATGGCCCGTCAGTCGAAAAGTTTGGCCATGGCTGGTCTAGACCGACTAAACGATAATCTATACCATGCGTTTAGAGACCATAAGTGATATTATTATTAATTTCTTTGCTCTCGAATATGAAAAAATTCATATCGGATGCTAAATATAGGGACTATGTCGAAAAATGGACCGACTCGAACTATGTTTGCTAAGGTAAGGTCACTTATTTCTTGCAAAAACATATACAAAACCAAAATTGAGAAGAATCTGTGAAACATTTTTGTTTTTTGGTAGATTTGAGTGAGGATCCTTAATATACACAAACCCAATTCTACCGAGATCTATATGATAATTTGGACATTATGGCAATATAAGTCGATCTCATAGGGGTCATTTGTATGGGGACTAGGTCTGACCATGAACCGATTTTCAGTAATTTCAGTAATTTCATCCTATGGGCGTTAGAAGTTAATACACTAAATTTCATCAAAATATATTCATATTTGCGACCTGTAGTTTGATTACAAAGTTTACATGGACACACAGACGGATGGACGAACGGACGGACATCACTAAATCCATTCAGAAGGCTAAATCGACTCAGTTTAATTTATAAAAAATGTTTGTAAATTACTTTTCCTCAATTGTAATTACTTATTTTGGAATTCGCTCGATTTCATTATAATTTTTTTAAACTATAGCCGATCTAGAGGGTAGTTATTGCAAAACTAAGGAAGGTTCCAAAGCGAGGAATGCAGAACACTATATATTAGCTTTCAGAGGAGGGAAAAATCTATACATGAATTTCCAAAATTTTAACTAGAAGCACTTCTACTATTCTATCTGTAATATTAATAAGCCAGGCGATTTCTTGTGACATATTTTAAATCTTCAAATCCCAACCGATTTTGACAAAATATATGCCATTTGAAAGTATTTCTTTGCAGATGTACACCACATTTACAGATTTACACCATCTGGTAAATATTTCTTAAGTAAAATTCATTTAAAGTTGGTACTAACACAAACATAAAATACTTATTTAAGTTTCAAATAGAAAACTATACAAATCTACGTGTGTGTGTGTGTTTTCATATTTGTATTGAATTGCGAATTGGCTAAAACGGGTGAGCATACCTTTGGGCTCTTATAAAATCATGTATTAACAAACCCAATTATATATCTTCTGTATGTTCCACAAATATTTATAATGAAATTTATTGAATTTTATTTAAAAATTCACAATTAAATGAATTTTGATTAAATATTCATAAATTTTTTGTATATATAGATTAAAAAAAAACATTAAAAAAAAAAATTTTAAGGAAAAAATGTAATGAAGAAATAAAATTTCCTAAAATTTGCGCTCGAGTTTCGAGGACTGGGCTCTGCTAGTATATGTATATTGAAACGCTGAAGGACTGCTAAATATTTACTACAGCTGAAAAAGGGAATTTGGTGGTTTCCATCGGAGAAACCACTGCAGGAAAGAAAGACTGCACTCAAACACTTAGGTAATTACTGCAAAGGATAATTTTAACGGTAGAAGAGACAGTAAGATGCTATCACTTAGGAACAGATATAGTTCATCAAAACATCTAAACTGAAGGATTTTTAATTATACCCTATAGCACTATGTGATTTGGGTATAATGACTTTGTGCTGCTGTTTGTAACAACCAGAAATATTTGACCTACACCCATCTTTAATTATACCGATCGAATCAGAATCACTATCTGATTCGATTTAACGATGTCCATCCGTCCGTCCGTCTGTGTGTCCATGTAAAGCTTGTAATCAAACTGCAGGTCGCAAATATGAATATATTTTGACGAAATTTGGTATTTGATCTTTTATCGGCCATGGGATGAACGCTATTGAAATTGCTAAGAATCGGTCCATGTTTAGACCTAGCCCCCATACAAATGACACCTATGAAATCAACATATATTGCCATAAGATCCAAATTATCATACAAATCTTAGTCAAATTGGGTTTGTATGTATATATTACATCCATTAATCAGTAGTCCAAAAATGATCCCTATTGGACAACTCTTAGTCATAGGCCCCATATAGAGCTGCTTCCCGATCTTCACTTAAATCTATCAAAAAACAAAAATATTGCACTGATTCTTCTCAAATTTTGTTTGTATATAATTTTGCAAAATACCAGAGACTTTACCAAACATGGTCAGGATCGGTCCATTTTTAGGCCTAGTCCCCATATAGATATATCATCCGATATGAACTTTTTCATATCTGCAGCCGAAAAAATTAATAAAAATCCCACTCAAATTTGGTTTATGCTTATTTTCTATAACCAGTTAGTTGGGCCTGAGAGATAGGGTCTCTAAACGCATGGTATAGGGTAACGTATAGTCGGTCTAGACCGACTATAATTTTCTTACTTGTTTTGAAATCGATTAGTGTTCACCGACAGGAGAAAATTTAATATATTTGGATCTAATAGCGAAAAGTTAATTAAGAGCATCTTTCAAGACGGTGAAACATTGTGGTGTATTGATGGTTTGAAGGTCTCACTCGGCCCCTGGTGCTGGATCTCTGCATTTCATCGAAGAAATAATGGAATAAATTGGTCGAAAAATGGACCGATCCTGACCATCTTTGGTAAGGTCACTTTTTTTCTGCAGAATCTTATACAAAACAAATTTGAGAAGAATCAGTGCAATATTTTTGTTTTTTTAATAGATTTAAGTGAAGATCAGGAAGCAGCTCTATATGGGGTCAAAGGGATCATTTTTGGACTACTCATTAGTAGATGTAATGAATGCATACAAACCCAATTTGAGTAAGATCTATATGACAATTTGGATCTTATGGCAATTTATGTCGATTTCATATGGGTAATTTATATGGGGGCTAGGTCTGAACATGGACCGATTCTCACCAATTTCAATAGCGTTCATTCCATGGCCGATGGAAGCTTCTGTCCCAAATTTCATCAAAATATATTCATATTTGCGACCTGTAGTTTGATTAAAAGGTTTACATGGACACACAGACGGACGGACGGACGGACGGACGGACGGACATTGTTAAATCAACTCAGAAAGTGATTCTGATTCGATCGGTATAATTAAAGATGGGTCTAGGTCAAATATTTTTGGTTGTTACAAACAGCAGCACAAAGTCATTATACCCAAACCACATAGTGGTATAGGGTATAATAAAATATGTAAAATGAAAAATAAAAAATAAAAAATTAAAAATTAAAAATTAAAAATAAAAAATTAAAAATGAAAAATCAAAAATGAAAAATAAAAAATGAAAAATGAAAAACGAAAAATTAAAAATGAAAAATGAAAAATGCAAAATAAAAAAAAAATAAAAAATAAAAAATGAAAAGTGAGAAATGAAAAATAAAAAATGAGAAACGAAAAATAAAAATGAAATATTAAAAATAAAAAATGAAAAATGAAAACTGAAAAATGAAAAATGAGAAATGAAAAATAAAAAAATGGAAAATAAAAAATAAAAAATAAAAAATGACAAATAAGAAATAAAAAATAAAAATAAAAAATGCGAAATAAAAAATTAAAAATGAAAAATGAAAAATGAAAAAATGAAAAATAAAAATGAAAAACAAAAAAAGGAAAAATGAAAAATAAAAAACGAAAAATTAAAAATTAACCGGTTGAAATAATAAATAATAATAAATAATATTATATTAGCAGAGCCACTGCAGTTGGTTGCTATAAGTGATACATAAATGACTTTTTCTGTTTCATTTTAAGAAAGTGCCATAATTACTAGATGTTTACACATCTTCCCTGTTATCGGACTCACATGATTTTTTTTTTTACTTTTTTGCTTACTCCAAGATCTCGATGAATATCATAATTTTTGACATACCAGAGCGCGCTTACAACGTCTCTAAGGATTTTGTTTTGAAATCGTTAAATACTTTCAGTGTGTGTGTTTAGCTGCACATCCCCATAGTTGCGATCCATAGGTCCATACTGGTTTTATTACTTGATTGTAGATCAGCAATTTATTTTTCATTGAAACTTTTGAGTGTCTTCCAATAAGCCATTTAAATTTTTTATTGTTTGTATGTTTATTAATCACTTCTGTCTTAGTATGGTCTTAGATCCAGACCCTTGTCCACGTTGCATCATATTATAAGTAGTATATCGTATAGTCTCGCATGACCGACTACAACTTTTACTTGTTTTTTTTTTTTTCATTCAAGAATTGAAGGGATTTTAATTTATAAATAGTTTTTTATGTTTTTAGTTTGACCGGATATTCATGTTTCACACCCTGTGTTCTCATTATAACATAAACAATTCCAAATCCATAGAACGTACGGCCACATCATTTTGCTGACATGCGCAAAATTAACCGACACTCTCAGCACATAATGTTGCCAACTTAAATTACAAAACCAACATAAACATTTGAATTATAATCACTGCCATACACTTGGAATTTCACTCAAAAACATTTTCGGCAAAATGCACTATGAACATTATAGGGAAAACAATTCGAATTGGAAATTAGTTGTCAAACTCATTGAGACGAGAACGGACGGGATTTAAAAAAACAAAAGGAAAACTACAAATAAAAATAAAACGAAAAGTGGTGGTGTTTTGAAAAGTCTGCACAATACACTAAATGATGTGTATAAGCAAAATATAAGAAAAAAAATAGAAAAAGAAAAACATCTGACTCAAAATTACAGGAAAAAAAACGGGCAGCAAGGCAGCCTAATTAATAGATTTATTTATTTTAACAAATGTTAACAAATATTTAACAAAAAAAAAAAAAAGAAAGAAAGGTGAAAATTCTAAAAAATATTATAACTCAAGTAAAACTGAAATCATTAAATAAAAGATATTGTGTAGTGGGCCAGCAAAGTATTGCAAATGCTAAATACAGAAGTTTGTCTGTTTTAAACATAAAAATCGTTCTAAAAATAAAACCTCAACAGAAAATTTATGTTGTTAGATGGTTGGTCCAATTGTTTGTTGGCTATTTTGGTTGGATGTTAGTTCAGCTTACTGGCAGACGTAGCGAGCGAGTGACTGTCTGTTTGACCAACAAACTGACTGATTGTGTATGTCTGACTACTGGCGGTGTTTTTAATATGTTCTGCGTTTTTTTTTTTTTTTTCTTATTTTTACCTCCCCAAATCCAAGTGAAACAAGTGAATGTTTAAACAAAAATTATGTATTTTATAGTTTTAAAAATAATCGCATACACGTTGTTCACTCGGAAATTTTTTTTTTTTTTTTTGATGTAAGAAAAATACATTTAAAAAAATTTTAATTCATATGTATTTCTTTATAGTGTTGTTCAGTGTATTCGTTTTATTTGCTCCAATAATAATAACAAAACAAAACGAAATAAACGCAACAACAAAACCACAAAAAGCATTTTTTTAAATCGCCAAAACAAAAAAAAATTAAAAATAGAATAAAACCCATTAACAGCATTAAAAATAAATAGTGAATATTTCGTAATATTGTATTGTATTGTGTTCTTTTCATTTATCGTTTTCAGCAAAAAATAAATAAACAAATATAAAACCTGAATTATAAACAACTACAAAAAAAAAGTACTAAAAATCTACAAAGTATGTAAGAAGTATTGTGTCTCAACGAAAATTTAATCAATTGTTTAATAAGCGAAATAATTAGAAAAAAAAAAGAAAACACACACACACACACATTCGGGTAAGTTTTAGCAAAATTAATCCTTAAGAATGTCATATCAGTTTACGTATTTCATTCCCTTGAAATGTTTTCAAATCGCATAATGTTTATAATTCTTTTAAAAGCGACAGGCTGCAATCGTTAAAGTGTTTATTAAGCGACTTGCTGAAAAAATTACGCAAACTTCTACTCAGGTTTCAATTCTGAATTTCTGTTATTCCCAAATAAATGTGTTTGGAATTTTTTAGGGTTTTCTTAGATTCCGTTTAAATTTTTGTGAATAAATATGTTTTATAATAGACCAGCTAACCCGGCAAATGCTGTTCTGCCTAAAATAATTATTTTGTCCCCAGATTTATTTGGTATGTATTTCAATACAGAATGAAATGCTTCTTAATGTTATTTTAAATGCTGATATTCTTTTCGATTTAATAAATTCAATTTTGTTTCACATAACACAATGTTTGTGTTATCTTATTATACTCAATACCACTATGTGGTCAGGGTATAATAATGACCTTGTGCTGATTTTTTAACTACCAAAAATATTTGACCTAGACTCATATATTGTTATACCCATCAATCAGAACGATTTTCTGAGGCGATTTAGCGATGTTCGTCTGTCTGTTTGTCCGTCTATTCGTACGTGTGTCCATGCGAACCTTGTAATGAGTTTATAGGTCACAAATACGAACATATTTTGAATAAATATGAACAAATTTAGTATATAAGCTTTAACCAGCAATAGGCCAAATGTTATTTAAACTGGTAAAAAGAGCTGAATGTTCAGACCTAGTCCATATACAAATGACCCCTATAAGATCGAGATAAATTTCCATAAGACCCAATTTATCACATAGATCTTGGTCAAATTTGGGTTTTCTTTGTGTTTATTACACCCATTAATCATAGCCCCCTTAAAAAGCTGTTTCCCGATCTTTACATATATCTATCAAAAAACAAAATTTTTACACAGATTTCCTCATATTTGGTTTGTATATTTTTTTGCTCTAATCCCCATATAAATATAGCATCCGATATGAACAATTTCATATCTGCAGGCAAAAAAATCAAGTAAGTCCGATTACAGGGGAGATGTGTAAACATCCAGTAATTAAAAAATTGTTTATGTCACTTTTTTCAAAACAAACAGAAAGCGTCATCTATGTATCACTTATAGCAATCAACTGCAGGGGCTCTGCTTATATAAAAACATTTATTATTATGTATTATTTCAGCCGGTTAATTTTTAATTTTTTATATTTCATTTTTATTTTTCATTTCTTATTTTTCATCTTTAATTTTTCGTTTTTCATTTTTCATTTTTTGTTTTTAATTTTTCTTTTTTATTTTTTACTTCTAATTTTTTATTTTTTATTTTTCATTTTTTATTTTTCATTTTTTGTTTTTCATTTTTAATTTTTTATTTTTAATGTAATTTTTTATTTTCCATTTTTCATTTTTCGTTTATCGTTTTTCATTTTTCATTTTTAAATTCTCTTTTTTTTAATTTTTATTTTTCATTTTTTATTTTTTATTTTTCATTTTTAATTTCTCTTTTTTTTAATTTTTTTTTTTTCATTTTTCATTTTTTGTTTTTAATGGTACATTTTTCATTTTTCGTTTATCGTTTTTCATTTTTCCTTTTTTTTCATTTTAAATTTCTTTTTTTTTTCATTTTTTATTTTGCATTTTTAATTTTTAATTTTTCATTTTTAATTTCTCTTTTTTTATTTTTCATTTTTATTTTTCATTTTTCATTTTTTATTTTTTATTTTTCATTTTTTATTTTTCATTTTTTATTTTTTATTTTTAATTTTTCATTTTTCATTTTAATTTTTTATTTTTTATTTTAATTTTTTATTTTTAATTTTTCGTTTTTTATTTTTCATTTTTCATTTTCACACAGGTTATTTCATATCATAATTTTTTCATCATACACCAACTTTGTCTTACGTCTCACATGTTACGCTGTTTTTGTGATTGTATTGTGATAAAGAAATTTACCGCCCTACGCGTATAGATGTTTACACATCAAATTTGGTTTTTCTATATCCATTTAGTTGGATCCGAGACCCCCTCCCTAAACGCATGGTATAGAGTATCGTATAGGCTGTCTAGACCGACTAAAATGTTCTTACTTGTTAAATAATCAGCCCTGTTCTTGAAACGTTATTACATGAATAAGAGTGAATTTAAAATCACATGAAATTGAAATTTTGGGTTTCTTGAAACCACTTTTTTTATTTATTTAATGGAAACATATGTTTGAGTTAAGAACCATATGTTTGAGTTAGGAACATATGTTATCTAGAAACCGAGGTGCCAAATGGTTCTTCATTCAGTTTCACAAAAAACTTTTAAGTATTTTGTGCATGTCCTATACCACTATGTTGCTTGGGTATAATGACTTTGTGCTGCTGTTTGTAACAACCAAAAATATTTGACCCAGACCCATCTTTAATTATACCGATCGAATCAGAATCACTTTTTAAGTTGATTTAACAGTGTCCGTCCGTCCGCCCGTCCGTCCGTCCGTCCGTCTGTGTGTCCATGTAAACCTTGTAATCAAACTGCAGGTCGCAAATATGAATATATTTTGATGAAATTTGGTATATAAGCTTTTATCGGCCATGGGATGAAAGCTGTTGAAATTGGTGAGAATCGGTCCATGTTCAGACCTAGCCCCCATACAAATTACCCATATGAAATCGACATAAATTGCCATAAGATCCAAATTGTCATATAGATCTTACTCAAATTGGGTTTGTATGCGTTCATTACATCCACTAATGAGTAGTCCAAAAATGATCCCTTTGACCCCGTATAGAGCTGCTTCCCGATCTTCACTTAAATCTATTAAAAAACAAAAATATTGCACTGATTCTTCTCAAATTTTGTTTGTACATATTTTTGCACAATACAAGAGACTTTACCAAACATGATCAGGATCGGTCCATTTTTGGACCTAGTCCCTTTATAGATATAGCACCCGATATGAACTTTTTCATATCTGCGGCCAAAAAATTAATAAAAATCCCACTCAAATTTGGTTTTTGCTTATTTTCAATGTCCAGTTAGTTGGGCCTAAGAGATAGGGTTTCTAAACGCATGGTATAGGGTATCGTAAAGTTGGTCTAGACCGACTATAATTTTCTTACTTGTTTATTTTTTATTTTTCATTTTTTATTTTTAATTTTTTGTTTTTCACTTTTAATTTTTTATTTTTAATGTAATTTTTTATTTTCCATTTTTCATTTTTCGTTTATCGTTTTTCATTTTTCA
The DNA here is from genome assembly GCA_963682025.1 of Cordilura impudica. Lineage (NCBI taxonomy): Eukaryota > Metazoa > Arthropoda > Insecta > Diptera > Scathophagidae > Cordilura > Cordilura impudica. The sequence continues at coordinate 24,410,398 of OY821521.1, read as the reverse complement.
TTTTTAAATTCTCTTTTTTTTTAATTTTTATTTTTCATTTTTTATTTTTCATTTTTAATTTTTAACTTTTTGTTTTTCATTTTTTATTTTTCATTTTTAATTTCTCTTTTTTTTTAATTTTTATTTTTCATTTTTCATTTTTTGTTTTAATGTTACATTTTTCATTTTTCGTTTATCGTTTTTCATTTTTCCTTTTTTTTTTCATTTTTAATTTCTTTTTTTTCATTTTTTATTTTTCATTTTTCATTTTTAATTTTTCATTTTTAATTTCTCTTTTTTTATTTTTCATTTTTATTTTTCATTTTTCATTTTTTATTTTTTATTTTTCATTTTTTATTTTTCATTTTTTATTTTTCATTTTTAATTTTTCATTTTTCATTTTAATTTTTTTTTTTTTTAATTTAATTTTTTATTTTTAATTTTTCGTTTTTTATTTTTCATTTTCACACAGGTTATTTCATATCATAATTTTTTCACCATACACCGACTTTGTCTTACGTCTCACATGTTACGCTGTTTTTGTGATTGTATTGTGATATAGAAATTTACCGCCGTGCGCGTATAGATGTTTACACATCAAATTTGGTTTTTCTATATCCATTTAGTTGGATCCGAGACCCCCTCCCTAAATGCATGGTATAGAGTATCGTATAGTCTGTCTAGACCGACTAAAATGTTCTTACTTGTTAAATAATCAGCCCTGTTCTTGAAACGTTATTATATGAATAAGAGTGAATTTAAAATCACATGAAATTGAAATTTTGGGTTTCTTGAAACCACTTTTTTTATTTATTTAATGGAAACATATGTTTGAGTTAAGAACCATATGTTTGAGTTAGGAACATATGTTATCTAGAAACCGAGGTGCCATATGGTTCTTTATTCAGTTTCACAAAAAAATTTTAAGTATTTTGTGCATGTTTTTTCTTAAGTTTATAGAAAAAGTATAAAGAAAAATATTTTCTTTTAAAATAACAACTTATTTGTTCATTTAAATGTTTTTGTTCTTCAATTTCATTCAATTAAAACTGACTTTTCTATTTTTAAAAAGTTAGGCATCACCAAAAAAAATTTCGATACTCAAATAAATTGGATTTGACTGGCATCACTACTGTTTCGAACATATGTAAAAATAAATAAAAATATGTGATTTGATGAAAAAAATTTTTTTAATTCCTTTATTTGCAATAATTAGTGCATAAAGAATCTATGTTATAATTGGAAAAATTATAATGGAAAATAGATTGTGTAAATAAAAATTTTTTATTATAGTTATAGAACAGCATCATCGCAAAAAGTGTGTTTTATTAACATCGAGCACTTATTACGAGTTTTTTTTTTAAATCAGCGCAAAATGTAGACGTTTTTTAAAATCGTTTTTTTTTCATAAAATTAATGTCTAATTTTTTAAAATAATGACAAGGTTCAATAAAAAACATGTTAGAGTTTAAATATCAATTAGTTTTTTATCTCTTAAGACCTGCTTAGTAGAAAAAAAGGGCATTTGTTTTGATTTCACAAAGCCTTTTCTATGTGAATTAAAACGAGAAAAACTATTCTTATTGAAATTAGAGAACAGCAAAAAACTCGTAGATTTAAGAATTTTTTCATTTACAAGTTTTTTTTTTTGTGATAGTGTTTTAAGAACAGGGGTGAATATTTTATTGTAAAGCCAACGTGTGGACAATATATTTTGTTTCCTCATTTTCGGTCTATATAAACAAATCGTTTGGCTTACCAACTCTGGAGCAGGTTACGTATTATTGACCATGTGCGAATCATTAATTTTCCAAATCCAAGCCACAGACTTGCATTTGCGGGCATTAAGATGTGTTGATTGGCTTTACATATGCCAGAAGAATTGGAAATTGTAAGAATTTAAATGCAGTTGGAGAATCTGTTAGAATCATCGTGATTCTTGGCAATATAATATGGTCTCATTTGAATTGCCATTGATAATTGTCAATTTAATAACACTGGTCTACAAATTTAAAAGAAAAAAATTCACTGTAGAAACGAACCAATTTTTTTAACAAATCTGGGTGCGTTGAATTCGAAGCTGGCATAAAAATTGGGATATCACGTCATATTCATTTTTTATCGCATGCTGGCAATACGGTAAAACACTACAATTTCACAGTAATTAATATGACAGAAGCCCACATTCATTCAAAATCTTCAGAATAGTAGCGTTTAAGCATGTCAGGGAGATCGTGTGTTACTGATCAAGCTATTTTTGCATTGTGTGTGGTGAATATTTTATTGGAAAAAAAGGATATGCAATATCAGAATCATTAATATTTGCAAATTTACATTATTTTGGTTTTGCTGTCAGAAACTTGGACAAACCGTGGACATCGACAATATTTTGCAATAGTTGCAGAACTGTTTTATACAAGTGGTTAAATCGCAAGAAGATCTATTTCGATTTTTCAATTCCAGTACTTTGGAGAGAGTCAAGTAACCACCAAACCGATTGTTATTTCTGTTTTACAAAAGTTTCTGGATTCAATATGAAAAATCGAAGAAGTATTACTTACGGAAATGTCCCATCGGTTTCCAAACCAGTTCAACGTCCACCAAATGATCCATTACCAGTCATTCCCAGAGTAGTGAGTCCGAAACATCTTTCACCAGCAGTGGTTGTTTGTATGAGGCTGATGATGAACGCCATTTAGTGACTCAAGCTTAGCTGAATGATCTAATTCGGGATTTAAATTTGAATTACTAGCTTCACACATCTTGCAGTGGATCACATTGCAGTTGGGACAAAAGTAACAATCTATAGGGATAGAAGCTTGGAATTGGCTGCATATTTTGAAAAGAAACACTCTATTCTATACTGTACTGATGTTGGTTTTTTATTTCAAAAAATTAACCAGCCATACGACAAAACTGAATGGAGATTATTTATTAATGGCTCTAAGTACAGTTTAAAGTCTCTTCTTTTGCATAATGGGAATGAAAAACCATCCATACCAATTGCTCATGCCATTAATACAAGGGAAATGTATGAATCAATGACTGAAATTTTTACATTACTCAAAAACAAAGGATCATAAATGAAAGATCTGTCGTGATTAAAGTGTGTGATTTAAATTTCTTTGTAAATGTAGTATAGACCATCGTAAATAACTGTAAATTAATCTGTCGTAAATAACTGTAAAATAATGGTTTGTTGACTGGTATGCAAGGAGGTTTCACAAAATATTGTTGTTTCCTTTGTCTACATGTCGTCGTTACATCAGAACAGAGTGGCCAAAAAGAACTGAATATTCACCAGGACAACAAAACATTTCAAATAAACCATTAGTTGATCCAAATGACGTTCTTCTTCCACCGCTGCATATAAAATTGGGCCTTTTTAAGAACTTTGTCAAGACTCTGGACAAAGATGGTGCAGCATTTAAATATTTGTTAGCGGTTTTCCTTAAATTTCATATGCTAAAATCAAAGAAGGCATATTTGTTGGCCCTTAGATCAGGAAGCTACTGAATGATGACAATTTTTCACAATGTCTATTGGAGAAAGAATATGCAGCCTGGAAATCTTTCAAGAGTATCGTGGACAGTTTTCTTGTAAATAATAAGAGTGAAAACTACAGACAAATTGCTGCTAAATTATTGAAAAATGATCACGAATTAGGTGCATGAAAGTCACTCAAAATGCATTTTCTTCATTCGCATTTAGATTTTTTCCACAAAACCTAGGTGCGGTGAGCGACGAACAAGGGGAACATGCTCATCAAGATTTAATGAAAAATGGAAGAAATTGTCAATGATTTTGGGACAAAAGCATGCTAGGAGACTATTGGTGAACTCTAATACGTGAAACCGAACCAACAAAATACAAATGACATTCAAATAACGCCATTCACTTTTGATAATTCATTGATTTTTAAATAAACTAATGATTTTTAATGTAAAAACTAATTTAAACATTTTTTTTTTTGTATCTCGAAAACCTGACTTCATAGAGAAAAACCAATTACAGATTCAATTTAGCCCACCAAAATACCCAAGGAAAGATATTTGGTTGCTCCAGTCCAAAACCTTGTTGGTATTTATTTATTTATTTATCTATAATATTAAAGGGCTAGGCAATTTCTTGTGACCGATGTTTTGTTCTACCGTTTTATACCGATTTTGATCAAACGTATATTATTTGAAAGGTACTTTTTTTTAGCTGTTCACCAGATTAACAGATTTGAAAATTTTTTTCTTTATTTTCAGTAAATTGCTTTTAAGGTTGCTACTAACACATACATAAAATTATACACTGCTAAGTGTGTGTTTATTAAATTTGTTAATGTGTTTGTAATACAAATGAGTTTGGTTTTGTGTTGATTTGTGAATTGGCAATAATTGATTAGCATAATTTTAGGGTGTTTATTTAATGAAAAAATAAAATCTAGAATTTGCTCTAGAATTTCGAGGGCTGGAATCTGCTAGTTATTTATTAATCTATGGAATTAATCCTTACTGACTATTTACAAGAACATTTAAAAAATAGGCGAACGTGAATGAAAAAATTAAAAAGATGAATTGATAATTATGTGTTCAGACAAATTATTATTTTTCTTTTTATGGCATTTATATTTGAGGACACATCAATAAATCTATATCCAATATTTTCTTAATAACGAACCGCGCTCCCTTGTATAATTTTGGTGCATTTAGGTTTCAAAACAGTATTCAACAGTGTTCCCATCTCAAGAGTAAATTATGGCGAACCAAGTGAATTTAAAAAGCCAGTTCGAAAATTCACTCTTTCATCTTCTTCTTCTGTAATAACAAATGACATCATATTATTCGAGATACGTGATATTCACTAATTACATTGTATGGCAGGTGCCATATCTACCGCTAGTTTTCAGCATGGCTGCTCACACACACAAAATATCATGACTCTCCCTCATAAATATAATCAAGATATAGAATATTTAAAATTCACTTTGTATGGGAGGTGATACTTTTTACATATTTTAATATCTATTATTAATTTGGGGCAGAGACGTATCCAATAAATCAAAAATCATTAAAACCGGTCCAGCCGTTCTTGAGTTATAGATGGTGTACCTGATCCAAATTCGTTTAGAAAGCTAAAAAAAAATCAAATAAAATTTAGAAATTAAAGCATTGGTCTGGGAATGAGTTCCCCTTTTACGGAAATAAGTATAACTTTCTTTCTCTTCAAATGAGTTATGCAAAGAACATCGAAGATTCATTTCTTCCTTTATTTCTGTGATCTCAAGGCTAAGCAACATATGTATATTTTTGCAATTATTTGGGAGAACATATTAAAACTGTGAATTGTGGTATTATACTATTTACAATGTAGTGCCAAACAAATCAAATATCTTATAAACCAGATATAATATCTCATTATCACCGAAATTTGATGAAACATCTTATTGACTACGGACAATAAGATGGTGCTAATAACTTAATATCAGCATATCGCGAGTTATGCTGTTATGCCTTGAGACCACAAATTTATTATGAAATCAACTCAATTAAACAAGAAATCGTTCTTCAAAAATTTATTTAAAAATATTATTTTAATGCTTCTTTTTGATTTATGCTCTTTGTTATTATAAGCCACTTGTAGCCTGCCGTTTTAGTTGTAATTTGTTTCGAATACTTACTATTCATAAACATACTCAAATATCCTGTTTATATTATTACACCCTCCACAAAATCACAACTCTCTTCTCTTTAACGCCTCGCTCTTTAAAAGGAGAGTAGTAAAGGAAAATAAAAGATTTATTGTTCTTGTTTTGTTGTTTTCGTGCTTTGCAGAGTTTATGTTTTATTGTACCACTCAGTGGTCAGGGTATAATGCGTTTGTGGTGATGTTTGTAAAAACCAAAAATAGTTGACCTAGACCCACCTTTAAGTATACTGAACAACTCAGAGTCACTTTATGAGTCGATTTAGCGATGTCCGTCTCTCTATATGTTTAAGAAGAACTTGTAATCCAACTACAGTTCGCAAATAAAACTATATATCTTGATGAAATGAATGGCAATACAATGGAAACTTTTAACAAAACATATTTTTGACGACTTGGTACGGTGAATACCAAAAAATTGGATTATAAAATTAAAAACTTAATTTTTATGCTGTTGACAAGACAATGGAAACCTTTAATATACAATAATTGAAAACTTTCTTCTATTTTTGGTGTAAAAATTTTGCTTGGTATCCATTACTTTTTTGTACTGCCTCACAATGCCAAGGCATGGAGTCAATTAAATTTTTAATGATATCCATTGAAATTGTTTGCCATTCTGAATTACCTGCCCCTATTGAATCTATCTTATTTGTTTAATCTCGTGTCCATATTTTCCGATCTACAATTTCCCATAGATTGTCAATGGGATTGATATCTGGTGATCGGGCTGGCCATTCTAAAACTCTAACTGCATTAGATTGTAGGCATTCGTTAACAACTTTGTAGGTATTTTTTGGCATATTTTCCTCCGTGTATGGATACATTACGTTATTTAGAATTTGTTTGTATCCAATTCCAGTTAGAATACATTGTACCACATGAATTGGATTCATTACTTGGCCCAAAACTCAACTTCTTATCATAATATAGCCACCACCAATTATAACAGCTATATTTGTATATTTTGATCTATTCTTTTTTTCATTTGATCGTCATATAAACGATGTTCCATCATGACCTCTTAAATCAATCTTGGACTCATCTCAAAGGAGAACAGTATTCCAATTCCATTTTGACCAAGTTCATATATTCCGTGGCAAAAATTATGCGAGCCAGATGATTTTTTTCTGATATCGGTGTTTTCTTCACAACCAGATCAGCCTCAATTGCTCGTCAGGAAACAGTTCGAACACGTATATTTAGTTTCATATTGTTAATAACCTCTTTAGGTAACTTTTTTTTGAAAATATTTTTGAACTCTATTTCTATTAAATTATCCTGTCTTTGACACATTTTACGGGGTCTGCCGCCTAAATATCGATTTGTCACTGCACCCCTTTCACGATATTTCTTGACAATTTTTTAAATTATGGATTTATTCATGAAATATTTCTTTTGCTTAAGACCATCAGTAAAATCATCTATTATTCCGGTTTTTAATAATTAATCTTAAGATTGAAACATTGAAACATTGAAAAATACCAGGTATTTAAGAAACAGTTGAAAGAAAACGTCAGCAGCTATAAATATTTAAATAGCGGTTAAGATTTTATATATATTCTTTCCTACCACCTTTTATTTTATTGTTTTAATCAACTCTGATATAGAAATTTAAAAGTTTCCATTGTTTTGGCACCACTAAAAAATCTTTTTTTATCGTTAATCTTTTTTATTATAGTTTTTCTTGAAACAACTTTGTTATATTTCGAGTGGTGTCGCAAAAAAGAATACATAATTTTTAGGACTTAACACGAAATTAGTATAAAAAAAATGGCAAATTCACAATTAAGTAAAAGTATCCAATGTAATTTGATCCACTTTATAAGCTGGTTTCTGCCATATTGATAAAATTTAAAGTCAATGAATGATCAGACCTAGCCCCCATACAAATGACCCCTACGATATCAACTTGAATTGCCTAGATCCATATTATCATATATATTTTGGTCAAATATGTTATATGTATGTTTATTACACCCATAAATAAATGCTCCAAAAAACGGCCCCGTAGAACCCTTCTTTGGCATAGTCCAAACATATGTTCATCAAAAATATGGCATAGAATTTCTTCAAATTTAGTTTATATAAGTTTTTGGTCTTGATCGCTTCAATTTTCAACCTAGTCCTCATATACACATAACTTCCAATATAAAGGTTTTCAAATCTGCGGCAACGAATTCTGAATAATGACAGTCGAATTAAATTAATGCTTAATTTCTAAGTCCTATTAGTTGGACCTACGACCCTTTCTCCAAAGCCACGTTATAGGGTATCTTATAGCCAATCTTGACCAACTATAAGTTTCATGCTTGTTTTTTATTACCAAACAGCGATTGTTTTTAATAGCCTTGCCGTATCTTAATGATTCCTTTTTTTCAGAACTTGTTTTATTCATTTATTCTGAATGACTCCTTCAAATTCTTTTTGTAACATATTAAGCCTTCGTTTTATTGATTGACAGCACCGTCCGATATTTCATATACTAAAAACTAGAGATAAAATGGAATACAAATGAATTCATAGTTTTTCATATCTTCAAACTTTCAAACGATTACATTTTTCAAAAAAGAAATTTTAATACATACTCATATATTCGTCTTACGATGGCGATATTGACATGAATGATATTGGCATGAATGAGATGGACCTAGGCAATTTTATAAATTTTCTTGTTTTAGAATATAAGGACAAAAGCATAAAAATAATTCCTCTTAAAATTTTATCCATCAATAACATTTGGAATTTCCAATAAATCCTTTCGAAAAAAAAATATGTTGTGGATTTAAATATACTAGCAGATTCCAGCACTCGAAATTCGAGTGCAAATTCTAGAAAATTTAATTTTTTCATTAAATAAAGACCCTAAAAGTATGCTAATCAATTATAGCCAATTCACAAATTAACACAGAAAACAAACTCATTTTTATTACAAACACATTAGCAAATATAATAGCGATGTCCGTCCGTCCGTCTGTGTGTCCTTGTAAACATTTTAATCAAACTACAGGGCGATAATATGAATATATTTTGATAAAATTTGGTATATAAGCTTTTATCAGCTATAGAAAAAACGCTGTTGAAATTGGTGAAATTCGGTCCATGTTCAGACCTAGTACCCATGCAAATGATCCCTATGAAATCGACATAAATTGCCATAAGATTCAAAAAATATCATATAGATCTCAGTCAAATTGGGTTTGGAAAATCGTTCCTTTTGTAAAAAACCTTTTTGTTTCACAAAAAACTGTAATTGCTTCGAAGATTACCTTAATTGATTTTATATTTTTGAGATATTTGGAATAAATCTTTTTCTAAGTCTTTTTATTTTTAGTTTAATTAATTATTTTGGTGTTTCTAAAAACCATAAATACTGATCCATGATATTTGAAAATTTTAATGTTTTCAGTTCAATAATGCCGAATTAATAACATCCAAATATCATTAAAAAAAATAAAATTTTCAGATTTTGGGGTCACCGTCTTAGGTCCTGAGAATACATGTGCCATTTTTTTTTTTTTTTTGTATGGTCTGAAAGCTAAAACTATCCCCTGTCGACTCCAGTCAGCTTTAAAAAAATCAGTTTGAAAATGTGGAAAATATAAGAAAAAATATAAATGCGACATATTAGGGGGTCCGTTATTTGTATGAGCAATTTTTCTTATGAAAATGTTTAAGTCTCACCCCTCAAAAAGTTGGGGCTTGATCCAAAAATGACTCTCCAAAAATTTCACGCCCCTGGGACCACGCCTTCCCGGCCCGCCTTGTGTTTGAAAATTTCAAGTGTGTTTATATGGGGAAAAAATGACTGTTTCTCAGATTTTACGAAAATTTCGTTCTACAATTTAATTACAATTTATTCGAAATCGAATAAAACCTCGCCAAGAAATAGCAAATGCCCCAGACCACTTTTGTGCCAAAAAAAAACTAGGTCATGAAATTTTATGGCATTTTTTTCAACTTTGAGAAATTGATTAAAACCATAATTTTTTTTTGGTCTCTATACTTATAAGTACTCAGATATGAATTATTGTTTTATTATGACGTTGTTAACATATTGTGCATTGAGACAGAAAATGGAAAATTTTTTTAAAAACTACTTTTTCAAGTTTTAAAAAATTTTCTTAAACAAAATTTAAAAAAATGGAACTGGCGCTATATGGTTTTGTTGAATGCACGTTAGAGATCGACTGTGTGATTTTTTAGGTAAATCCCTATGCCAGAATTTTTTTGACAAGGATTTTATTTTTGCGGATTTCGCGAAAAATTAGATTTTTGTGAAATGTTCATTAAATGTACTCTATCTGAATACTTTGTAACAAAAAATAATCAGTTCTCTACTTTTAAATGCTTTGTTTCATCTTAATAGCCTAGGATTTCGGAAAAAAATATGAGACCATTAACCCTTTTGGATTGGAGGGTCATATGGCCCCAAGCTAATAAAAGACAATTTATTCAAAAAATTCAAATATTTTGTAAGCGCTATTGAATTTTTATATGTGACGCTTAAAATATAATAGCCAAATGTGCAAGTCTTCCGTGCTAAAAATATGTAGTAAATCGAAGAACGTTAACCGATTCCTTGCCGGGGCAAAGCTTTGAATTTTGACATATTTAAAAAAAGTAAATACCTAAAAATAAATTGTTTTTATCCAACAAAATATTTGAATTTTTGAAATAAATGGTCTTTTATTGGCTTGGGTTAAATATGAGGGTCGAAATGATGTATTGAAAAACATAATTTTAGTAATATACAATGGTAAAAATAAAACAGAAATAAGTACAGATTTACGTTAATAACTTCTATTACCAGTTAAGTAATTAAGGAGTTTGATACATTACATTACCCTCAGGAGCACATAAGGGTAAGTTTTCGCAATATATAGCGGAATTTTAATTTCCAATTAATAGTAAAGATTTCATCTAGTTTACTAGAAAAATACATTATTTATAGGTATTTACTTTTTTTAAATATGACAAAATTCAAAGTTTGGCCTCAGCAAGGAATGGGTTAGCGTTGTTCGATTTATTCCAAATTTTTAGCATTTAAGACTTGCACATTTGGTTATTATATTTTAAGCGTCACATCTACAAATTCAACAGCACTTACAAAATATTTGCATTTTTTGAATAAATTGTCTTTTATTAGTTTGGGGTCATATGTGGCCGCAATTCCAAAAGGGTTAATGAGGTCATATTACTTTTTTCCGAAACCCTAGGCTATTGAGATAAAATATAACAATTAAAAGTAGAAAAGTGATGAATTTTTGATACAAAGTATTAAGAAAGAGTACATTTACTGAACATTTCAAAAAAATTAAATTTTTCTCGAAATCCGCAAAAATAAAATCCTTGTCAAAAAAATTCTCTAACGTGTATTCAACAAACCTTATAGCGCCAGTTCAATTTTTTTAAATTTTGTTTAAGAAAATTTTTTAAAACTTGAAAAAGGGGTTTTCAAAATTTTTTAAAAAAATTTTCCATTTTCGGTCTCAATGCAAAATAGGTTAACAACGCGGTAATAAAATAATACTTCATATCTGAGTACTTATAAGTATAGAGACCAAAAAAAAAATTACGGCTTTAATCAATTTCTCAAAGTTGAAAAAAATGCCATCAAAGTTCATAACCTAGTTTTTTTTTGTCACAAAAGTGGTCTGGGGCATTTGCCATTTCTTGGCGAGGTTTGATTCGATTTCGTAGTTTTATAGCTTATTAAAAGGATAATTTAATACTGATCCCGAATTATATAACAACTTGTCGGAATAATTAAATTATAGAACGAAATTTTTGTAAAATCTGAAAAAGAGTCATATTTTCCCTATATAAACACACTTGAAATTTTCAAACGCAAGGCGGGCCGGGAAGGCGTGGTCCCAGGGGCGTGAAATTTTTGGAGGTTCATTTTTGGATCAAGCCCCAACTTTTTGAAGGGTGAGACAATATATAATTCCACTTTAAGAAATAACGGACACCCTAATACATATGTCCCATTGGTCGGGAAAGGGTTAAATCCATCAAAAAACAAAAATATTGGACAGTTTTTTTCTCAAATTAGGTTTCTATATACTTTTTCAAAATATAAGTGACTTTACCAAATATGGTCAGGATCGGTCCATTTTTCGACCTTGTCCCCATATAAATATAGCACCCGATATGAACTTTTTCATATCTGCAGCCAAAAAATTAATATCAATGCCACTCAAATTTGGTTTTTTGCTTATTTTCTATATCCAGTTAATTGGACCGAAGAGATATGGTCTCTAAACCATGGTATAGGGTATCGTATAGTCGATCTAGACCGACTATAAATTTCTTACTTGTATTTTATGGGCTCTAGTTCGAAAATGAATAAATCACAATTATGAACATATGTTAATCAAATTTGAGAAAAATCTATGCAGTTTATTAAGGGGACTATGACTAAAAATGGTCCTACTTTTGGACCGCAAATTTAAAAAATTTAACCATTATCACTAATTTAAGTCAATCTCATAGGGGTAATTTGTACGGAGGACCAGATCTGAAAATTCATCGATTTTCCACAATAAAAATATCGATCATCCTATGACCGCGAATAGCTTATACATTAAATATCATCAAATAAATTTATATTTTTGAGCGCTAGTTTGATTAAAAGTTTACATAGACACACAGACAGACAGACGGAGGGGGACACTAATAATTGACTAAGGAAGTGATTTGGAGTCGATCTGTATAATATATCCTTGGTATTTTTAGTAGTTAAAAACAGCAGCATAAAATCACCGCTAAGAATCTAAAGTCCAAAAATGGTCAGATGTAATCATTTGAAAGCTTATAAAAAAGTGGTCTGACGGTAAAAACTAATTAAGAACAATTAAAAGTGATATGGAAAAAATCACATATTTTTCCTTAATTTGTATGGGTAAATATTCGATTTCCTGATTTATTGCGAATCAAAAAAAGTTATTTGGAAAACACCATATATATTTCCTAATTTTTATGCTAAACAAAGTATTTTATTTGCAAAACTTTAATGCAATCATCAAACGTTTTACACTCCGAAGCGCCACATTCACACAAAAGATAGTGCTTCGAAAAAACTTGGATATAACTAGAATACATCACCATGCAAAACCGTCTAAAATTTTGATTTTTTTATGGAATAATTAAAATAACTTTAGATAGTTTGGGCATGCCTTATTTAGCGTATCATTGGTTATCAGAACACATTTCCAGTGATACTAAATTTTTCTTAGGAGATAAATTGAAAACCTGCGGAAAAATCTAAAAACGCTCGATTTGTTCCAACTTTTTCTCATATATCATACATCGAAAATGCAGCATTTACTAAGGTGACCACCCAGTGATTTAACCTTTCTAACAGAATTCATATAAAATATGAGAACAGTATTAAAACCTAACCTTGAAAAAAATTTACTTGTTTCGTCTTCAGTGGATTTTTAGTTCTCAATTCCCATAGTAGCAGGAATTAGTGAATGTATTTATTTATCATATTATTTAGGAAAAGTAGAGCACAATTACAAAATCATGGCTTGTAATTGTAAACTATACCACCATACCATACAAATCGATTCACTGAATGCAATTTGTAAAATGAAATTGACACGAAATCAACAATTACTTACGTACTCAAATGTTGATGTAGGTACGCAGAACATTTGTAAAAACCTTCAATTTCTTGCATTTCTAGAAGGCAATAGTAATGTCAAAACTGACGTGAAATACACACATACATATATGGGCAATGCACTACTACATTCATATGAATATTTAAAATAATTCGTCCTTAAATACCAACACGCACACATACATTGAAAGTTGTCTTAGTTTTTGATTAAAAAATATAAACATGTTTGAACATAAGTAGTTCAAGGTTACTTCCTGTCAATGTAACTATTTTATATATTCTTACATACACACACACACACATGCACAGTCATACAAAATAACTTAAGTTTATTGCAGTTAACGATGTCGACTTGTTTTCAGTGCATTTCCGGTACAAACACCTACTGAACCCGGTAAAAAGTAACACAAGAGAAATTGAAGAGAACGAAGTTAAAGCGTCATCTTACTCCGTAAATTTGTTGTATGAGTACTCGCATTGACAAATGAGTGAGATAAATTAAATATTTATTTTTACTCATTTTAAGTGTTTCTTTCAAAACTCTCAATCACTCTTGTTAATCATTGTTTATGTTATGAACTGTACTCGTCTGTACTTCTATTATTTATCTCCATTTTAAATTTACTGAATTTTTATGAATACTTGGTTTCGAATTTCGTCTGACAAATAAGATACACAATCCAAAACCACTACAAATTGTATATATGTAAGAATTGTCTAAATATGCATATATTCAAAATATATATTCAAAATTTTCTAAGGCAATGATAAACAAGCAAGAGACTAATATAAAATTATTATAACAACAAGTAAGAAAATTATAGTCGGTCTAGACCGACTATACGATACCCTATACCATGCGTTTAGAAACCCTATCTCTTAGGCCCAACTAACTGGACATTGAAAATAAGCAAAAACCAAATTTGAGTGGGATTTTTATTAATTTTTTTGGCTGCAGATATGAAAAAGTTCATATCGGATGCTATACCTATAAAGGGACTAGGTCCAAAAATGGACCGATCCTGATCATGTTTGGTAAAGTCTCTTGTATTTTGCAAAAATATGTACAAACAAAATTTGAGAAGAATCAGTGCAATATTTTTGTTTTTTAATAGATTTAAGTGAAGATCGGGAAGCAGCTCTATATGGGGTCAAAGGGATCATTTTTGGAGCACTCATTAGTGGATGTAATGAACGCATACAAACCCAATTTGAGTAAGATCTATATGACAATTTGGATCTTATGGCAATTTATGTCGATTTCATATGGGTAATTTGTATGGGGGCTAGGTCTGAACATGGACCGATTCTCACCAATTTCAATAGCGTTCATACCATGTCCGATAAAAGCTCATATACCAAATTTCATCAACACATATTAATATTTGCGATCTGCAGTTTGATTACAAGCTTTACATGGACACACAGACGGACGGACGGACGGACGGACGGACGGACGGACGGACATTGTTAAATCAACTCAGAAAGTGATTCTGATTCGATCGGTATAATTAAAGATGGGTCTAGGTCAAATATTTTTGGTTGTTACAAACAGCAGCACAAAGTCATTATACCCAAACCACATAGTGGTATAGGGTATAAAAACTATATCTTTGATACATATCTTAATTAAATATTTGAAATAAGTTTAATTTAAAATCATTATACCCTATACCACTACGTGGTCAGGGTATAATGCCTTAGTGCTGATGTAATACCAAAAATATTTGACCTAGACCCACCTTTTATCGACTCAAAATCACTTTCTGAGTCGATTTAGCGATGTCCGTCCGTCCGTCCGTCTGTCAGGACCTACAGGTCGCAAATATGAACCTATTTTGATGAAATTTGGTACGTAAGCTTCTGTCTAGCATGAACGTTGTTGAAATTGGCGAAAATCAGTGCATGTTCAGACATAGTCCACATACAAATGACACCTATGAAATCGACTTAAATTGCAATATGATCCACATTACCATATAGAACTCGGTCAAATTGAGTTTGTGTGTGTTTATTCCACCCACTAATCTGTAGTCCAAAAATAAACCCTATAGGACAGTTCTTCGTCATAGCGCCCATATAAAGCTGCTTCCCGTTCTTCACTTCAATCTATCAAAAAACAAAAATATTGCACAGATTTTTCTCAAATTTGGTTTGTATATGTTTTTGCAAAAAAAAAATAAATGACATTAGCAAATATGGTCAGGATCGGTCCATTTTTCGACCTATTCCCCATATAAATATAGCATCCGGTATGAACTTTTTCATATTTAAAGAAAAAAAAATCAATAACAATGCCACTCAAATTTGATTTATGATTATTTTCTATATCCAATTAGTTGGGCCTAAGAGATAGGGTCTGTAAACGCATGATACAGGGTATCGTGTAGTCGGTCTAGACTGACTATAATTTTCTTACTTGTTTTTATTAAAATTAAAATCCAATAGCGAGAAACTGTTACAAAGCTTTAAGCATCATTTTAGTATTTAAATTTTTAAATTTTAGTAAAATATGTTGTACTTGTAAGTCTTAAGATATATTTAAGTACATATCGAGAAAATGTTTAACACTCCGATTAGTGAGTCTCCCGTTCGCCTTAAGATAGTGAAAAAGTCCGCAGGGGCGTATAATAAACTGTATGGTATTTTACTTGATACGGTGTGGTTTGATGGTGTTGATTATTAATTCTAGAATAAAGTAATAAATAGGCACAGGAAACTTTTTTTTTTGACAATTTCGGATTTATTTAATATCTATAATATTAATAGGCTAGGCGATTTCTTGTGACCGATGTTTTATTCTACCGTTTTATCTCGATTTTGACCAAACGTATATTGTTTGAAAGGTATTTCTTTTTAGCCGTTTTGCAGATTTACAGATTTTTAAATTTTTTCCTTTACTTTGAGTAAATTGCATTTAAAATTGCTACTAACACCTACATAAAATTATACAATGCTATGTGTGTGTTTATTAAATTTGTTAATGTGTTTGTAATAAAAATGAGTTTGTTTTTTTGTGTTGATTTGTGAATTGGCTATAATTGATTAGCATACCTTTAGGGTCTTTAGTTTATGAAAAATAAAATTTCCTATGATTTGCACTCGAATTTCGAGGGCTGGAATGTGCTACTTAATGGCGCAAAAGAAGTTGCAACTCCTGCTTTTTTTACTGGTTTAATTTCATTATAGTGTTCCAACAAATGCAGTTGTCTGCCTCATCAATTAACGCTCCACATCCAACATTGAGAGAAATTTGTCAGCATAAATTGTGCGGCCTGTGTTCACATATCTTTCCACTAATTTATACACAACTTGATTTACCTCACGTGCTAGATCAGGCAACTTCCCGGAATAAATCACTCGGAGTAAATCACAGTCACCATACCTTTATTACGTACTTGGCTGGCTTAGATGGAATGTTTTCTGGAACATATTGCTTTGTATATTGGAGCATGGTTTGGGCCCCACGGTTCCTTACCAGGCTCATTATTCGATATAGACAGCCCAGCTTACAAAAGGATAGCCAAAAATGCATCGACAGAAACACAATTCAACAAAACTCATTAGCGATTTCAAGGCCCGTAGGGTTCTTTTCACTAATCCAGGTACTAAACGTCATTAAACCTCGCTTCAAAACCAACTTCAATCGATTCAGCACAAATCGGCTCAGAAAGTTATTCTGAAAGTCATTCTAAGTGGATCGTTAAAATAAAGGGTGGGTCTACGCTAAGTATCTTCAGTAATTCCCAACATCATCTCACACCACGAAGTAGTACCGGGTATAAAAAAGGATCACATTTTCCATTTGAATTTTAACGCAAAAAAGCAAAATCAATTATTGAGAAAAATCATGATATTATGTTGGCCCAAGTGAGCGGGATTGTTAATGCCATAGGACTATTGATTTTTATTTACAATGAGTGAATACTCCTGATGTTCTGGGCATGATAATCCAAAGCGATGTCCGTCAGAACGAACATGTTTTTAAGTAAACAAAGGAGCAATCAAGTGTCTAGATTTTTTAAAACGGTGCACAACAACTATACTCCTTCAGACCTCCTTAAAATCTATACCATTTACATCCCACCGAAAATGGAATATAAGTCCCATATATGAGCAGTAGCTTTAAAGTCTATAGCTTCTTGACCTTGCACAAAGAGGGTGTTGATGTTCATTAATGACTGCAGGGTATCCAACTCTATTGACTCGTTGAAACATCTTCGGAATGGGGTTCTAACATATTATACAGATCTTATCATGGGAAATATTCCTTTGAGATTAGAGAACGCATAACGTATTACAGAGAAAATTCGTTTATCAGTCAAACTAAGTAAAACAATAAACGGTTAATATTATGCCAAAGTGCACTTTCATCAAGACATGCGACATCCTCCAGTCCCAAAACCATATAGGGCAAAAACTAAGAACTACAATTTCACTTATTCGCGATCATGAAAAAAGTTCAGGCATTAAATGCATTGAAGTCTTGTATATACGATTTTTATATACCACTATGTGGTCAGGATATAATGACAAAAATATTGACCTAAGCCCATCTCTTATTATACCTATCGACTCAGAATCACTTTCTCAGAAATTGCTTGGCGGCAAGAAATTTGGCTCCGACGATAAAAATCATTAATCACGCAAAAGTCTATTTTGAGGAGCATATTTGGAAGGGGTAGAAAATGGCAGAACCGTTGGGCAAAGTAAAAATTGCTAATATACCATAATTTTAGGGTATATTTCAAACCTTCTTTATTTAGAGAATATATTTTACTGAAACCAGGCAATAATTTCTACCATTTAGTTCAAATATTCTCTTAATATAGAAAATGTAAACTAGACTCTGGAGAAAGCACGACCATGATTCGTTAATATTTAAAATATTGATTTAAATTATGTATAAGCTTGTACCTGCGAGGCAGATCAATAAAACCCTTTCGCCACGCCCCTTCGCCGGTAGGTCTGGCTCTGTATTGATATCTCCCGTGACCAGTCCTATATGTTTTCCAAGACTTTTCGTATTCATAGAGCATTGGTTGCTTCAGAAGGTTATAGAAAAATAAGTAAGAAAACTATAGACAGTCTAGATCGACTATACAATACCCTATACCATGCATTTCGAAAAAAGGTCTTGGATCCAACTTTGCAGAAGCAATAACTGTCTAAAAGAAATAAGCATAAACCAATTTTTGTTTTGTTATTAATTTATAGCATGCAGGTATGAAAAAGTTCCTATTATTTTTATATTGTATTGTATTGTATAAAGGAGGTGTTTGAATTACTGTGACCGAGTGATCTATTGTACTGCCCTCTGCTAATAGGTTGTCCCTATAAAATCTCATCCAACCCTGAAGCCCTTAGGAATTCGAGGATGTTGGTTGGTTCTAGTAATTTTATGTCGCTATCTAGTATTCGGAAGGAGCCCAGGTGCTTTTTTCTTTTATGCAGTAACGCTCCACAGTCCACAAGTATGTGCTCTGGTGATTCGGCTTCCCCATCACAGAATCTGCACGTGGGGTTTGCTACAATTCCCAACCTGCTTAAATGTTCCCTGAGCCTACAGTGACCAGTTGAAATCCCGGTTAGTATTCTCAGTCCGTTCTTTGAAAGCCCAGTGCACGACCCAAATCTCTTATTGTTGTCGCCACCCAACAAGAGAAAAAGTTCCCGCCTAACATAATTCTCATGTTCCCTTCCCATATTCCTTTTCTTATTCCACGAAACGGTTCTGCCCTATTAATTTTGTAAAGCTCACCTTCTGGCAAGCTCATCAGCTTGCTCTTTACCTTGAATCCCAATATGTCCCGGAACCCAACAAAGTTTCTGTAGACAGTCCCATACTAACTACGAGTCTACTTCATAGAAGTTTATTGCTCGAACAATAGCTGGACTATCTGATAGTATGGTTATGTTATGTTATATTATTTTTATATGGGGACTAAATTAAAAAAGGAAGCAATCATGACCATATTTAGTAAAGTCACTAATTTTTTTAATATAAACCAAATTTTATTAAAATCTATGCAATATTTTAGTCTTTTGATATGTTTCAGTGGCCATACATTGTTTATTTCTGGAGTACTGATTAGTGGGTATAATACACCAAATTTTATCGATATATATATATGATAATTTCGATCCTACGACCTTTTGAGTCGTTCTGATAGAGATAATTAATATGGGAGCTAGTTCTAAACGTGCACCGATTCTCACCAACTTCAACAGAGTTCATCAATAAAAGCTTTAATATTCAATTTCATCACAATATACTCATATGTGCGACCTGTAATTTGGTTACCAGGCTTACATGAATACACAAGCGCACGGACAGACGGACGCACGAACATCGCTAATCGAACGTGATTCGATAGGTATAATAACAGGTGGTAAAATATTTTTGGCAGTTACAAACATCAGCACAAACTCATTATTCCCTCACCACATAGTGGGAATTTTATATTTTAAATATTTGTAATTAAAGAAGGGAATTTCTTAAGATAGGAGATCCAATATTTTCGATTCTAAAATAAAGGAGCCGAAATACATTTACTAGTTTCTTAAATGCAATTGGAAATAGCGTAAAATATATGTATGTGGTATGTGTATACTACGTTCGGGAATTAGCGATGAATATTTCATTGTATTACCAACGAAATGATAAAAAGATAATGCGCCAATTATATAATGGAAGGTAAACAATTTGGCATATTTCTATATTTTTTTTTTTCTTTTTTTACACAAAGGATATCCTTTTCCATTTATATTTATGCAAAGTCTAGAGGCATTTAAAAGTTAGTGAACTTTTCATAATGACACAACACAAAAGCTTCTATGCATTTATAAAAGTTTACGACAAGAAATTTATATTACAGAAGAAAAAAACCAAGAGATATGACAGTTTTTATGACATGGGCCATGTAAAGCCATTAGCATGTCATATATTTAACATGTTACTTTAAAATTAAAGCTATTTTCTATTACCTATTTTGCACTTGTTGAAAAAACTTTCATTTATAATTCCATAATAAGCACAAAAACAGTGTTCCTAAATAGACACAACGAAAAAACAAGTAAGAAAATAATCTAGACCGACTACGCGATACCCTATGCCATGCGTTTAGAAAATCTATGTTAGGTCCAACTTATTGGCTAAAGAAAATAAGGGTAAGCCAAATCTGAGTAGAATTTTGATTATTTTTTTTTTTTTTTTTTGCTGAAGATCTGAAAAATTTCATATCGGATGCTATATTTATATGGGGACTAGTTCGAAAAATGGACTAATCCCGATTATATTTGGTAAAGTCACTTATTTTTTGCAAAAACATATACAAACCAAAATTGAGAAAAATCTGCGCAATACTTCTGTTTTTGATAGGTTTAAGTAAAGATCGGGAAGCAGACTTATATGGGGGCTATGACTAAGAATTGTCGTATAGGGATTATTTTTGGATTGCTGTTTAATGGATGTAATAAACGCACACAAAACCCAATTTGACCGATATTTATATGATAATTTGGATATTATGGCAATTTCAGTGGATATCACAGGGGGGTCATATGTATGAGGACTAGTTCAATCATTCGTCCTATGGCCGATAGAAGCTTATATACCAAATTTCATTAAAACATATTCATATTTGCGACCAGTTGTGTGGTTGCATGGTATACATGGACACAGAGACGGACGGACAGACTGGCAAACAGACGTATGGACATCGGTATAATAAAAGATGGTCCAGGTCAAATATTTTTGGTTAGCACAAAGTCATTATACTCTGACCACATAATGGTATATGGTATAATAACTAACAACTAAGAAAGTTATGGCCGATACCCTATTCCATAAGTTTAGAAAAAGGGTCTTAGGCCCAACTAATTGGATAAGGAAAATAGGCATATATCAAATTTGATTGGCTTTTTTTTATCAATTTCTTGTTACCCCGGATCTTGATAACGAATGCATGGACTGAAAGGCACTTGAGGACTTTACAGCTAGTAATCACGAGTACATAACATTAAAATATAGATGGGTGTAGAGTGTTGTTGTCTTTAGAGCCCAATCTTCCTAGATGGAATAAGGAAGTTTCAAAAAGTCTGCAAAGAGTCAAACAGGGAAAAAGGCACAAATTTGGAGAATTCCACAAGCTTTACAACTGACAAAATCATAAATTGCTGTGATGCCAGTGTGCCAATGTAAGGGAATAAAATCACTGTGTTCTGATGCACTACGGAGATTTGGGAAATTAGAAGAAATAATTTATTTCTGCACGTAGAACCATGACAAAAAATCACTCTGACACTCACTCTCAGAGGTATATAGAGGCGAGAAAATATTAAGGAGGGCTATCAAAACATAGCACCCGTAAAATGTTGATTAAAGTTTGAATAAATCCATATAAAATAGTTATGGAGAAGACTGGTGCAATAAACCTTATAACTGGGATCAGAGAACTATCCTGGGTAGCCGTAATTGTGGAAACGTATTTCCTATTAGATGAACAAGGAGTAAAGCATAGAGACAAACTCCCTGGACCAGACGGAATACACAAAATAAGTGCTACACTTAACAGGAGAATTAGGGCCAAAATTATTATTAAACATGTACAATCTATGTGTCGAAAAACTTGTTTTCCCCAGAGGCTGAAAAACTCAAAATCTAGAAATATTATGAAATGGAGACAAGCCCTTAAATGAAGCTAGTTCTTACATGAGTAAACTAGCTGAGAGCCTTTTGCTATATAGTCTGCAAGACGAGATTCAAAGACTAGGAGGACTTTCTCCTAGACAATATGACATCCTAAAGGGAAGAAGTACCGTACATGGCATTAAAGAAGTTGTGGATATTGCAAAAACCGCTAGGAACACAAAAGGCCTTAGACGTAATTCGCTAATACCGAACATTACCGAATGCATGGTGAGAACACACAGTAACATGGTTGCCAAAATAACTAATTAAAATTCTTTAAAATTGAGGAAGAAGACAACTGTGATGCACGTGGAGCAGAAGAAGATAATGCAGAGCATATTTTTTCTAATTGCGAAAATTGCTCTACGCGTTAATTTAAACTAGCTCGAAATTAAGTGCAATTTCTAGGCAGGTTTATTTTTCAACTTATCCAATTCACAAACCAACACTTTCATTGTTTATTATTATTGTGAATGAAGATAACAAACTTATTAACAAACACATTAACAAATTTAATAAAACACACATAGCATAAATGTAATTCACTCAAAATAAAGGAAAAAATTTAAAAATCTGTAAATCTGCAAAATGGCTATAAAGAAATACCTTTCAATTAATATATGCTTAGTCAAAGTCGGGATAAAACGGTTGAACAAAACAGCGGTCACAAGAAATCGCCTAGCCTATTAATATTATAGATGATAAGATCGAAGTTGAATTAACACCCGAAAATCATGAGAGGTAGATGTCACAGAACACTGAAACCCTAATCTACTTGTAGGATGGGGGGACTAGGATACATTCAAAGCTGATGACAAAACTTTTAGATAACCATCCGTCCTGATGAAATGCTAAGGAGATAGCAGGGTGGTAAGGGGAAGATATCGAGGGGACACTAGATGATAGCACGCTAGCACTACGTCCATTAAAAAAAGGCAAGCAGACAGAAAAACTGATGAACAGATAGACAGACAGACAGACAGATGGATGTACATCACTAATTCGACTCAGACTTTGAGTCGATCGGTAAATAAAAGCTGATTATTGGTCAGATGTTTTGTTAGTTACAAACATGAGTACTACCTTATTATAACCTGACCAGTGATTGGTATAGGGTATCGAAATGTTAGCACATACGTTACAAATTCCATTTCTTTAATACTTTGGCTTTTATCCAATAGAACAATACCAATTACATATAAATATTGTAAGCTTTTACTCAGATATCCATAGTATCCTATTGGCAAAGTTTTTCTTCCAAAAGTTTGCAATGTAGACATATAACAAACAGCAAGCAAGGAACGTTTCCTCCGGCCAAAACTTCGAAGCTGCTGAAAGCATTTTTTTTTTTTTTTTGTATTTGTCCAATGACAAAAAATCGTTTGTTTTCCCTGCCTTGTAATACTTGAGATGTGCCTTCAAACTATCTCTCATTTCATGATTAATTTATCATAGTTTCCGATAGAAGTTTGAATATTAATTTCTGCCCAATTGCGCTCGATACAAATAACTTTAATCATAAATCTTCTGCAAAATTCATAAAAGGAGGCCACCACTTTAATCAATATTCAGTTACCACAGTCACATGAATGGAAGACGAAACTTTGTTCTGGCATCTAAATATGTCTGGCTCCAACATTAACTTTAGGTCTCCATGTTTTATATAAAAAAAATATTTCAAACACGTAAAAAAATTACACTCGGTCTAGGTCGACTTTAAGATTCCCTATACCAAGAGCTTTGGAAAAAGGTCACAAATTCAACAGTACTGGGTAATGTCCTTAAAGAACATCAAAAAATAGTCATGAACCAAATTTTAAGATTTTTGAGTACGTAATTGTTGTCTGGAGATGTGTAACAATTCATATTGGATGTGATTATAGAGACTTGGTTGAAGAATGTTCCGATCATGACCATATTTATGTGGTGCATAACACTGAAATAATATTCCTTGTTTGACCCAGCGGATGGAATTCCATACCACGACAATCGAAGAAACCTATGATAATGGTTTTGATTTTTGCAAAACTTTGAAGAGATGTTTTCGGTCTTGCTCCACATTTTGCATGATATTGCAGCTTGGTCAGTTGTTTCGGGGTCAGAAATATTAATGCGAAGCTCTTTTTTCAAAAAGTGTTAAAAATCAATCGAGATTAAACGCATTTATGGACCAGACTCTGTTAAAATCGCCGAATAGACTTCTAATTGAATAATAAAATGAGCATAACTTTTGATCCAATAAAGATATCGACATGAAATTGGGCACAGATGTCAAAAAGTGTACTATATATCAACCTGGAAAAATTAACATTAGGGCACAGTATTATTCGAAATACGAGGGTTTTCGTTATTTCAAATTTTTGACCGATATTTTTCTGACAAGGGCTTCTAGAACATTTTCGTCGATTTTATAGTTTTTTATTGAGAATAAATGAGTCGGTTGTGTCCACCTAGATCTCAGTTATGATCCACATTACATTTACATTTACTAGAAAAAGTATCCATACCCCTAACATTAAAACTGTCATGCTACGAAAAGTAAAGGGTGTTTTTTTTTCGACGTGTGGTTTCAATCTGGCAATACTTTTTTCGGAGTTGGTCTTTTTGACAGCTGTCACTTGATTTATGCTCAGTTTGGTTTGCCATTTTGCAATGAATAGAATTACGACCATCAAGCGCGTCGCACGTTCGGTGAATGGGCCCAAAACGAGATGGCCACCGATCCCGATTTCACAAGAACGTTTTGTTCAGCGATGAAGCTCACTTTTGGTTAAATGGATGCGTTAATTAACAAAATTTTCGCATTTGGAGTGATGATAATCCCCAAACCATTGTTGAGACGCCGTTAAATTCTCAAAAAGTCATTGTTTGGTGCGCTCTATGGGCAGAGGGAATCATTGGTCCATATTTGTTCAAAAATGAAGCCGGCTGTAATCTTACAGTCAATGGGGAATGCTAGAGAGCCGTGATTAATGACTTATTGAATTGAAGGATGTTGTTGTGGACGACCTTTGGTTCCAATAAGACTGGGCTACATGCCATACAGTCAACGAAACAATCAATTTATTGAAGGAAACTTTTGGTGAGCACATTATCTCGCGTCTCTCAGTGGCGTGGCCTCCAAGATAATGTGACTTAACACCGCTGGACTATTTTTGTGGGTTTATGTGAAATCACTTGTCTACGCAGATAAGTCCAAGACGATTGACGCCTTGGAAGCAAGGTTCAGAAAATAAACCCATGAAACACACAATGTTTTGTTCTAAAGCTGCCAACACATATTTTTATTTTCATATCAATTATGTGTGTTTATAAATTTTGTACGGTGTCCAACACAATCATGACTTTAAATTTCATTATCTACATGAACATTTTTCTATCACGTATTTTTTGTTTCGAACACACATAAACCACACAGATTCGAGTGTAGCTTCCGTTTCTTGCACGTGTACTGCTAAAAAAACAGAACATGTTCTTCAATGCGTACATCTAAAAATTAAAACATTACCCACTCGCGATCGGAAAAAAAAACGAAATGATGTCATAGAAAACAATTGTTGTCGTTATTATGTCTTAATTTTTAGATAGATGTACGCGATCAAGAACAAGTTCTTTTTTTTTAGCAATACACGTGCAAGAACACGAACTTAAAATTGAGCTTCACTCGAATCTGTGTGGTTTATGTGCGTTCGAAACAAAAAATACATGATTGAAAATACGTGTATTAACAGCAGCTTGCCCTACAATGCCGAAAAGTTATTATTGTTTCTATTAGTGATTTGGAGTCGCAGAAAATATTTAGCAATATTTGGACTTATTTGTTATGCACTGGAAAATAAACTATCAAGGACGGTCTTTTAATCGAAAGAAGATGAGGACTTCATTTGTTAATCAGCTACAATATAAACACCAGGATAGAATCTTGACCGATTTTGAAGTCATTATTTTGAAAAAAACACGTTTATATTGTCACATAAACTGCAAAAGGCCGTAACTAACAAGAAGTTTAAAATTGACTTTTTGTATTGTAGTTACGGCCTTTTAATTAAAAACTACTATTTTAACATAAATTTGTTTTCACAAATAAAAATCCATCTTTATATTTCAGCTTGATTCTAAAATTTGGGTATTAAGTTTAAAGTAGATTTTGGTTTATGATGTTTTTTGCTTCTCCTGTAAAAAATAAAAATATTAGTTACGGTCTTTTGTATTTTAGGTGACGATATGTAGTTTCAAAAATATTACAAACCCAGTGTAATACTTAAAAAAATATATTTTTATATAGCGTCCTGACTATTTTTCTAAGACTCAATTGATATTTTCTGAAATTCAATTCCTATTTTCTGAATTAAATTTAATAATTTCTGAAATAAATTTGATGTTTTCTGAAATACATTTAAAATTTTCTGAAATACATATGATAATTTCAGAAATACATTTTATGTTTTCTGAAATACATTTGATGTTTTCTGAAATACATTTAAAATTTTCTGAAATACATTTGATGGTTTCTGAAATACATTTGATAATTTCTGAAATTCATTTGATGTTTTCTGAAATACAGTTGATATTTTCTGAAATACATTTGATAATTGCTGAAATGCATTTGATAATTTCGGAAATACATCTGATATTTTTCTGAAATACATTGGATAATTTCTGAAACTCAATTGCTATTTTCTGAAATTCAATTGATATTTTCTGAAATACAAAAGATACTTTCTGAAAATCAATTGATGCTTTCTGAAATGCAATTAATTATTATTGAATATCAATTGATGTTTTCTGAAATTCAATTGATACTTTCTAAAAGTCAATTGATATTTTCTGAAATTCAATTGATGTTTTCTAAAACTTAATTGATACTTTCTGAAAATCAATTGATACTTTCTGAAATTCAATTGATGTTTTCTGAAATACGATTGGAAAATGTGTAGTAATTAAAAAACATTTAAGTTTATTTTAGACTTCTTCGAAGTTTTCCTAGTAATTAGCTTTTTAAATTCACAGCACACCTAGCGGTTCTGCTTACTAAAAAAGTTCTGTCAATAGCAAATATATCCTTGAATACTTAAAAAAAACAACTCTTTAAGTTTGTGAACATGTTGGTTTAACAGCACACCTAGCGGTCAATAGCTTGAATATTCAAAATTAACGGAAAAGATTTGTGATTTTGCTAAACAGACAGCGAATTCGGCGGTTCTTCTTACTAAATACACCAATACACTTACATATACCACACACCGATTTTCCCTCATGCTGTTTTTGTGATTGTTTTGTGAAATTGGATTTTACCCCCCCCCCCCTGAGCGCACAGATGTTTACACATCAAAAAAAACTAAAATTGCTTAAGTTAGTAACTTCTGGGATGATATTTGTACTTTAGAACCTCTGTAAGCCTATTTAGCTCTACTTAACCAACTTTAAAGAATCTTCTTTACTTATTTTACCCCAAATCAACCACAATTACGCTTTTTAACATTTTCTTGACGTATTCTGTTCCATTAAGATCGGCTGACAGGAGTGGTAATTTCAATTAATTTTCAGTATTGTAGAGCAACCACACCGTGACATTGTTTGCCGTATATTTTGGATCAATATCCTGTTGTAACCAAAAGTCGTCTCCAAGCCCCTGTTATTGTGCACTTTGTTTATGTATCCAATTTTATCCATAAACTCAATGAATACGAGCCATACAACACCAAACCATAACCTCCAGCGTCATAGATATGAGATTCTGTGATATTTCTAATCCAATATTGTACAGAAAAATTATGCAGATAGATCTGACCAACATGTTTACCGTTGTTTATAGTTTATTACTAAAGCATATAAAAAACATGAATTCTAAAATAAATTATAGTACAAAGAAGTATTTTGTAATGTGACAGACATGACACTGCCTTTATTTACAAATTAATTACGTTTTTCCTATCTTACTGAAAAAGTTAGCGCTATAAAAATATTAAAAAATACATCTAACAAATTATTGTCATATTTTCATACCCTTTTCTTTGAAATGGTATCAATAAAAATTATCTGTAATATTAATAGGCTAGGCGATTTCTTGTGACCGATGTTTTGTTCTACCATTTCATCCCGATTTTGACCAAACGTATATTATTTGAAAGGTATTTCATATTTGCGGTTTTGCAGATTTACAGATTTTTAAATTTTTTCCTTTATTTTGGGTAAATTGCATTTAAAGTTGTTACTAGCCCATACAAAAAATTATACAATACTATGTGTATGATTATTAAATTTGTTAATGTGTTTGTAATAAAAATGAGTTTGTTTTTTGTGTTGATTTTTGAATTGGCTATAATTGATTAGCATACCTTTAGTGTCCTTATTTAATGAAAAAATTAAATTTCCTAGAATTTGCACTCGAATTTCGAGGGTTAGAATCTGCTAGTTTAAATTAAAATTTTAATATTGTTGAACCTCGTATAAAACGCATTTTGTTTTAAATTCATTATTTGAGTATCATAAAAAAAAACGAAACTGCAGAAGTGTTAGTTCTAGTATGGATTAAGGAAGACCTAAGCTCATTTGTGCAGCCCAAAAGTTAACATTTCAGGTTTAATGTAACCAACTAACCCAAATGTCCTTCGGACTCATTATTATCTTACTGAAACAAATGATATAAGCTTGGATCCTGATCCTTGATCCTTTCTACATAAAGAAATTAATGTCTTGGCCAGTTGTTTATCGGACTAAAGTGTTACAGTAGCATTTCGTCCTAGTTATTTTCTTTTTCCAGAACTTAAAATCATTTATTCCTTAAGGAATTGATACATTTTTATTTTTTAAGAGCTGTTTTTCATATCTTTTTTGGAAGACTCGATATAGTATAAAAGATTACTGCTTTGCGGATTTTTAAAAGCCTACAGATAAAACCTAGTATTCTTGAAAATTTTTCTTTTTTAGAAAGTTTTTAACACATCTTTGGAGGACATTTATTTTAAAGATAATGTAAAATGTTTCTAATTTATGGGTTTCATAAACATTTTTCTTTGAATGCTTTGAACATATGTATGACTACGTCTGCACTTATTTCTGATATGTACTCGTGGGTATATATGTGTGCAATCACTACAACCCAATTACCAACACTTACTTTGTGCAATAATTTATAGAATTCTATTTTATTGCAGAAATTCATTTATCACTGCCTTCGTATGGGTGCTACAACCCACCATGTCGTAGCTTTTATTTCAAAACTCAAGACAAAATGCCATTATGAAGATACTTTTGTAAAAAGTTTGTATATTGTGTATTATTTATTCCAATATGCTTTCCCTTGGTTTTCTATCAACAGGCGACATTTGGGTGCCAAAGATTCATATTCAACCAGAACAACAGACGCCATTCATATATATGTCAGACTCTACTTATTTCTTTTACATTTTATTTTTATGACTTATTAATAAAAACTTTGCATTTTCTTCTATTAAAGATTCACAAAAACGTGTTCATTTGAAAAGTTCTGATTCCTGTAAAAAAAAAATAAATAAAAAGTAAAAAGCAAGCGTTGCCAAAAAGGTTTTGAGAGTGGAAAATTTTTATACCCTATACCACTATGTGGTTTGGGTATAATGACTTTGTGCTGCTGTTTGTAACAACCAAAAATATTCGTCCTAGACCCATCTTTAAATATACCGATGGACTCAGAATCACTTTTTGAGTCGAAATAGCATTGTCCGTCCGTCCGTCCGTCCGTCCGTCTGTGTGTCTATGTAAAGCTTTTAATCAAACTACAGGTCGCAAATATGAATATATTTTGATGAAATTTGTTATATAAGTTTCTGTCGGCCATGGAATGAACGCTATTAAAATTGGTGAGAATCGGTCCATGTTCAGACCTAGCCCCCATACAAATGACCCCTATGAAATCGACATAAATTGTCATAAGTTCCAAATGGTCATATAGATCTCAGTCAAATTGGGTTTGTATGTGTTTATTACTTCCATTAATCAGTAGTTCAAAAATACTCCCTATAGGAAAATTCTTAGTCATAGGCCCCATATAGAGCTGCTTCCCGATCTTCACTTAAATCTATCAAAAAACCAAAATAATGCACATATTTTTCTCAAATTTGGTTTGTATATATTTTTTCAAAGTATAAGTGATTTTACCAAATATGGTCAGGATCGGTCCATTTTTCGACCTAGCCCACATATAAATATAGTATCCGGTATGAACTTTTTCATATCTGCAGCGAAAAAAATTAATAAAAATGCCGCTCAAATTTGGTTTATGCTTATTTGCTATATCCATTTAGTTGGACCGAAGAGATAGGGTCTCTTAACGATGGTATAGGGTATCGTATAGTCGGGCTAGACCGACTATAATTTTCTTACTTGTTTATTTTAAAGTGATTTACCAATTCCGAAATGATAACACCGAGCTTATCCGATTGTAATTTCAAATATTGGTAAAGCATTGGCAAAGAGGGTGATGAAAGTTTAGCAGTATGAGTGCTAGTATCAAGTTTGATTTAGAACATTGGTTAAGCTTTGGTAAAACAAAAAATTAAGAACTTAAAATACAAAAACTACAGAAATGTCCATTTAAAACCGGCGCTTTACCAGAGGCTTCTAAATATTTCAATTCAGAAACATTTATTTATTTTGTAACTCAGGTACTGGCAAACACCATTTTTGACATCGGCAAAGCAATCTGAACGAGTGCTTTAAATAAATTTTATTTAAAAAACTGTTCTAAACTTTGCCTAACAAGACTGATTTCGTTTGAGCATCTGCAAAGAATTCCAAAACTATTTTTAACCACCACATGTATTACAGTACCAATGCTTTGCCAGTGCTTTGTTTTTCGCGCAATCGGAAATTTCTGTCTGCGCGATTAGATTTAATACCACTCTGGGAAGAAAAAGCTTTAATGTTTGTTAAATAAACTTTTAATATTTGATCACGAAAATATTTAACAAATAATAGCTTTCTAACTTAAAACAAGTAAGAAAATTATAGTCGGTCTAGACCGACTATACGATACCCTATACCATGCGTTTAGAGACCATATCTCTTAGGCCCAACTAACTGGACATAGAAAATAAGCAAAAACCAAATTTGAGTGGGATTTTTATTAATTTTTTTAGCTGCAGATATGAAAAAGTTCATATCGGATGCTATATCTATATAGGGACTTGGTCCAAAAATGGACCGATCCTGATCATGTTTGGTAAAGTCTCTTGTATTTTGCAAAAATATATACAAACAAAATTTGAGAAGAATCAGTGCAATATTTTTGTTTTTTAATAGATTTAAGTGAAGATCGGGAAGCAGCTCTGTATGGGGTCAAAGGGATCATTTTTGGACTACTCATTAATGGATGTAATGAACGCATACAAACCCAATTTGAGTAAGATCTATATGACAATTTGGATATTATGGCAATTTATGTCGATTTCATAGGGGTAATTTGTATGGGGGCTAGGTCTGAACATGGACCGATTCTCACCAATTTTAATAGCGTTCATTCCATGGCCGACAGAAACTTATATAACAAATTTCATCAAAATATATTCATATTTGCGACCTGTAGTTTGATTACAAGCTTTACATGGACACACAGACAGACGGACGGACGGACGGACGGACGGACGGACGGACGGACGGACGGACGGACATTGTTAAATCAACTCAGAAAGTAATTCTGATTCGATCGGTGTAATTAAAGATGGGTCTAGGTCAAATATTTTTGGTTGTTACAAACAGCAGCACAAAGTCATTATACCCAAACCACATAGTGGTATAGGGTATAAAAAGGTATTTAATAGTCGCTAGCTCGATTTATTTACTATCAATTTTTTGTTGTACGAACTCATAATACATATTTATATGTATATAGCAAACTCTTATTTTTCCTTTTTTCTAGATATCTCAAAGAACCAAATCCAAATAAAGCCTGCCGTAAATTATATGAATTATGACAGCTGAAGTTATGGCGTCAAATGACACTATCTTTGATCCGGGTAATTGGACATTAAATATTATTAAATAGTTTATACAAAAAAAAAACTAACTAAACTTTATATTTTACAGCTTTATCAAAACTGATAACATCTCTGAAAGACGCTGACAGCCTTTCAAATGACCAAGAAATTGATTTTCTTAAAGCGCTGCTAGAATCAAAAGAACTAAATGCTCTAGTCAACGTACATAGTAAAGTAGCCAAAGTGGGGAGAGATGATCGTTTGGCACCCATTCTATCAACATCAGCAATGGTAAGTAGAGATAAGTAGTCCTCTTAGATTTGTTCGAACATACCGAATGGAAACCCGAATGTCATGACAATCGGTAAATATCTTCAGAAAATCGTTAAGAAAAGAAGCAACCTGCTTAGCATGGCAATGTGATCAGTTGTTTTTAATCATGATTCAGTATTCCAAAAATGAAAATGCCAGATTTTGAAGCAAAAAGTTAAATCTTAAAAGCTTTTGGATATTAGCATCTATAATATTAATAGGCTAGGCTATTTCTTGTGACCGATGTTTTGTTCTACCGTTTTATCCCGATTTTGACCAAACGTATATTATTTGAAAGCTATTTCCTTTTAGCCATTTTGCAGATTTAGAGATTTTTAAATTTTTTCCTTTATTTTGAGTAAATTGCATTTAAAGTTGTATGTATGTATGTATGTATGTGTTTATTAAATATGTTAATGTGTTTGTAATAAAAATGAGTTTGTTTTTTGTGTTGATTTGTGAATTGACTATAATTGATTAGCACACCTTTAGGGTCTTTATCTAATGAAAAAATAAAATTTCCTAGAATTTGCACTCGAATTTCGAGGGCTGGAATCTGCTAGTATTAATAATTGCATTTCAATTTAATTGTCTTTCTAATAAAAAAAAAACTCCATTATCGGTTGAAAAACAGCCATATTGTATCAAATTCCCCAGGCAATAAATGTGCCGCAGACCACTTAATTAAGAAAATCGAGCTCAAATTTTTAAAGACATTGAAATAATTTACAACAGCAACATTTTCGCATTCTCCTAAACTGATTTCATACGCCCTCTTTAAAATAATTATTGATGCAGATAGTATTTTTTGAATATAAGCCCTCAATATACAAATTCGTTTATACTGTATTAAATATAAAAACTAATTAATCTACATATTTTCATAAAATAATGAATAAATTTTAGGAATTTTACGAATACATTAAATTTGTTTTATTTTATAAAAATCCTTATGAAGAAAATATTTATAGATTTTCATAAAGATTCAATTTAACATCAAGAGTACCCCATGTGTTAATTTCAGAAAATAAGCCCAGGATATTATTTCTTAGAATTATTTAAATATTATCGACAAGTTTTATAGAAATCTTTGCAAAAATATATAATTTTTCGATATAATTCGTTGTAAATCTCCTTAAATTTGACTTTTGACCTTAAATAAGGACAGTTTATATGTGTTTCAATTTAACCTTAATTTACAAGATTAAGAACTTATATCAAGTACTATAATATTTTGACAAAAGATTTTTGGAATATGAAAACGGCAAAAAGATGAAGCCTAAAAATTGAAAAAGCATGAAAAATCAAATTTTTCTTCAAATCCGCTGAAATAAAAACGCTGCCCTAGCCAAATTAAGAACAGGATACATACAATATTTGGCATTTTTAATCACGTTTATGTCGTCAATAACACCCTGAAGTCCAATCGTTGATTTCAGTAAATTTCTTGAACAAAAGTTTTGGAAAAGTAAAATTGGATATTTTGAAATAGTGCTAAAAATACGTATCGTTTTAACATTAATTTAGGACGGCATTAAATAGACGAGATGTAAAATACTTTACATAAGATCATCTTGGGATCAGGAGAATGCGAAAATGTTATTGTTGTAAATTATTTCTATGTCTTAAAAAAGTGAGCTCGATTTTCTTAACCAAGTGGTCTGCGGCGCATTTATTGCCTGGAAAACTTGACATAACTTGGCTGCTTTTCAACCGATAATAGATTTTTTGTTTTATTAGAAAGATAATTTGCTTTAGATTATGGTTTATTAATTAGTTTAATTCAAACGCAATTATTAATATCAAAATTTTTGTGAAAAATGATTTTTTCTCATAATTTTTGCATATAAATGCATATTTGGACTTTAAACTCAATGCGCGCCCAGAAAGCATTGTCCGATTTGGCTCAAATTTTGCGCACTTAAGTTTTAGATCTAGTGTCACTATAATCCGACCCGCACGTCTTGAAATTCCAAAAAAAAAAAATGCTGTCACCCTATTATACATCTATTTTCATAAAGAGGTTAATTTTATTGCAAAAGTACCTTTTCTTAAAAAAACATCCTTTTTTACAAAAAAAAAGACATTTTTCTTAAAATAGTAGAAAGTAAGTTTTCTTAAAAAATTACTTTTTTTTAATACATTTTCCTAAAAAGTAATTTTTCTTAAAGGATCATCTTTAAAAAAAAGTTCTTTCCTTTAACGTTTAATTAGTATCTTTCTTAAAAAATCACCTTTTGAAAAAAAAATGGTTTTCCTTAAAATAATACCCTCTCTTAAGTTAGTTTTCTTAAAATAGTCCTCCTTTCTTCATAAAGTAACTTTTCTTAAAGAAGTACTTTTTTTTTAAAAAGTACTAAAAAGTACTACAAAAGTACTTTTTTTTAAACTTCATTAAAACAATGCGTTTTCTTAAATAGCTACTTTTCTTAAAAAAATCACCTTTAGAAAAAAGCTATTTTCTTTAAAATAAAGTAAATTTCCTTAAAAAATTACTTTTTTCTGAAAAAAATACTTTTTTAAAAACTGTTTTAAGAAAAAGTAAAAAGTATTTTTTTTTTTTTAAACTACATTAAAACACTGCGTTTTCCTAAAAAGTTAATTTTCTTAAAAAATTATCTTTTAAAAAAAAATTATTTCCTTAAAATAAAGTTAGTTTTATTAAAACATTGATTTGTTTTTAAAAAACTTGTTTTAAGCTAAAATACTTATTCATTACAACAATACATTTTCTTAATAAGTAACTTTCTTAAAAAATCACCTTTTTAAAAGAAGTTATTTTTCTTAAAATAATACCTTTTCGTAAGTTATTTTTCTTAAGTTAAGTTATTTTCTTCATAAAGTAATTTATCTTAAAAAATTAATTTTTTCTTAGAAAAGTACTTTTTTTAAGAATAAGTACTAAAAAGTACTACAAAAGTACTTTTTTTTTAAAACTTCATTAAAACAATGCGTTTTCTTAAATAGCTACTTTTCTTAAAAAAATCACCTTTAGAAAAAAGCTATTTTCTTTAAAATAAAGTAAATTTTCTAAAAAATTACTTTTTTCTGAAAAAAATACTTTTTTAAAAACTTTTTTAAGAAAAAGTAATTTTTCATTAAAACGACACATTTCCTTAATAAGTAACTTTCTTAATCACCTTTTTAAAAAAATGATTTTCCTTAATAATAACTTTTCTTAAGTCATTTTTCTTAAAATACTAATCCATTCTTCATAAAGTAACTTTTCTTGAAAATTTAAGTTTTTCTTAAAAAGTACTTTTTTTCAGAAAAAGTACTAAAAAGTACTTTTTTAAAAAATTACATTAAACAATTCGTTTCCTAAAAAAGTTACTTTTCTTAAAAAATCACATTTTAAAAAAGTTTCTTTCCTTAAAATAATACCTTTTCTTAAAAAAGCAAATTTTCTAAAAATAGTACCTTTTTAAAAAGTACTGTTTCTTACAAAAGTATATTTTCTCAAAAACGTAGATTTCCTTGAAAAATATGTATACTTTTTGAAATACGTACCTTTTCTTAAAAAAGTATATTTTCTTCCATTAATTAAAAAATACCTTTTCATAAAAAGGTACTTTTTTAAAAAGTACCCTGTCTTAGAAAGTATATTCTCTTAAAGAGTACAGTTTCTTAAGAAAGAAAATTTTCTTAAAAAACTAAATTTTCTTAAGAAAGTATATATCTTAATATAGTAATATTTTTTTAAAAGTACATCTTCTTAAAAAATCCCTTTCCTCAAAATAGGAAATTTTCTTGCAAAAGTACATTTTCTTAAAAACATAAATTTTCTTTAAAAAAGTACCTTTAATTAAAAATTTAGATTTTCTAAAAAAAATATATTTCCTTAAAAAAATACTTTTTTTAATGAATACCTTTTCTAAGAAAAATATATCGGCCTAAGGCCTTTCCTTAAATAAGTATCTTTTCTTAGTATATTTTTGTAAAGTACTTTTTCTCAAAAAAGGATATTTTATTAAAAAAGTACCTTTTAGAAAAAAGTAGCTTTTAGAAAAAAAAGAAGTACCTATACTTTAAAAAGTACCCTTTCTTATATAGATAAATTTTCTTAAAAAAAGTTTTTCTTAAAATAGTCCCTTTTCTTAAAGACGTACAATTCCTTAAAGAAATACATCTATTTAAAAACGACTTATTTTTAAAGTAAGTAAAGTAAAAAAAGTACTTTTTCTTACTATAGTACATTTTCTTCAAAAAATTGTCTTATCTTAAAAAATACATTTTCTTAAAAAAGTACTTTTTAAAAATTGTAGCCTTTAGCATATACATCTTCTTTTAAAAGTTGCTTTTCTTAAATATTAACCTCTTCTTAAACAAGTTACTTTTCCTAAAAAATTGCATTTTCTTCAAAAAATAAGTTTTCTTAAAATAGCACCTTTCTTAAAATAGCCTCCTATTAAAAAAATACTTTTTCTTAAAAAAGTACCTTTTCTTAAAAGTCCCTTTTGTTCAAATATCACCTTTTCTTAAAAAGTAAATTTTCTTAAAAAAGTAGCTTTTCTTAAAAAAGTTAATTTCCTTAAAAACTTTTGTTAAAAATATCTTTTTTTTTAACTTTATCTTCAGAAGTACCTTTTCAAAAAAGCAACTTTACTTTAAAAGTACCTTGTCTTAAAAAGAATATATTATTTAAAATTACATTTTCTTGAAAATTTACCTTTTCTTAATAAGGTATCTTTTTCTAAAAAATTACATTTTTTTAAAAAAAAATAATTTTTCTTAAAATAGTATCCTTTTTAATAAAGTACTATTTCTTAAAAAAGTACCTTTTCTTAAAAAGCCCCTTTTCTAAAAAAAAGTACCTTTTTTTAAAAAATACTTCTTAAAATATCACCTTTTCTTAAAAAGTAAATTTTCTTCAAAAAGTACATTTCCTTAAAAAATTTTCTGAAAAAAGTACATTTTTTTAAATTACCTCTTCTTAAAAGTATCTTTTTTTAAAATACTTTATCTTCATAAGTACTTTTTCATAAAAAGCAACTTTACTTAAAAAGCACCTTGTCTTAAAAAGAATATATTATTTAAAAGTACATTTTCTTAAAAAGTTGCATTTATAAAAAAATTATATTCTCTAAAGCTACTTTATATTAACATATGTATAATATATTTCTTAAAAAAGTATAGTTTTATTAAAAAGTACCTCTTGCTAAAAAATTACCTTTCTTTAAAAACATACATTTCCTTTTGAAAAGGTACATTTTCTTAATTTAGTTCATTTTCTTTAAAAAGTACATATCTTAAAAAGGTGCCATTTTTAAAAAAGTACCTCTTCTTAAGAACAGACCTCTACCTAAAAAGACCTCTTCCTAAAAAAGTAAATTTTCCTTAAAAAGATACCCTTTCTTAAAAAACTATTTTATCTTAAAACGGTACCTTGTCTTAAATCTTATGCCGTTTTCTTTTCTGAAAAAATGTTGCATTTTTTTTTTTTTTTTTTTTTTTTTTTGAAAAGTGTATCTTAAACATCAATCGAAAGGTCTCAAAGTCGAGCCGTCGTGAATCGCAAAAATTGCAGCCATTGACTTCTTGCAGGTCATAGCGTGGGAATATTTCCCCATTGTTTGACTTTGTGGAATATTTTTAGAATAAAATAATCACATTTTTTTGCATTTTGCATTTATGAACATTTTATGACCATTTGAGACCTTTCGATTGATGTATAGGATAATGTTGCTCTTAATTCAGAATATACAAAAAAACACACTTTTCGAAAAAACTGCAAATAAAATGCGACATTTTTTTGTAAGAATAGAAAACAGCATTAATCTATCTTTAGATTTAAGTTATAATCGCAGAGCGATAGGTTAGAATGAGCACATACTAGTTGATACTACAAACTAGTTGACACTACAATACCCCATATGAAATGAGCAATAACTAATATCGCTTATATCTCGAAACTTAAGTGTCGTAGAGTAAAAAGGTTGAAAAAGTGCTTTTTCGTAAATTATTGTATTCTTAGTTTTATATCGGGCGCCGTAGGCGAATTACAAATATATAGTATTAACGTATTTTCGTTAAAATTTCGAAATTAATGAATATTGTACTTTTCAGATTTTATTTGAAGTATTGGAACAATTATCACAACGTTGCCATTTAAGTGATGAATGTCGTGAGGCATTTCATTTGTTGCAGAAACCGCATTTACAAGTAAGTGTCCTTGAGACTGAGCAATAGAACATGATGCATTAATTTTTTTTTTTATTACTTTCATTTTCTGAACAATTTGTCATCCAGAGTCTTCTTTATGCCCATGATTGTATTGCACAAAAAGATTTTTATCCACATTTACCAGAGTTGCCGGTTGAAATGGATGAGGATGAAGAAACTATAAAAATTGTGCAACTAGTTAAAAGTAATGAGCCTCTGGTAAGTGTATTTGGGTGTGTGTATGTATGTCTGTGTTTAATACATATTCATTAAAGGAAGCGTGTATATGGCGATTATATTTTTGTATTCTTTCAAATATCACCAACACTTGCCATTCAATTCTCTTTTATCATATAAGTTTTATTTGTTCTTTTTTTTTTGTTATTGTTCAATACCGACGCCATTGTTAAGTTAAATCCATGTCTGTGTCATCATCTATCATCATGCTTTCAGACTTGACGACTTTCAGTGACATTTTAAAACTATTCTAAACGTTTTTTTATTTAGTTTACTTAGTTTTATACATGCAAATGTTTATATATACATATATAGTTTTATTTTATCTCATCTTTTATATTTTCAGTCTGACTGTCAGACCTCTAAAGTATTAAATTGTATTTGGTAGACATTAAGTTAACATTACGGGTAAATCCTTGTTGACCTTACATGTATAGAAAAAATTACGAAATTTGTTTAAGAGGTCATCCTCTTATGGCCAACACTAAAAAGCTCAATCTCTCTTATACTTAGGTGATGAAGATATATCAATATTGGGCAATTAACACCACAGAATTAACATTTCTGATAAAAAAAATTTATCTGTACCTGTATTTCGGTATTTCATTATATCAATACCGCGATCCCGGTATAATAAGTATAATAAATCCTATATCCCATAGTGGTGGTAATTGCCTTTATACTATGGTCTCAAAAATGTTAAATTATCAAGAGTTCAGTCACTTAAGCTGGAACGAATTTTTGTGCGCAATAGCCCTACTGCTAAAAAGGCTCTTTCTGACTCGACGCTAGTTGGTGGTATTGAAATAAGGCAGTCTTATACTAGTTGAAAATATTTTCCTCTACTTCGAGGTATGCTAGTTCCTGTTTCACAACTTTATAAAATACTTTAGAATTCATCGTTTTTGTAATTCTACTCGCAGTCTTCATCACATTGACTTTCTTAGAAATTACCATTTCTAGTTTTTCTTTCACTGTCATCGAAATTAGAATTTCTGGCTCAGAATCACCAGATGAACCGGAAACGTCGATGGAAGAGGCTCCTATGTTTTCAATATCGTCATCATCGATATTATATAAGCGTTCCAAT
Organism: Cordilura impudica; assembly: GCA_963682025.1. Lineage (NCBI taxonomy): Eukaryota > Metazoa > Arthropoda > Insecta > Diptera > Scathophagidae > Cordilura > Cordilura impudica. The sequence continues at coordinate 24,370,643 of OY821521.1, read as the reverse complement.
AAATTAATAATTATTTTTATAATTTTTGCTTTGTTATTTCGATTAAAAATATCATCTTCGTCGTCATCTTCTGATTCAGTAGGATTCTGCATGTATTGCAGTAGACCCGATAAATCAGTACGCCTTTGTTTTATATGAATAATTAGCTCTGCCTTGAATTTATTACTTGAAGCAGTATTCTGTTCTGTAAATTGATTAAACATAAATAGTAATGCTGCATCTGCGCTAAGAATAATAGCCTCTTGACGACAACAAGCTTCAGCAGTTATGCATGAAATACATAGACGACAGCGGCTACACGACTACAGCCTGTCAAAAATAAAATACGCACGTTTATATTAAAATGATTATTTTGACACCAACAAAGCTACACGGCTACATGACAACTTTTGTCGCTGTAGTCAACTTAGGATAATTTCTATTTTCGTTGGCTACAAGACAAAAATAGTGTTGACAATATAACAAAATATGTAAAAGATATTAGTGCTATGAAATATTTTATTTCGTTAAAAAATTAATCGCAAAATGAAATGCTATAATAAATAAGTAAGTTTATATTTAAGTCAAGTTTATATACAATCATGCATGTTTTTCTATTTTAATAAAGTAAAAAAATATAATTGGCACTAGTGAAATAAAAGTGCCTTTGTATAAAAACAGCTGTTTATATTGTTGTTATATGTTGCTGACGTTTTCAAAAAATTAAGTAGCTGACTACACGACTATAATTGCAGCCAGCAGCATTTGTAGTCGTGTGTTCGTGTAGCCGCTGTCGTTTATGTGTTTCATGCATTAATTTGATTGGAAGAACTGAAATAACTTATAATCACTAAAGAAAAATCAATTTCCGAAATTGATATTTCGGCGTTTAAATTTAAATCAATCAAAGTCTTTTGTATGCAGTTCTTTAACTGGACAAATCATTCTAGAATGACAAGTAAGCTATTTCAACGTGTTTTGGAATGTAGAATTAAATTCAGTTCCTTTCAAATTGTTCTTTAACATGTTTCTGTAAAGCTTTATCATTTTTCATTGGCGAACGTCTGAATAGCTTCACAACTTTTCTAATTTTTTTTAACAATGGACCTATCTGTTCATGAATAATTAAACAGTCAATTATATTGTTTTGTTGAAGCATGGCTAAACAATTATCATGAAGATCACTGCATTTTCATCACTTGTATACTGGCTACCATCTTCGTTAGAATTTTAATGTTCTGCATCAGACTTATCTGTGGTGTTAAGTGTTAGATTTATTCAAAAATGAATATAATACTTGTCAACAAAATACTTTGTATAATTTGAATTAAAGATACTTTTGAAAATAGTATTATTTATGTAAAATAATTTTAATAGATTTCATTCATTCTGTTATTAAATTTGAATCAATTCGTAGTATTTTCTATGGGTTCCAATATTACGTTCATCTTCATTTTCTAAATATTGATGTATTGTATTCCGTGAACTAAGCAAAGTTGTTGCCTTGCACAAATCAATTTTCCAACTTTGGTCATGACAGATGCACCATCGGTAGTACTGTACGCTTTAGGCTTTTCTTCCACGAGGGCAACACACTTTTCTGCAGGCAATCATCCTTGCACGCGAACTAATCCTACGTTCTAGAATTTCTTGATGCCAGCATGCCAGTATTTAAATAACGTCGGTATTTGACCGATGACTATTCATCAAATGTAAGACTAAATCTTTGTCCTAAAAGAATTTGAGATTATAACTCTTTAATCATATTTGCACGAATTTTTTCATTGTGCTGCACAACTAAATTTTTATAGAGTTTATAGTTATACCCTATACCACTATGTGGGTTGGGTATAATGACTTTGTGCTGCTGTTTGTAACAACCAAAAATATTTGACCTAGACCCATTTTTAATTATACCGATCGAATCAGAATCACTTTTTGAGTTGATTTAACAATGTCCGTCCGTCCGTCCGTCCGTCCGTCCGTCCGTCCGTCTGTGTGTCCATGTAAACCTTGTAATCTAACTGCAGGTCGAAAATATGAATATATTTTGATGAAATTTGGTATATAAGCTTTTATCGGCCATGGGATGAACACTATTGAAATTGGTGAGAATCGGTCCATGTGCAGACCTAGCCCCTATACAAATTACCCATATGAAATCGACATAAATTGCCATAAGATCCAAATTGTCATATATATCTTACTCAAATTGTGTTTGTATGCGTTCACTACATCCATTAATGAGTAGTCCAAAAATGATCCCTTTGACCCCATACACAGCTGCTTCCCGATCTTCACTTAAATCTATTAAAAAACAAAAATATTGCACTGATTCTTCTCAAATTTTGTTTGTATATATTTTTCCAAAATACAAGAGACTTTACCAAACATGATCAGGATCCGTACATTTTTGGACCAAGTCCCTATATAGATATAGCATCCGATATGAACTTTTCCTTATCTGCAGCAAAAAAAATTAATAAAAATAACACTCAATTTTGGTTTTTGCTTATTTTCTATGTCCAGTTAGTTGGGCCTAAGAGATAGGGTCTCTAAACGCATGGTATAGGGTATCGTATAGTCGGTATAGACCGATTATAATTTTCTTACTTGTTTTTTTTTTTTTTTTTTGAATATTTTCATACCCTCTGGCAGCTAAACCTTTTCTAATATCCATGGAAGTGCAAAATATGCTAATTACTTATAAAAAAATAAAATAGTTAAAGAAAAATGATATGAATGTTAACTTACTGCAAAAAAATGTAATACCGGATACCGGTATTAAGTGGTCATTAAACCGGGATCCCGGTATGGCAAGCCCTAGTACCTGCCAACTTATTTTCGAGATCTGGCCAAACAGTTTAACATTCGTATCCCCTTATACAGATTGCAAGGATCATGGATTTTACATAGAGAATTGCAAACTTGGTACTACATAACTGTTGGGTACTGCTCCGAATTAAAAGCCCCCAGGAGCACTATTTGACGTTCTCAGATTTGGGACGAATCTGACAACACTACAATTTTGCTCTTTAAGTGCGACTATTTTTATGTCTGGTGGCCTACTAAACTTGAAAGTCATTGAAAAAAATTTGTATGGACTAGTCTTTTGATTATATTTTTTTTATTTTTCGGAAGTTATTTCACTATTTAGACTATATATCGAGTTAGGATCTAGTTTCTGTATATATCAGATAATAAAAACGACCACAAATAATATAAACATTTTTTTCAAATCAAATTATTATAGAGTGCCATGGTTAGAAGAATATCCATGGATACAATTACCGATTATACACACAGAAAAATAATTCGCCAATCCAATTGTTCTAACATTTAACTTCTGAATATTCGCTTATATCAACAGAAATTTAAAGACAGTTTTAATAAATTTCTTTTGTGATCAAATATTTTCCTTTAGGACTTTACAATTGTAATTGCAATAAACTCAAACTTCGATTATTAAATTCATCGCAATTCGTTTGACTACAAAGTTGTTAGCGAATCTGTTTTTTGTGTGTATATATTTAAAAAAATTCAACTTCTAAAAAAAACTCTCGTAAACTACATACTACGAAAAACAAGTAAGAAATTTGTAGTAAGTCTAGACCGTCTATACGATACCCTATACCACGCATTTAGAGACCCTATCTTCTAGGTCTAACTAATTGGATATAGAAAATAAGCATAAACCAAATTTGAGTGGCTTCGTTAGTAATGTTTTTGCCTTCGGATATCAAAAAGTTCATATAGGATGCTATATTTATATGGGGACTAGGTCGAAAAATGGACCGGTCCTTACATTTTGCAAAAACATATAGAAATCAAATTTGAGAAAAATTTTTTCAATATTTTTGTTTTTTGATAGATTTAAGTGAAGATCAGGAATCAGTTTCATATGGGGGCTATGACTAAGAATTATCTTATAAGCTTTATTTTTGGACTACTGATTAATGGATGTAATAAACATACAGAAACCCAATTTGACCGAGATCTGTATGATACTCTGGATATTGTGGCAATTTAATTCGATCTCACAGTGTTCATTTCTATGGGGACTTGATCTGATTATGAACCGATTTTCATCAATTTCAACAGCATTCATCTCATAGCTGATAGAAGCTTATATACTAAATTTCATAAAAATATATTTATATTTGGGACCTGTAGTTTGATCAGAAGATTTACATGGACACACAGATGGACGGACGGATATCGCTAAATCGGAAATCGCTCAGAATTACTTTCTGAGTCAATATGTATAATAAAAATGGGTCTAGGTCAAATATTTTTTGTAGTCACAAACATTAGCTCAAAGTCATGACTACATAGTGGTATAGGGTATAGAAATTACAGTTGGTTTAGACCGATGAGTTGGATGGGTCAATAACTTGATATAGAAATTAAGCATAGTCCGGATTTTAGTGGTATTTTTACTAGTTTGCAGCTATAAAAGAATTAATATCTGGTCTTATTTTTCTATGAAGACTAGGCCAAAAATAGGACCGATCGTGACAATATTTGATAAAGTCACTTATTTTTGTTTTTTAATAACTTTTTTTGGACTACTGATTAATGGGTATAATTGGCACATATATACCAAATTTTATTGATATAGATATATAAAAATCTTTATTTACGGCCACTTTAGTCGGTCAAATAGGGGTTATTTGAATGGTGGTTAGGTCTGAACATGGACCGATTTTCATCAATTTCAATATTTTTTGGCCTGTGGCCAATAAAACCTTATATGCTAAAATTGATTAAAAATTGTTTGTGGCCTGTAATTTGTCTGTCTGTCCGTCCGATTGACACCGCTAAATTGACTGAGGGACACCGCCATATTGACTTGGAAAGTAATTCTGAGTCGATCGGTATAATAAATGGGTCTAGGTCAAATATTTTTGGTAGTCAAACGTCAACACAAAGTCATTATACCCAAGCCACATATTAGTATAGGGTATTAATATAATCTATATATTAATACGTGAAGATAAATTTTTAGTTCCCTTATTAAACAATATGCGGGCACGGAGGAGAGTGAAAATTGGCATAGTTATCGTTTATATGGAGGAGAAGCTGAGAATAATAAAATTAATTCTTAATCTGTCTAAAAAATATATTTAATTAAATAAAATAAAATATTTCTAACAATTCATTACACCCTGTTAATGAGTATTATTTAAATTGTATATGACACGACCTGTGTTCAATTGTGAATTGCTTAAATTGAGTAGCATACCTTTAGGCTCATTAAATTTTTAAGTAGAATGAAAAAATAATATTTTCTAGAACTTTCACTCGAATTTCGAGTGCTGGGCTATACTAATAATTTTAAATTGACAACACTGAACTCGTTAAATTTAAATATTACTAGGTTTCAGGCAGTCCCTTTATGAGATCTATAAGATCAAAGTACTAGAAAAGTCAGTTATCTCAACTGAATCATTGCCAACACAATTTGTTCTAATGAGTTGCAAAATTATATTGACAAACTATTATCATTTCATATGAGTGCGTGTTTTTTTTTAATACAAATACCACTGGCTATGATTAAATAAATCTAAATAATTCATTCCTTTTATTAATATGAACTTGTTGTGACTGTTATTGTGAATTTAAAAATGGAATGATTGTATTTCCTGCTGTGCCACAACTCATTACCGTTAGTCGTTTCTGTTTAATATGAGCATTGTCTTTTTTTTCAATTAAATCTTTCATGGCGTGTTTAATGGCACTTTAATGGCATTATTTAAATTAAATATAAATCTAGAGAACGTCATATAGACTGAGTACATTTTCTATGTTGCATATTAATCGAGTCTCAATAAGGTGTTTGAAACAATTTAACTATGACCGTTCCTTTATATGACCGTTAAAAGGACTATGAAATTTAGTTAAAAATAGGGAAATGTTTTAGTTTCCTAATTTTTTTTTGGATTCCAATAAAGTATTTTCATAACATAGGGCATTTTCTTCCAGTATGTATAACACTTAATCAGTTTGTAATTTCATATCTTATATCAGCAGGCAAGAAATTTATAACAATACCTGTCAAAATTGGTTTCTGTTGATGTTCTATATCCAATTAGTTGACAGGCATTTTGTTCGTTAAAAAAAACTATTTTAGAAAATTATACACAAATTGTCCCAAACAAAAATAATGTTTGTTAGATTTGACGTCATTTTCAGACATATTGCAATTAATACTGTAATTAATATGCAAATTTTTGATTTTGTTTCAATGGTGCGTAGTAGTGTTATTTAAATGTTCTCAATATTTTGATACCCCATACTACTATGTGGTTAGGCTATGATGACTTTGTTTGTAACTACCGAAAATATGTGGCCTCTTTGTCCGTCCGGCTGTGTGTCCATGTAAACCTTAAAATCAAACTACAGGTAGTAAGAATATATTTTAATTATTATTTTTTGAGTATTTATTATTATGTAAAATTACAATAAACTTAATTCTAAAGCTCTAGCTACGATTTCCAGTTGAACCTATCAAAAACAAAAATATTGCTCAGATTTTGCTCAAATATGGTTTGTGTATGTTTTTGCAAAAAATAAGTGACTTTAGCAAATATGGTCAGGATCGGTCCATTATTCGACGAATTCCCCCATATAAATATAGCATCCGATATGAACTTTTTCAGAACTGCATGCCAAAATAATAGCAAAAATTCCACTCAGATTTGAATATAAGGCCAATTTTTTAAACGAATGGCATAGGGTATCGCATAGTCGGTTTATACCGACTATAATTTTTTTACTATTTCACAATACAATCACAAAAACAGCGTAAGCGTACGACAGAATCGGTGTGACTTATGATTGTATTGGTGAAAAATTGTGATATGTAATAACCTTTTTGAAAATGAAAAATAAAAATGAAAAATTAAAATGAAAAATGAAAAATGAAAAATTTAAAATAAAAAATTAAAAATAAAAAATTAAAAATGGAAATTAAAAAATTAAAAATGAAAAATGAAAAATTCAAATGAAATGTGAAAAATGAAAACTGAAAAATGAAAAACCAACAGTTTTCTTCTGATTTTGACCAAACGTATCTTATTTGAAAGGTATTTCTTTTTAGCAGTTCACCACACGTACAGATTTTTAAATTTTTTGGATTTATGTCCACTTAAAGTGGCTACAAACACATACATAAAACTATATAATGCCTCTGTGTTTATTAGATTTGTTAATGTGTTTGCAAAAACAAATGAGTTCGTTTTCTTCATTCACAATAATAATAATTTATTAAATGAAAAAATAAAATTTCCTAGAAATTGCACTCGAATTTCGATGGCTGGAATCTGCTAGTATGTATTAGTCTTCGCAATGTTCAATCATCAGTTTTCATTTTGTCTATTTAGATCATCGCCTTAAGTTCTATTGTAAATTTTAATTTCTAATTATTTTACTTATAAAGTACATCAATCATTTATTCAAATCTCTTTGTCATATACTCGTATATAATTTGCATTTTATTATAAAATTTTATTGCAAAATTTAATTTTAATATATTCATATAAAACTCGATACGTGTTTCTTTTTTCATTTGTTTGTTTGTTTTTTTTTTAATTTGTACAATTTAATAAACGAATGGCATAGGGTATCGCATAGTCGGTTTATACCGACTATAATTTTTTTACTATTTCACAATACAATCACAAAAACAGCGTAAGCGTACGATAGAATCGGTGTGAGTTGTGATTGTATTGGTGAAAAATTGTGATATGTAATAACCTTTTTGAAAATGAAAAATAAAAATGAAAAATTAAAATGAAAAATGAAAAATGAAAAATGAAAAATGAAAAATTAAAAATTTAAAATAAAAAATTAAAAATAAACAAGTAAGAAAATTATAGTCGGTCTAGACCGACTATACGATACCCTATACCATGCGTTTAGAAACCCTATCTCTTAGGCCCAACTAACTGGACATAGAAAATAAGCAAAAACCAAATTTGAGTGGGATTTTTATTAATTTTTTTGGCTGCAGATATAAAAAAGTTCATATCGGATGCTATATCTATAAAGGGGCTAGGTCCAAAAATGGACCGATCCTGATCATGTTTGGTAAAGTCTCTTGTATTTTGCAAAAATATGTACAAACAAAATTTGAGAAGAATCAGTGCAATATTTTAGTTTTTTATAGATTTAATTTTTTATTTTCATTTTCCAATTTTCATTTTATATTTTTAATTTGTCATTTTTCATCTTTATTTTTGATTTTTGATTTTTGATTTTTGATTTTTTATTTTTCAGTTTTTATTATACCCTATACCACTATGTGGTTTGGGTATAATGACTTTGTGCTGCTGTTTGTAACAACCAAAAATATTTGACCTAGACCCATCTTTAATTATACCGATCGAATCAGAATCACTTTCTGAGTTGATTTAACAATGTCCGTCCGTCCGTCTGTGTGTCCATGTAAAGCTTGTAATCAAACTGCAGGTCGCAAATATGAATATATTTTGACGAAATTTGGTATATAAGCTTTTATCGGCCATGGGATGAACGCTATTGAAATTGGTGAGAATCGGTCCATGTTCAGACCTGGCCCCCATACAAATTACCCATATGAAATCGACATAAATTGCCATAAGATCCAAATTGTCATATAGATCTTACTCAAATTGGGTTTGTATGCCTTCATTACATCCACTAATGAGTAGTCCAAAAATGATCCCTTTGACCCCATGTAGAGCTGCTTCCCGATCTTCACTTAAATCTATTAAAAAACAAAAATTTTGCACTGATTCTTCTCAAATTTTGTTTGTACATATTTTTGCAAAATACAAGAGACTTTACCAAACATGATCAGGATCGGTCCATTTTTGGACCTAGTCCCTTTATAGATATAGCATCCGATATGAACTTTTTCATATCTGCAGCCAAAAAAATTAATAAAAATCCCACTCAAATTTGGTTTTTGCTTATTTTCAATGTCCAGTTAGTTGGGCCTAAGAGATAGGGTTTCTAAACGCATGGTATAGGGTATCGTATAGTCGGTCTAGACCGACTATAATTTTCTTACTTGTTTTATATTAGCAGAGCCCCTGCAGTTCATTGCTATAAATGATACATAAATGACGATTTCTGTTTGATTTTAAAAAAGTGCCATAAAAAATCTTTAATTACTAGATGTGTACACATCTCCCCTAACTCACATGATTATTTTATATAATACAGTGAATGATAAAGGTTTGATATCTGTACCAAATTTCATGTTAATATCTTTCTTGGTTTAATAGTTATGCTCGTTTTTGTAAACAACATAAAATTTTGCGATTTTGTTGAACATAGAACTTCCACTAAATTTTGTATAAGAAATGAAATTTTTGCTGCAGAAACGTTAAGAATAGTGAAAAAAGTCATCGGGATATCACCGAGATAGGTCGAACAAAAGTGTTAATAACGGCTTTAAAACAGTTCCGTAAAAAACAGTAACGGAAAAAAACACGTAAAGGAAATCAAACACTTGGTTATTGAGGTCATTGTCTGGGGGGTGAGAAATTCCAAGTCAGGTTGAAAGTATTAGGCCAGTCTAGTAAAGCCTGCAAAGGGTTTGGCTTTTTCAGACCGAACCCTTTCCTTATCTTGATATTTTTTTCTTTCCTTCCCTTCATGTTTGTTTCCATTTATGATTTCTAATTTCATTCACCCCAAAATGGCTGTTGTACAGTGCTATTTGAGGTCTTACTGATACATTTCAAAAGAATCAGCCAGCACCATTATCAAAAATATTTTCGATTAATTCAAAAATTTACTAAAATCTTTTTTTTAAGAGCGGAACATTAATATCTCTAAAAAAAAATGCTTTCTGACTACTAGAACGTAATGAAACATAGCGATGAGACTTGTATTTATGCCTATGACCCCGTAGCAAACGACCTGGCAAACGAATATCGTGTAAAAGCTGAATCAAGATTGGAAAGATCACTCTATAGTCATTTAAAAAGCAAGGTCATGTGGACTTCTTGTATCATTGTGAATTTCTTCTGCCAAGCCAATTAGTCAAATGTAATATTATTTGGGTGTTAAGGCTTCTCTGCATTAAGCTATTCTCAAAAAACAGACCAGAATTATTGTTTTTTGTACCACAACCACCTTATTTGCCTGATTCAGCATCGTGTGTCTTCTAACTTTTCAATGAAAATCAAATAATCACTATGGGCACACCGTTTCGAATTGATTAAAAAAATATTAGCCGATCACCGAGCGCTTTGAATGCTATTCCGGAAATCTACTTTTACAATTATTTCGAGTATTAGAAAAATGTTGGCATAAGTGCATTTTATCGGAGGAGCATTATTTGGAGGCTATGAAATTAATTTGGAAAATTTAATAGATATGGATAAAACTAAATAGATATATTAAATAGATATATTTAATTCTTTAACAAAAGTCAACTTTTCGTTTGAACGCAGTGTCTTCACATTTCAGTTGAAATGTGAATTAAATAAATAAAATAAATAAATAAATAAAATAAGAAAGTGAGATAGTCTATAAATTATTAATGGAAGTAGGCATGATGATAGTAAACGTGATCTACCAGTATACTATACTAATTCTTGACATATTCATAGGTGAGGTTCCTGGGGATGATGCACGTCATTTTAAGTTGAAAAAGTAGTTAATAAATTAGAAATTAATATATCTAATAATATCTATAATATTAATATCTATAATATTAATACGTAAGGCGATTTCTTGTGACCGATGATTTGTTCAACAGTTTTCTTCAGATTTTGACCAAACGTATCTAATTTGAAAGGTATTTCTTTTTAGTTGTTCACCACACGTACAGATTTTTAAATTTTTAAATTTTTTGGATTTACGTTCACTTAAAGTTGCTACTAACACATACATAAAATTATATAATAACTTGTGTGTGTTTATTAGATTTGTTAATGTGTTTGCAAAAAACAAATGAGTTTGTTTTCTTCATTCACAATAATAATTGTGTTGAATTGGAAAATTATTTTGGACATAGCATATCTTTAGAGTCAATAATTTATTAAATGAAAAAAAAAAATTCCTAGAATTTGCACTCGAATTTCGAGGGCTGGAATCTGCTAGCATATATTACTCTTCGCTATGTACAATCATCAGTTTTCATTTTGTCTATTTAGATCATCGCCTTAAGTTCTATTGTAAATTTTTATTTCTAATTATTTTACTTATAAAGTACATCAATCATTTATTCAAATCTCTTTGTCATATACTCGTATATAATTTGCATTTTATTATAAAATTTTATTGCAAAATTTAATTTTAATAGATTCATATAAAACTCGATACGTGTTTCTTTTTTCATTTGTTTGTTTGTTTTTTTTTTAATTTGTACAATTTAATAATCAAATCAAAAAATATAAATAATAATCACAGACAGGAGCACAAAGTGCGGAACCAATTGTTGTAAGTAAATGTCCTTCACAGTAAAAAAAAAATACAGTAATACGAACATAAAATGATAAAATTGTTTTTAATGTTAACCACACTTTGACACACAAAATTGTAAATACACTGGGAATCAATATTTTAGAAAATATACAAAAATAAACCTACTGAATTTGAAGTATTGCAAAACAGCCACATTGCTATATCTCTTTTGTTCTTTTACAATATTGCAATGCGATGGAGACTAATATTTGAATGGAAATTTTTTTTAATAAAGTCCTGCGATTTCAATAGGTTTATTATTGTTTAGTCTAAAACATACACTTAAAACATTTGTGTCGTACTTTGTCTTTGTAGAAAATTAAGCCAGAATTAATGTTTTCGTAACTGTTTGTAATCGACTATTGGAACTAATACTATTTTTTATGCTTTTAGGGAGCCACCATTAAAACCGATGAGGAAACAGGTAAAATAATAATTGCCCGCATTATGCATGGCGGTGCAGCCGATCGTTCGGGACTAATACACGTTGGTGATGAGGTTATTGAAGTCAATGGTATTAATGTTGAGGGTAAAACTCCTGGTGATGTTTTAAGCATTTTGGTAAGCTCTCAAGTATCATCTGTTTTTCACGTGGGCGTTAAAATATTGTTGTTCCAAACATTCATTGACTTAGCAAAACTCTGAAGGTACAATAACATTTAAATTAGTACCGGCTGATAGTAGAGGTGCTCAGCGAGAATCGAAAGTCCGAGTACGTGCCCATTTTGATTATAGTCCTGATGTGGATCCTTATATTCCCTGTAAAGAGGCTGGTTTAGCATTTCAACGTGGTGATGTTTTGCATATTGTATCACAGGTTAGTCTGAAAATCTCATTTTTTTCTTTTTGTTTTCATTGGACTTGAATTAATATCTCTCATAGGATGATGCTTATTGGTGGCAAGCTCGCAAAGAATCCGAGCGTACTGCTCGGGCTGGTCTAATACCAAGTCGTGCCTTGCAAGAGAGACGTATTCTTCATGAACGAACGCAACGTGATGCCAGTGATGGAGAGTCAAAAAGTAAGGCTTTTTTTATATTTTCTAGAATACAAGTTTGTATCATAGTGATTTTGTAAGAAGTTCCCAGTTATTTTAGAATCTATTAAGAATTAATCGGAGGCTAGCTTACAACTAAAATGAAGACTGAAACGAGGAGTCAAAATTATTAATTTTCTAGACTTTATAAAAGATAAATCAGTAACAAAGTTATGCATAAAGAAAAATTCGGGTCCATTACTTTTGGTACAGTAATAAAAAAAATTCCAGAGGATTTGATTAAAACGAAAAATAGCCGAAATGAATTAACTCCTCAAATACACGAAATATTACCGAAACAAATATTAAATTTCGCAAAAAAAAAAACTAAAAAATGCCAAAAAATAAATATACGATATCTTGTACTATGAAAATATGCTAAAGTTCTCATGGGAAGTTATGGGGTCTTGGTTCGAAGATAGTCTGATCAAGACCATAATAAGTGAGGTCTAAAACTATAATTACAAAACAAATTAGGGAAAAATTTACGTAATTTTTTTGTAATTTGATGGATGGACTGTCAAGATTATACAATAACATTCTTTGTAAGGTTATTTTATATGTACTAATAATGGACATTTGTATGGGACTACTCCTGAACATATACATATTTTCACCAATCTCAATAGAGACCCTCCAGTGGTCAAAATTTTCGTACGATCCAGATTATCATATATATCGATAAAATTTTGTATATCTACAATATTAATTGGCTAGGCGATTTTTGGTGACCGTTGTTTTGTTCTAGCATTTTATCCCGATTTTGACCAAATGTATATTATTTGAAAGGTATTTCTTTTTAGCTGTTCACCAGATTTACAGATTTTAAAATTTTTCTGTTTTACTTTGAGTAAATTGCATTTAAAGATGCTACTTACACATACATATAATTATACAATGCTATGTGTATGTTTATTAAATTTGTTAATGTGTTTGTTAATTAGTTTGTTATCTTCATTTACAATAACTAGAAGATTCCAGCCCTCGAAATTCGAGTGCAAATTCTAGGACATTTTATTTTTTCATTAATGTGTGCTTATCAATTATAGCCAATTCATAAATCAACACAAAAAAACAAACACATTTTTATTACAAACACATTAACAAAATTTAATAAACACACACACAGCATTGCATAATTTTATGTATGTGTTAGTAGCAACTTTAAATGCAATTTACTCAAAATAAAGAAAAAAAATTTAAAAATCTGTAAATCTGCAAAACGGCTAAAAAGAAATACATTTCAAATAATATACGTTTGGTCAAAATCGGAATAAAGCAGTAGAACAAAACATCGATCACAAGAAATCGCCTAGCCTATTAATATTAAAGATAATAAACCAAAAAAGTGTTGGTTTGTGAATTGGCTAAGTTGAGAAATAAAGTTGCCCAGAAATTGCACTTGAATTTCGAGCGCTAGAATCTGCTAGTATATCTGTATTGTACCCACTAATCAGTAGTACTCAAAAAATAATCCCTATAGGATAATATTTACTCCTAGTCTCCATATAAAACTCCATCCGGATCTTCACTTAAATCTATCAAAAAACAAAAATATTGCACCGATTTTTCTCAAATTTTGTTTATATATGTTTTTACAAAAATATTTTCCTTTACATTACCACTAAAATTTGGTTTATGCTTAGTTTCTATTCCAAAGAAAAAATGCTCGGCAATTTTTTAAATATTACACTTTCCAACGAAAATTAAAAAATTTCCTCACACACAAACCACACACGAATGGAGTTAAACATTTAAAGTTTTTCATTCCGAGATCTTGTTTTATTTTTACAAGACTTTAGAATTCAAAGAAAACAATCTAGGGAAGGCTGGGTCGCAGGCTCTGTCATAGAGAGGGTTGCGATCTCAGTGTATACCCACGGTTCGAAGATAGAAGCGGGTACAGGGTCAGGGGTCTATTCTGACAAATGTAGCGTTTATCAGGGAATATATCAGGTCCCTCGACCAAATGCGGCAACACACCGTGAGACTGAGATGAGTCCCAGTACATAGTGGGGTCAAGGGAAATCAGCTGGCTGACGAGTGTGCGCGAAAGGGCTCAGAATCTTCGAGCGGGACGATGGATGATATTAAACAGCCTCCATCCGAGCTGTCAAACCTAATTGAAGAGGCAGCTGATCTTTAATTAAGGACAAGTTGGACACAAATGACCTCTTGCAGAATATCCCAGATCCTAAGGCCTTTGCCTAATCTAAGAAGAATAAAAGCACTCCTTGGTGTTGGAAAAGGGACAATCAGTCGAATTATATGAGCACTCACTTGATACTGTGTAATAGGTTGGATGACCGAACGCATAGGTGTCCCGAAAGCTGACTTCTGTAAGAGATGTATGGATGTGGACGAGTAGGAGTCAGTGCAACATTTGCTGTGTGAATGTCCAGGATTGAAGAAGCGGCGCACAGTAGATGTTCCACTAGGTGACCCCGCGGACTTCTTGAGAGAATCTTTGGGTTCAAAACGGACACATAGCGGACGAAAGAGTTAATTTTTTTCTTTACTTTCTTTTCCATACTCTTTACATAATATATCTGTAGTTTTATAATCTCTTACTATCTCTACCTTCCGACACTATCTAAAGGGTATCACAGTGAGCCATATGGCCTCCGAGTGTACCCGCCTTCGAGCGGGCAACCCATCTAACCTAACCTAACATTCAATGAATAATAATGACGCCTAGGTCCCCGAAACTATGTGATAGTATTTTTTTTATCGAGTTCATAAACTATTTAATTTGGTTTATCGATTGGATAAACCATTTAGGCGATACTAGCGTCAACGGATGTCACCAGTGGCAATTTTAAGCTGATTTTTATTTTATCATATCTTGGCAAAAGTATGTCAATAATGTCCCTTAAAATCTTTACGCTCTAAATTTATGTTTGTGGAACAAAATTTTATTAACAACTAAACAAGGATGAAATTTTAAGTCATTGGAAAATTTAAAAGATATTGAAGGATAAAGTTTTGAAAGTACATCATTAACATATCTATATGTCCTATAATGATACAAATAAAAAATACGCCAAATTTACAAGTTTCTCTACTTACATTTGACACCAAAAGCGGTTACTTAAGACGAGTATATGTATTTAAAATTATTTTTTTTTAATGTTATCCTTTGGAAAATATTATCTTTTTTACCACAATATCTCTAATAGCCTATACTTAGCTGGGATCTTAGTTTACCATTTTTATGTATTTATTTTACCAAAAGCATTTCCCCAATATCCCGCAAATTCTAATCGAAACTCACTAAACTCATAATCGTTCTCTTTTAACTGCATGCTCTATGTCCCCGTCTTAACTAACTTGCATATAAATAAAAAAAAAAAAACATCATCTCTACCAACATATTGGCTTAAACTCATTAACTATCAAAATCAGAAGGTTCATGTACCTCCATATGTAACACCCCGCCCGGTTCTCCTATGCTACGAACTAGTAGTAGCACCGCTTCTTGTCGTCAACCAAAAACTAAAAAAATCATGTACGATTTAACAGAGAATGATGATTTTGATCGCGAAATGATTGCCACTTATGAAGAAGTAGCCAAACTGTATCCACGTCCTGGCATTTATAGACCCGTTGTACTTATTGGAGCTCCCGGCGTAGGACGTAATGAGCTAAGAAGACGCTTAATAGCTAGAGATCCCGAAAAATATCGTAGTCCAGTGCCATGTAAGTTATTCTTTTTTTTATTTTATATTTATATTTAAAAAATTAATCCTTATTTTATTTATATTTATTCAGACACAACACGTCCTATGCGTACCGGTGAAGTAGCCGGCCGTGAATATATATTTGTTACACGTGAAAAGATGGATGCTGATATTGAGGCTGGTAAATTTATAGAACATGGCGAATACAAGGGCCATCTCTATGGCACTTCATCGGAAAGCGTTAAATCGATTGTTAATGCGGGTTGTGTTTGTCTGTTGAGTCCACACTTTCAGGCAATTAAAGCATTAAGAACTGTACAATTGAAACCTTTTCTTATTCATATTAAACCGCCAGTGTTTGATGAACTTAAAAAGACTCGTACTGAATCAAGAGCCAAATCAACGTTCGATGAATCGAATGCTAGAGGTTTTACGGTAAGTTTTAAGAAAACCGATTCAACTAGTAATAAATTAAGGATAAATTAATTAATTTTTTCAAAAGAAGCCTTACGAGAAGAGTTATAGTATTCACAATACATTTAATTTTAAAAAACTGAAAACCTGAAAAAATTAAAACTTGTAATCAATTATTCAGCAATAAAAAATTACTTTTTCAATACTTCCAAAGACAGGAATGAATGAAACGTGAAAGCG
This sequence comes from Cordilura impudica, assembly GCA_963682025.1. Taxonomy (NCBI): domain Eukaryota; kingdom Metazoa; phylum Arthropoda; class Insecta; order Diptera; family Scathophagidae; genus Cordilura; species Cordilura impudica. The sequence goes on along the minus strand of OY821521.1, from coordinate 24,353,831 downwards.
CTATAAAAATGCGTTGTTAGTACCTAGTTGTCAATTCCAAAATAAAACCACATAGTTTTCTGATCAATTAGTATTCCAAGTATCATTCAATGAATTAGAGCTTCGCAAATAATTTTAAAATTTCCGGAAGGAAATTCATTCAAAAATGAAAATGAAATTAATCGCCATGTTTAGGACATTGGAGATAAAAAACCTTGCATTCATAAGACAGATATATTGGTGAAAAATAATATTCAAATAGAAATAAAACGAAATTCGGGTGGGAAATGTCAGTTACAATTACTCGAAATTTCGCAATAATATAAAAGCCGAAATCATACCGTGATATGAGAAGCAGACTCGCATGAATGATTAGAATACGTTTTGAAGAAACGATGCCTATTTAAGAGGATGTACTCTTTAATGAAATGTACGTTTTTAAAAAGAAGTGCTTTTTTAAGAAAATGTGCTTTTTAAGAAAAAATACATTTCTTAGAAAGAGCACTTTTTAAGAAAAAGTTCTTTTTTAAGAAAATGTGCTTTTTAAGAAAAAATACATTTTTAAGAAAGGGCACTTTTTAATAAAAAGTACTATAAAGAAAAGATATTTTCCACAGAATAAAGATACCATTGTAATTAAATGTACTTCTTTACAAATAAGAACTACTTTTGAAAAAAGTACTTTTTAGGAATATGCACTTTCTTAATTAATTTTAAGAAAAGGAACTTTTAAGAAAATATAGTTTTATAAATAAATGTATTTTATAAAAAAGGAACTTTTTTTAGAAGAGGTACTTTTTAAAGAAAATATACTTTTTTGTGAAAAGTAAGTAAAATAAAATGTACTCTTTTAAAAAAATATTTTTGTAAAAATAGTACTTTTAAAAGAAAAGGCACTTGTTAGTGAACGGCACTTTTTAAAAAAATTTACTTGTAAGAATAATTTTTTTTGTAAGAAAATATACTATTTAGCAAATGTACTTTTTTAAGAAAAGTTAAATTTTTATGAAAAGGTACTTTTTGGAGAAATTTTACATTTTATAAGACTTAACTTTTTTAAGAAAATTAACTTTTTAAGAAAAGCTATTTTTATAAGAAAAGATACTTTTTTAGAAAATGTGCTGTTTAATAAAATTTATATTTTTTAGAATATTTCCTTTTTTAAAAAAATTTTCTATTTTGAGAAAATGTTTTTTAAGAAAAGGTGCTTCTGCAAAAGAAAATATTTGTTGCGATAAGCTACTTTGTAAAAAATTTTAGTTTTTAAGAAAATGTACCTTTTAAGGAAAAAGTACTTTTATGAGCAAAGGCAATTTTTAAGAAAAAGTACTTTTTACAGAAAATTCACTATTTTAAGAAAAACAAGTAAGACTAGGTCCAAAAATGGACCGATCCTGACCATGGTTGATAACGTCTCTTGCATTTTGCAAAAACATATACAAACAAAATTTGAGAAGAATCAGTGCAAAAAAAAGAAAGCAAAAGTACTTTTTAAAAAAAAATTATTTAATTTTTTTTAAAAAAGGGCACTTTTATAAATAAAGGTATTTATACATATAGAAAAATAACTTATTTCAAAAAAGTGCTTTTGAAAGAATCCGTAATTTTTAAGAAAAGGCACTTTTTTAAGAAAATTTACTTTTTCCAGAAAATTTTATTTTTAAAAAAGAGTGCTTTTTCAATAAAGGGTACTTTTTAAATAAAAGGTACTTTTTTAATAAAAGATACTTTTTTAATAAAAGTAACTTTTTAATAAAAGGCACTTTTATAATAAAAGGTATTTTTAATAAAAGGTATTTTTTTTAATAAAAGGTACTTTTTTAATAAAAGGGACTTTTTAATAAAAGGTACTTCTTTAATAAAAGGTACTTTTTTAATAAAAGGTACTTCTTTAATAAAAGGTACTTTTTTAATAAAAGGTACTTTTTTAATAAAAGGTACTTTTTTAATAAAAGGTACTTTTTTAATAAAAGGTACTTTTTTAATAAAAGGTACTTTTTTAATAAAAGGTACTTTTTTAATAAAAGGTACTTTTTTAATAAAGAAAATATACTTCTTTAAGAATATGTAATTTTTTACGAAAAGGTACTTTTTTGAGAAAATATACTTTTTCAAGAATATGTATTTATTACGAAAAGGTATTTTTTAAGAAAATATATGTTTTTAAGAAAGGGTACTTTGTAGGTACTTTTGTAAGATATTGTATTTTTTGAGAAAATATACTTTTTTAAAACAAGGTGCTTCTGCAAGAAAAGGAACTTTTTGGAAAAGGAACTTTTTATGAAAAGGATAACTTTTTAAGAAAATGTTTGGAAAAGGAACTTTTTATGAAAAGGATAACTATTTAAGAAAATGTTTTTTTTTTTCTAATAAAAGGTACTTTTTAAGGAAAGATGCTTATTTATTAAGAAAAGGTGCTTTTTAAAAAACGCATTATCTAAGGAAATTTACTTTTTAAGAAAAGGTAATTTTAAAAAAGGTAGTTTTTTAAAAAAGGTGCTTTTTTAAGAAAATTTACTTTTTTTATTGTATAAAAGGGTACTTTTGTAAAAAAAATTTATTTTTGTGAAAAAAATACTCTTGTAAGAAAATTCACTTTTCTAAGAAAGTGCAATTTTGAATAAAAGGTACTTTTTCTTAAAAAAATTGTATATTTATTGATCAAAATTTATTTTTTTACCCAATTACACTTTTTAGAAAATGTATTTCTTTAAGACTAGGTACTTCTTAAAAGAAAATGTAGTTTAAGAAACGGTGCTATTTTAAGAAAGGATACTTCATTAAGGAAATTGACATTTTTAAGAAAAGACCTTCTTTTCAGAAAAAGTACTATTTAAAGAAAGCACTATTATAAATAAAGCTTTAATAAATTGACTTTTTTTATTAAATGGTATAATTAAAAGAAAAAGTATTTTTTAAACAACACGTACTTTTTTAAGAAAACTAACTTTTTTTAAAATTTTACTTTTGTAAATAAAGGTAATTTCTAATAAACGGTACATTTTTAAAAAAGGGATAATATTGTCAAAAATTTACTTTTAAGAAAACGTAAGTTTTAATAAGGTACTTTTTTAAGATAATGTACTTTTAAAAAAAAAAAGGCAATTTTTAATAAAAGGCACTCTTAAGAAAGGTTATATTTTAAAAAGGTACTTTTTAAGAAAAAAAAATTTTAATAAAAGATACTTTTTGAAGAAAATGCACTTTTTTAAAGAAAGATATTATTTTAAGAAAACGTATTTTTTTAGGAAAATTTACTTTTTCAGGAAAATGTACTTCATTAAGTAAGGGACTTTTTTTATAAAAATGTACTTATTTACAAAAATTATACTTGTTATGAAAAAAGCATTTATTTTAAGTAAAGAAACTCTTTGGGTAAAATGGCACTTTTTACAAAAACATTTTTTTGTTTTGAAAATGAAATGAATGAAATGAATGAAATGTGCTTTTTTTTGAGAATAATGAAAAAATAGTATTTGTACTCGAATTTCGCGGGCTGGAATTTGCTAGTATAAATAAATACTTTTTCTTCATTATATTTTTATTTATGTTTCCATATTTTTGCCCATTCTTTCTAAGAAAAAATATATTTTCAAATCTATACAATAAAAGTTAATCTATAATATTAATAGGCTAGGCGATTTCTTGTGACCGATGTTTTGTTCTACCGTTTTATTCCGATTTTGACTAAAGTATATTATTTGAAAGGAATTTCTTTTTTGCCGTTTTGTAGATTTACAGATTTTTAAATTTTTTTCCTTTATTTTGAGTAAATTGCATTTAAAATTGTATGTGTTTATTAAATTTGTTAATGTGTTTGTAATAAAAGTGAGTTTGATTTTTTGTGTTGATCTGTGAATTGGCTATAATTGATTAGCATACCTTTAGGGTCTTAATTTAATGAAAAAATAGTATTTGCACTCGAATTTCGCGGGCTGGAATTTGCTAGTATAAATAAATTCTTTTTTTTCGTTATATTTTTATTTGTTTTTCCATATTTTTGCCCATTATTTGTAAGAAAAACTACATTTTCAAATCTTTACAATAACTTTGGATAAATTGGGAATAAACAATTTATTTTTGGGATTTAGAAATTGATATCGGAAATTCAAAAAAAAAATTGTTTAAATATAAAATTGATATAGGGAAACGATAATGACACTAAAAAAGAAGGAATTGATATAAAATTAATAAAATCTTATATTAGGTGAAGAAAAAAACGTAAATAATCAAAAAAATAATAATAATTGATAGAAACTGCCAAAAAAAACCCATAAAAGTTGTTCGAAATAATTGATTTTCAAACCCTCCTCCCTAGGAATATGATGATACATGATGATAGGTGATGATACAAATTTTCATTACATTCATATACAAGAACGGTTTCTACTTTACTTGTTCTGGCATTCTTTATCAGTGGTTAAGTTAAGTTTGTTATTTACGCGTTACTTTAAGCTTTTAAAAAGCTTTTTTCTTAAAAAGAAAAAGCTTTAAACATTAATGGTGTTGTAATCTGAAATTGTTTTAAACAATATTTTTTTTTTTTGTTTCTCTACAGGATGAAGAATTTAACGATATGATAAAATCGGCTGAACGTATTGACTTCCTATATGGGCATTTCTTTGATGAGGACATTTTAAATGCCGACTTAGCAACAGCATTGGAGAAACTCGTCAATACTGTGCAAAGAATTGAAAACGAACCATTGTGGGCACCTTCCTCTTGGGTCCAATAAATCCAATACAACGCAGAAGTAAAGGCAGCTAAAGTCACTAGGTAGCTTCAGATATGAAGAAACATAAAGAGAGGAAATAAAACCCCCCCAAAAGAAAAGACAAAACACTGCTACAAAAAATGCCAAAAACTTTAGAAAAAGAATTTACTATTTTGTTTTTAACCAAAGTAAAATACAAAAAGAAAAACTTTCATTGAAACTAACAACACCAACCAAAAAAAAAAATTACTTATTTAGAAAATCCAAAAAATTGTTTATTTTTAAGTAAAATTGTCATAAATTGCATAAAAAAAAATCTGCAGCCAACATAATTTAAAAAATTATAAAAAAGAACACTCGTTATTTAATGAAAATTGTTATTTAATTGCCTCTTAATAAAATATATTTTTAACATTTCATTTAAAGATTCAAATTCAAAACAAATTTATCCACTAAAACCAATGAACATCATTTACAGTGTTGCCAATCCTTCAATGACAAAAAAAAAAAAACAAAACTAAATAATTCAAATATTAATTTTTTTGAATGTACCTTGCAAATACTGAATTATATATATTACAATACAAACAAACTGAAAACAATACAATAACAAAATCTATTCAATAAAAATAAATTTGTAAAAGTTAATTGTTAAACAAATTAAAAAAATATATATATAAAATCTATTTTACTACTTAAAAACAAAATAAATAAGAAACAGATTGAAGATTGTCCATTATTAAAATAATATCAAAACGAAACAATTCTCTTTGCATTAACCTATTTATATATGTATGTATGTTACATGTATCTAAAAAAAAAAACAATATAAAAATGATGAATTTATTAAAATGTTTAATGTTAAAAAGAAAAAGAAAAATAAAACATTGTGTGTAATTGTTATTTATCATGAAAAAAATAAGTATAATTTTAAAATAATAAAATTATTAAAAAAAAAAAAAAATTGTGTTATCATTTTCTTTAGATTAAGTAGATAAAGCCAGCAATGCCAACTTAGCGCTTTTCGGACTAGATTTAGCGCTTTTTAACTACTCAAAAGCACATTAGTGCTTTCCGCACTGATTTAGCGCTTTTTAAGTACTCAAAAGCACATTGATGCTTTTCGTTTTGCTTTCTCAGCGTCTTTTTTGACAAAATTGTACATAGAAATAAAACTTATTAATCAAAAACACTCAGTTAGACAAAAATTATATAATAGAATATATAAGTTATGTAACAAAGATTCCAATATGCCAAGAAAAATTCCGACAGTAGCCCCAACAAGATGGCTTATAGAAAGAGCAATTCCGGATATGTGGCTTGAAATTCAACTTCAACTTTTTGATGACTTATATCGGGAAATTAAAAAGTTTATCACATAATACTAATGGAATATACGCGTACATATGTTAATTTGGAGAATGAGATAAATCCTGTACTTAATGAAGTTTGCTATTTAAGTTAAGGTTCTGAAAAGGCCTTTTTAACAATAATTTTGAAGAATCGGAACAAGAAACAAAATTTCCGAAATCGGCGTGGGCAACCTTTTCTTAAAAATCTCTAATGATCTTATAAACTTTAAAAGAATTATAAAATCTCAGAAGAAATACTAAACTAAAAAACTCAGTCAATGAATTCCCGTTTTTGAAATTATCAATTATATATTGACTTTTCCGTACTCAAAGGCTGAAGTCAAAACAGTGTTCATTGCAGTGTTTTTTAAATAAAATATGGAACAGAATGTCTTAAAACGCTGTAAATTCTTTAATACATACTAACAGATTCCAGCCCCCGAAATTCGAGTGCAAATTCTAGGAAATTTTATTTTTTCTTTCAATAAAAATCCTAAAAGTATGCTAATCAATTATAGCCAATTCACAAACCAACACAAAGAAACAAACTCATTTTTATTATACACACATTAACAAATTTAATAAACACACACATAGCATTGTACAATTTTATGTATTTGTTAGTAGCAACTTTATATGCAATTTACTCGAAATATAGGAAAAAATTTAAAAATCTCTAAATCTGCAAAATGGCTAAAAAGAAATACCTTTCAAATAATACACGTTTGGTCAAAATTGGGATAAAACGGTAGAACAAAAGATCGGTCACAAGAAATCGTCTAGCCTATTAATATTATAGATTCCTAAGATTAATACGATATTAATATGATATTAAGTATAGACTGATGATTAAATTTATATCACAAAGATGGAAAAGAAAATTGAAGCGAACATGAACAGGTATAAGAAAAACTTTTAATGTATTATATTTTTATACCCTATACCGCTATGAGGTCTGGGTATAATGGTTTGTTTTTATTATGCCAATTGACTCAGAATCACTTTCTGAGCCGATTAAGGGCGCAAATATGAATATATTTTGATAAAATTTAGTGTATGATCTTATATCGTCCATATGATGAATTTTATTTAAATCGGTGAATATCGGTTCATGTCAAGGCTTAGTCCCCACAGAAATGACCCCTATAAGATCGACTTAAATTGCATTAATTTCCAAATTATCATAAATTATAATATAGATCTCTGTCAAATTGGGTTTGTGTATGTTTAATACATCCACTTATCAGTACTCCAAACATATTCCTTTTTGGCCATCTTTAGTCATAGCTCCCATATGAAGGTGATTCCCGATCTTCATTTAAATCTATAAAAAAAAAAATATTGCAGAGATTATTCAAAAATTTGGTTTGTATGGATCGGTTAATTTTTCGACCAAGTCTCCATATAAATATAGCATCCGATATGAACTTTTTCATATCTGAAGGCAAAAAATTAATAACAATGCCACTCAAATTTGGTTCATGCTTATTTTCTATATCCAATTAGTTGGGCCAAAGAGATAGGGTGTCTAAACGCATGGTATAGGGTATCGTATAGTCTAGACCGACTAAAATTTTCTTACTTGTTATTAATTTAATTTGATTTTTACATAAAAAAAATTGGATCTGAGATTAAAAGGAACCTTTTAACTATATCCCGTTTCGATTCCTCCCGACTACAATCATGCGAAAAGTGTTATCTGTAGTTTGTAAAATCCCTCGGAAGATATAAAAATTGAAACAGTGTGCATTTTTTTCAATTAGTTGAAAATCAGTTTTTGTAATATCTCTTGCTATTTCACAAAAACGAATCCAACCATGCATTATAGACCGACAGAAATCCAATGTATCTGTTTGGCTAAATTTAGTAAAAAACCTTATAGTTTTACTAGTTGTTTTTGCAAGGAAATTTGACTAATTTTTAGTAGCTTTCTAGCACTATTTCAAGTATGTCGTATGGCAACACTGCTACCATCAAACCAAACAAAAAAAAAAAAACAATTGCAGTACAACAATAACAACCGCACAATGGTTGAAAACCATTTTTCATTGTCCAAAATTCTGTAACTTTTGAATCCATGCAAATATTTTAGTTGAACATGAGTCAGTTTCAATTTCATTAAAATTGATTGAGTACTTTCTAAGGAATACTAGATCAAAGTTGAACTTTTCATTTTTTTTTTAATTTTAGAGTGTAATATGTAATGATCGGAATTATATGCAAATGCATATCAGATTGGAGCGTCTTAGCAAAGCGGGACCAAGACACAAATTTGTTTCATCAAATAATAAAAGGAATTGCATAACATATGCATTGCATATTTGCATATGTTTTGCATATTTGCATATTTTGGTGCATATTTCCATATTTTTTGCAGATTTGCATATTTCTTTCCATAAATTTCTTAATTTTAATTACACTGTGCTGGAATCAGGAACATGGTTTTATTTGACTTTTCTGAACATAGCTCACTGTTTGTTTTGTGTTAAAACCTTATTAAAGCGATATAGTGCAATAAAATTTTCACAGCAAAAAGACCTTTATAAATTTGTTAAAAGCAAAATGTCGGTAACTTGCTTGTTAAAAAAATGGATTAAAGGCTTTGGCGACAATTCATTAATAATTGAAAATGAATGCATATTCTGCAACATATGCAAAAAAAAGGTAAGCACATTTGAGAAAAAAGCCAACAAAATGCTTATACTAAAAATGTTTGTCTGTAGCTTTGTTCAGATAAAAAGTTTTTAATACAACAGCATATAAGTACAAAAACCCACAAAAACCGACGGGCAAATCAGTCCGAAAACAATTCAAATGGGAATAGAAACTTTTCTTATGATTTATGCAAAGCCATGATAGCTGCAAATATTCCATGGAACTCTTTAAATAACAGCACATGGCGTTCGTTTCTGGAGAAACATATGAATCAGCAGATACCAGACGAATCAACTTTGCGAAAAACTTATTTAGATAAGTGTCATGAAGATAGTTTAAACAAAATTCGAGCCGACTTATCTAATGATTACGTCTGGGTATCTGTTGATGAAACAACAGACACAATCGGGCGCTACATAGCAAATCTAATAGTTAGAAAAATGAGCGAATACGAGCCTACAAAATCTTACTTATTGACATGTCAGGAATTAGAAAAAACTGATCATGCTTCTATTGCGCGATTCGTCAACACGTCCCTCTTAAAGTTGTGGCCTAACGGGGACAGCACAGACAAAGTGTTATTATTGGTGACCGACGCTGCACCTTACATGGTTAAAGCAGGCAAACATTTGACAATTTTTTACCCCAACATGAAGCACGTAACATGTTTAGCACATGCCGTGCATCGTGTAGCTGAAAAAATTCGAGAAATCTTCCCAGAAGTCAACAGTTTAATTTCCTCTATTAAAAAAGTATTTTTGAAGGCTCCATCTCGGATTTGCTTATATAAAGACATAATGATCGATTGCCCGCTTCCACCAAATCCGATTATAACGAGATGCGGTACTTGGATTGAGGCGGCCCTTTTTTATGCAGAAAACGTCAACAATATTAAAAGGGTAAGATGTATTATAATTTAACCAAAAATGTGTTGGACTACGCCCAGTTTGCTTAGATATATCCCTATATAGACTTTTTTTTAACTACATTACAAGTGTTTAACCTTCTTGACGATTCAGAAGCCGAAGCAATTAGAACTGCCAAGACCATGGTTGACAAACCTTCGGTCATAAATAGTTTGATATTTATTCAAAAACACTTCCATACTTTACCGACTGCGACCAAAAAGCTTGAGGAGCAAGGAACCCGGCTAACTGAATCCGTAAAAATAATTATGGATTTAAAAAAGATTTTGAAAACGTTCCGGGTGAATATGGAGTTGTGGCTCGAGAAAAGTTCAGTATGGTTTTAGAAAAAATCCCATCATTCGGCATGCTAAAAAAGATTTCGGACGTTTTCCAAAATCGACATGCTCACAATATTTCAGAAAATTAAGTAAAAGCTGAGAATATATCAAAATACACTTTTGCGCCAATTACTTCTTGCGACGTGGAAAGGTTATTTTCTGCTTACAAGAATATATTGAGTGACAAAAGGTTCAGATTATCTTTGAAGAGTTTAAAGGCTATTATGGTCACTTATTGCAATATATAAATAAAAAAAGAACTTATTTTTATTACAACAAATAATATTCTGTTGTTTTAATAAGGTGCATATTATTAGAATTTTTTGCATATATAGTGCATAATAGCTTATTCGTACCTTGCGTTGCTCGGGATCCGAAAGAGTATTATTTTTTTATAAACTCCTGAACACCTGGTAGCTTTGGAGTCTAAATATGTTTGTGTTTCGTCAAATACCTAGAAGTATTTTTTAAACTAACCACTTGTAACAAATAAGTCTTCCCCATCGTCACTACTATACCTACATGGAAATATTTTCAGCCTTCTAGCTCTAAAAAAACAAATAATAATAATAGGGATGTTTGCATATGTTTTGCACATATTTTGCATATATTTTGCATATTTTTTGCATAATGTCTGTGCATATAATTCCGATCCCTACTAATATGGGTTTTTAATTTTTTTTTTTTATTTATTACAAAATGTCATATTTGGATTTTAATAATAATTATAAGCATTTTGTGTAATAATGGGATTTTTTTATTTAATGTTTACACTAAAAAAAAAATTTACACTCAAAAATAAGTTAAATCAAGTGGAAATTTTGCTATTACTACTGAAAAATTAAAAAATTTTTGCTATCAAATATGCAAATGTGTTTAAACTCAATATTTACACTTAAATAAATGTTAGTAATATTATCTAAAAGTCTTGCTATTATTACAGAAAAGTTTATCATGTTTTGCTGCCAAATTTGTTAAATTTAGCAAAATAAATCTGCTAAACATTAGCGTGCAATGATTCTGATTTTGATATGATATTAAAACAAAAACGTTTTTTGAATCTTTCTTATTTATTAAAAAATTTCATACATATGTGGTAAAAAAAAACCTTTAAAAAAGACTGCAATAGATTTTAATAGCATTTGCAACAATGGGAGATTCTGTTTATTATTGTGTTTTACTAATACTATGTTTTTCGTACTTAAAATTATTATTCATGCAATTATAATTATTATTCATTTGAATCAAATATTGATTGCAAATATTCAATATTTTGTTCTACGTTATTTCTTTTCTTTGGTAGTTTTTTGACTTCTTCATCTAAATCCGATGTTCCACTTTCCATTGATTTCGAATACTGGAGATGAACGGATCTGATGTTACCAATAATACATTAAATAGATCTTCATATGTGGAATTTAGTGGTATTTTTCTAGTATTGTGCTCTCTATAAAATCTGTAAACCTTATTCCTTTTTTCGTGAGCCTCCTCTAATAGATCTCCAAGTGGCACCAAATGATATTTAATGACATCTTCTGCATGATAAAGGCTTTTGTGAACTGTTGCAGACATATTTCTGCATGGGTTGTATATATTCTTGCAGTTTCCTTAGCAGAATCTACAAATTTTCTAGAATCAATTTCTTCGTTACACGCTAGTACTTGTAGGATTATTTTAAATCTGAAAATAAGGTTTAAATCCACACCTGTTATTTCAGATGTCATTTCTGGATCTGAAGAGAATATTGTTGTGGCATTTGTATAGCCTGACCCTTTTTTTTAGCTGATAATCAATCCAAATTTGCGATATTCATCTTGAACATGCTTCTTTTTTAAACTTTTGTTGGTTTCGTTGTTTCTTATTGATCCTAAAGACACGAAATCCAAATCATAACTGATTTTTAGTATGTGTGCCATAAGTCGTATTCTTGCATGTAGTGGTGATAATCCAAATTCATATGCATCGGTATTATCTTTAATTGGCTTGATGTTGCTTGGCATATAATGCAGCTGGATGCAGCCTTCGTGTTAGTCAAAGCCTGGTCTACTGTATTGACATTTTTAGTTACAAATATAACAAGAGGGTGGTGTATTTGGTAAGCAGATATCATTACTGGTACTGGAACAAATAATGACTATTATAAGCTATAAAATAGTAAATTAAAATTTTTTATTATTATTTTTTATAATAATTAGTTTATGTCCATTTATACTTATTATACATATATACATATATATATATATTCAATGTATTTTTGAAGAAATAATTATTATTCCTATTTTTTTTACATTTGAAACAAGCAAGTCATTGCTCTTTATAAGCTTAAAAGAACTATTTGTTAATTTCGTAACAACTTATATAAGCTGCCTATAATCTGAAGATATTTTTTCAATTATTTAATAAAAATATTAATTTAAAATTGTAAATAATTCATTATAATTGGTTAAACTTGAAGAAGAGAAAAAATAAAAATACAGCCAAAGAAATCTTATGGAAAATAGCTTAGTTTAGAGCTAGAGATTATGCAATTTTGCTATGAATATATTTTTTTAGTATAGAAAAAGGCTTTTTAAAATTAAAATAGTTAAGTATAGAAATAAAAACATTATTTTTTTGAGACCTTTTCACTAGCATATTCCAGCAACGAGGAGATTCATAGCTCGATGCCATGGTTAAAAAAATTTTTTTTTAATTCTTACGAAATATTACCTTTCCAATTTTTTGTATACTTAAAGGATACATATTGATTATTGTTTTTACCGAGTTTCAGAAAAAATATGAGAGGCAATTTTTTTACAGCCCCTTAAATTTGGGTAAATTCTGAATTTGGTTTTCTTCATTTTCCATGTAAAAATATAGTAAAACATAAACTTAATTTTATTTAAACACTGGATTTGTATTCCCCATATAAATAGCTTCAAATTGATACCAGAATTGTTTAATTTGAGGCATAATTTCTAAAGTTATTGTAGTTTTTCACAGTAGTTCCCAATCCAAGATGGCCAAAATTTGTTAAAAATTACCATTTTTCAAATGTCCATATCTCGGCCAAAAATTGGAAAAATGAATTACAAATTGAGATATGAGGGTTTCATCAAAATAAGTCTCAGTGGAAATTAAAAAAAAAAAAATCTATTACTATGGAGCAACAAATTTTTCTAATATTGTGTAATTTGACATGGAATGACCCAGTACTCAATATATATGTTATTAAAAATATACTTTGAATGGGAGATGCAACGCCAACTAAAAATATTTTAAAAAAATATATCTTATAGAACTTCACATATCCGCAGTAAGACTGTGAAAATTTCAGGAAGATCAGATGAATAGTTACGGAGATTACCTCCTACAAGCAAACAAACAAACACACATTATCTCTTTATTATATTAAGTATAGATTAGTTTTTATACCCTCCATAGAGGGTACATATCAGTTTGTCATTTCATTTTTAACGCATCAAAAAATTAATTTTCACCCCATAAAGTATTATATATACTTGATCCTCATAAAAAATCAAGTGGATATACCCAAGTCCATCTGTCCGTCCGTCCGTCTGTCTGTCAGATAATATTGTTTTCCTTTATTTCGAGGAGTTTAGTATTAACAATGGTGTAACTGAGGCATCAATCTGCCAGTATATGACCTAAAATATGGAGACGCCACTAGAAGATGTTAAGAATGGTACTAAGGGAAGCGCTTGGTAAGAGTGGGAAAATGCATGCTAAATTATGCGAAAATGCCTGTTAAGTCTATAGGAAATGCATGCCAAATGGTAAAAATGGATGTCAAAAAAGGCAAAGTGTTTGCTAAATTTGGGAAAATTTATGAGAAAATGCATGCTAAAAATGGAAATTTTTCTGTTAAAAATGAGAAAAATTTGCATGCTAAATGTAGGGAAATTGCATGCTGAATTAAGAAAAATGATTTTCAAAACTGCAAATAAAAAAAGCTTCCGAAAAAACAAAAACATACACATGACATGCAGTTTTACCATTTAGCATGCATTTCCTATAGACTTAACAGGTATTTTCCCATAATTTAGCATTCATTTTCCCATTTCTGTACAGCAAAACCAATTCTCTCGTTCAAAATTCAGGGTGTTTGTTGTAATAATTTATTATTAATTGTTAACTTTCTGAAATATTTTTTTTATTTTCTTATAAATGAAAACGTAAACCCAGGTAGAGGGTATCAAAAGTTCGGCATAACGGAATATATATACAATATGTTTTTGTCACGGTATTAATTTTTGTCAAATATCCTTTATGTCTTTATGCTGTAAACATTTAGTTGGCTCTTATTAAATTTTTTTTAAATGTCTCCTTTTACCCAGAGTTCAGAAAAAAATACACACTGAATAAAAAACTCGTACATATATGTAAACAAACATAACTTAGACCAACACACACATATTTTTATTTTCATATCAATTAGGGTTGTTTTTAAATTTTCTTCGGTGCCCAACACAATCATGTTTATTGTACATGTTCTGTTTTTTCTTAGTACACGAGCCACAACACGACTTAAAATATAACTGAACTCGAACCTGTTTATTGTACATGTTCTGTTTTTTTTTTCAGTACACGTACCAGAACATGAACTTCAAATAAAGCAACACTCAAAAATGTGTGGTTTATGTGTGATTGACACAAAAAGTACGTGATACAAAAATGTTCATGTAAATAACGAAATATTAAAACGAACACAGTCATGATTGTGTTGGGCACCGTAGAAAATTTAGAAACGCGCATAATTGATATGAAAATAAAAATATGTGTTGGCTGCTTTTGAACAGAACATTGTGTGTTTCATGTGTGTATTTTCTGAACCTTGCTTTTACCCTAAAAATCCTATCAAAACAAAAATTAATCATATTCTATTTAGAGAGAAAGTTAAACCAAGAACCACTTTCAAAGACAGGCCTTGCAAAAGAATTAATACAAAAAATTTTAGATATATTTTTCCGGCCTGAGTAAAATGTATCCCACTTTACCCTATGTACAAAAGTCATGCAATTTTGTATGTTCGATAAGTCCTTAAAGTGTTTTATAATTTTATAGAGCTTAAAGTAATTTAGTTAAAAATTGTACGGTATTGGTATTTAAATAAAATATGGTAATCTTTGATTGAGGTATTAAATAATGCATTACTTTTTCAAAAAAATATTTTGAATATATTTATTCACAGGTTGTCTAAAAATATGCAAATGATAACAAAATTTTATCAACACGATTAGCTACGTTTATTAAATTGTATACGAATTTTATTAGACTAAGACCCCCCTATATCACGACATAATTGCTCTCAACTATGGCGATAAGTTAAATAATATATATTATCAAAACATTAAAATATAAATAAAGTAACAAGAGCGAATGTTTGAGAGAATTTTCTAATCATAACAAAACAACTGAATAGTTCCCAACCAAGTTTCTCTTGGTACCGTTGTTAAATTTAAATAATTAAAATTTTCAAACGTAAAACGTAAACGCTTAATTACTCGGTAAATAAAAATCTCAAAAAATTTATTTAAAAAAAAATCAAAATTTTGTTTTTAAAGAAATTACGTATTTTATATATTATTTAAAAAAAATAGTATTTAAGAAATATATTTCCGTTTAGAGTGATATTTTCCATATATGGACCTCTCGCTGGCAGTTGAATTTTGTGTAGCTGTAAGTAATGTTTAAAACATTTTTTTTATTTTTTCAACCAAAGCATGGAAATCATCATACCCTCGTATTTATTTGTTCGCCTATTACGTTTTCTAATTTAAAAATAATTGAAATCACCATATAAACATTTTTATTGCTTCGCTTATTTTCTATTCGGATTTATATTTGAAAGAAATTAAGAGTGTTTTTTTAATTGATACTCGATATCGTTCTCAATTTTATGCGAATGAGGCATTGGATTCTCTACTCAGTGCTGAATTCGAATGAAAAATATTTAAGTTAAATTTTTCAAAACTCACATAATTATGAAATTTATTTTGGGGCTCGTCAGGTTTAAAATCAGAATTCTGATTATTTTTTCAAATTTAAATCCAAACGATTAAGAATCGCTGCTTCTCCAAGGCATTTAGCAGTAGGTAGAGGTCACAATAGAATTTAGTAGAGAATTTTATTCGTAGCTTAGTGATCAAACGAAACGGGCGTGCTCAATTTCAGTTCAAATTATAATTAAAATAAATTAACAGAATGTCGGAAAATAATTTTAAAAGTTTAGAGGAATGCTTAGAAAAGCATATACCCACCGAAGAACTTAAAGAAGTTAAACGTATTTTATATGGAAGATCAGATGTGTAAGTATGGAACGAAAGCAAAAAAGTTATTAAATAATATTGTAAATTTGTTCTCTCTGTAAATAAAAAATACAGCTGCGCTCTTTAAAATAGCAGCACTGTGTATATTTAAGAATTTTGCGTGGAATATTTTATCAGGCAAATTTCTAAAATAGTGTATAACGGCCTTTTTCAAAACACTTTTTAATGCCATTTCTTACAAAAATTACCTTTACATAAAAGTAAATTTTTTTAAAAAAGTGTCTTACATAAAAATAGCATCTCCTCTTAATAAATAATTTTCTTCAAAAGCACCTTCTCTCAAAGGGGGGGGGGTAAGGTTTTAAAAGCGAAAAAAGGCTTATTTTAATAATTTTTTTTTTAAGATGTGAATAATGTTGGAATATTTATATCATATAATAGTATAACATTTGAAGAATCAGTGAAAAAATTTTCAGTTAAAAATTTTAATAAATAAGTTCGTGACAGCGAATGTTGTTCTGCGGTAAACATCATAACTCGTTACCGGATCATGTGAAATAAAAAAATCGAAACGCGTTTAAAATGTGACATGTTTCCCGAGGTAATCACAAAGAGTTTTTTTTTTTATTTTTTTTATATATGGCAGCATTTTGGAGTGAAAAACTCGATTTTTGGTATAAAATTTCGGTGAATTTGTTATTAAAAAATGGGGTAGAAAGCGGTGGTTACCTGTTGATTTATGTGTAGAAATAGTGTATAAAATTTCAAGAGAATCGGTCCATTAGATTATGAGTTATGATGTTCACGGACTTCAAACATGTTTTTTGCGAGAAAATCGATTTAAAGTTTTTTAAAAACCGATTCATATGATATACCGTATGAGGCCGGTCGCTGGAAATGCTGTATCTTCTGTAGTTTTACTCCGATTTACTTGAAATTTTGAAACAACTCTCTTGACATGTTGCACATTCAGAAAAAGAAATACAAAAAAAGGGCTTTTAAAACCTTACCCCCCCCCCCCTAAAAATATATTCTGAATAAAAAGTATTTTCTATTAAAAAGGTATATTTATTCAAAAACCATTTTTTTTTTTTAATAAATTTTCTTAAAAAAGAATTTCTTATTAAAAAGATTACCTTTTCTTAAAAACTACCTTTTCTTAAAAAAGTTCCTTCTCTCAAAAAGCATCATTTATTAAAAAAAAATTAATTTTCTTCAAAAGAACCTTTTATTAAAAAAAAATATCTTTTATCAAAAAAGTACCACTTCTGAAAAAGTACATTTTCTTAAACAAATACCTTTTCTTTGCTTTTACAAAAGCAGTTTTTAATAAAAAAAACAACCTTTAATTTTAAAGAAAATTTTAAAAAATTGCTTTTATTCAAAAGTGATGTTATTAAAAAGTACCTTTTACAAAAAAATACGTTTTACTAAAAAATACCCTTTATTAAAGAAGTACCATTTCGAAAAAAATTACCTTTTATTTAAAAAGACATTTTTTATTAACAGAGTACTTATTATTTATTATTACAAAATTACGTTTTTATTAAAAAGTGATCTTTTATTAAAAAAGTGTCTATTATTAAAAAGTATATTGTATTAAACAATAACCATTATTTAAAATGTGCCTCTAAAAAACAAAAGTACCGTTTATTAAAAAAGTACCTTTTAGCAAGAAAGTAACTTCTATTAAAAAAATTATTATTTTTTTTAAAGTACCTTTTATTATAAAAGTACCTCTTCCTAAAAAGTACCTTTGATTAAAAAGTACCCTTTACAAAAAAGTACTTGTTTCTATACCTTTTAAGAAAAAGTACCTTTTACGATAAAATAACTTTTATGAAAAAGTACCTTTTACTAAAAAATACCTTTTATAAAAATTGCCTTTTATTAAAAAGTACCTTTTACTATAAAATAACTTTTATGAAAAAGTACCTTTTACTAAAAGATACCTTTTATAAAAATTGCCTTTTATTAAAAAGTACCATTTATTAAAAAGTTTCTCTTATTAAAAAGTACCTTTTATTAAAAAGTACCTTTTATTAAAAAGTACCTTTTATTAAAAAGTACCTTTTATTAAAAAGTACCTTTTATTAAAAAGTACCTTTTATTAAAAATTACCTTTTATTAAAAAGTAGCTTTCATAAAAGATTGCCATTTATTAAAATTTACTTTTTATTCAAAAATTACCTTTTATTAGAAAGTACCCTTTATTAAAATAGTACCGTTTCTAGAAAAAGTACCTTTTATTTAAAAAAAAAAATTTATTGACGAAGTACTTATTTATTATTAGAAAATTACTTTTTAATAAAATGTAATTATACCCTATACCACTATGTGGTTTGGGTATAATGACTGTGCTGCTGTTTGTAACTACCAAAAATATTTGACCTAGACCCATCTTTTATTATACCGATCGAATCAGAATCACTATCTGATTTGATTTAACGATGTCCGTCCGTGTGTCCGTCCGTCCGTCCGTCCGTCTGTGTGTCCATGTAAACTTTGTAATCAAACTGCAGGTCGCAAATATGAGTCTACTCTGACGAAATTTGGTATATAAGCTTTCAACGGCCATAGGATGAACGCTGTTGAAATTGGTGAAAAGCGGTTCATGTTCAGACCTAGCTACCATACAAATGACCCCTATGAAATCGACATAAATTGCCATTAGATCCAAATTATTATATAGATCTTACTCAAATTGGGTTTTTAGCGTCTATTACATCCGTTAATGAGTAGTACAAAAATTAGCCTTATGGGACAACCCTTACTCATAGGCCCCATGTAGAGCTGCTTCCCGATCTGCACTTAAATCTATCAAAAAACAAAAATATTGCACCGATTCTTTTCAAATTTTGTTTGTATATATTTTTGGAAAATACAAGGGACTTTACCAAACATGATCAGAATCGGTCCAATTTTAGGCCTAGTGCCCATACAGACATAGCATCCGATATGAATTTTTAATTTTTTCATATCTGCAGCCAAAAAAATTAATAAAAATCCCACTGAAATTTGGTTTATCTTATTTTCTATGTCCAGTTAGTTTGGCCTAAGAGATAGGGTCTCTAAACGCATGGTATAGGGAATCGTATAGTCGGTCTAGACCGAATATAATTTTCTTACTTGTTTTTCTTTTAAAAAGTACCTTTTATTAAAAAGTCCATTGTAACTATTAAAAAAGTACCCATTATTTAAAATGTGCCTTTTGAAAAAAAAGTACCGTTTATTAAAAAAGTACCTTCTAACAAGAAAGTAACTTTTACAAAAAAAAAATATTTTTTATTAAAAAAGTACCTTGTATTAGAAAGTACCTTTTATTAGAAAAGTACATTTTATTAAAAAAGTACCTTTTATTAAAAAAGTACCTTTTATTAAAAATGTACCTTTTATTAAAAAAACTACCTCTTATTGAAAAAATAGCTTTTATTAATAAGTACTTTTTATTTCAAAATTACCTTTTTTGGAAAAGCAACTTTTTTTGAAAAAGTGCCTTATAGTGAAAAAGTACTTTTTCTTAAAAAAGTAACTTTTCGTAAAAATTTTAGTTTTTTTTATAAAATGTACCTCTTAAAAAATACCTTTTCGATACGCTTTCTTAAAAAATTACCGTGTCTTAATTTTTTTTTAACAAATTTTACCTTTTCTTCAAAAAGTACGTATTCTTTAAAAAAAATACTTGTTCTTATAAAAGTACGTTTTCTTCAAATAAAAGTACTTTTTGTTGCCTAAAGATAGATTTAGGTTACCATAATGAAAAATGAATTCTTGGTATAATATGACTTGTTTTTTATTTCAAATGTTACTAAACCATAGATTAGAATAAATATTTGTTCGAGTGATATATCTCAACGGGCGCCTTTCAACTAACTATTTTGTTTATGTTTTATAAAGCAAATATAGAGATGATAAAGTGGATACTATTGCACTTTTTTGATGAAATTTTTACCTAAAAAGTATAATTTATTATTTATCTTCTCTCTGAAATTATACTTTAATTCACAAATTATCGAAAATTATTTCAAAACTGAATTTAATTTAAGACACTGGAATTTAAAACTGCCGAATTAAGCCCTGATTTGTTGTACATAATTTATAACTGATCATCATTTTTCAGTATATTTTTGTTAATTTCATTCATTTCAAGCAGCGCACGTAATCTTTTTTCTATACGAAACTCCTTTAAAGCGACCGAAAGCCACTTTTTTGGACTTTTGAAAGTTTTCGCATTAAAATTTTGGAAAATACACTACTGCTACTATTTCAATAAACACAACTGTGTGTGAGTACTTATGTAGACTATATAAAAAGCTTTGAATTAATTATATTACTTGTTTTTTGCAAAATCATTTGTTTGTTTTTTTAATATTTCTCCTTAAATAAATTATCATAATAATAATTTAACTACTCTCATACTTTATTCCATGAACATTAACTCAATATAATGTATATATATTTATGTATATGTATGTATATCATAAATTAATAAATAAATAATAATAATTAAATAATTAATTGATAATAATGAAATAATTAAAAATCTTTATTCACTAGATGTTTACACATCTCCCTTGTGCCGGACTCACATTGATTTTTTTTAATATTTTTATACCCTATACCACTATGTGGTTTGGGTATAATGACTTTGTGCTGCTGTTTGTAACAACCAAAAATATTTGACCTAGACCCATCTTTAATTATACCGATCGAATCAGAATCACTTTCTGAGTTGATTTAACAATGT
Organism: Cordilura impudica; assembly: GCA_963682025.1. NCBI lineage: Eukaryota > Metazoa > Arthropoda > Insecta > Diptera > Scathophagidae > Cordilura > Cordilura impudica. The sequence continues at coordinate 24,332,869 of OY821521.1, read as the reverse complement.
CCGTCCGTCCGTCTGTGTGTCCATGTAAAGCTTGTAATCAAACTGCAGGTCGCAAATATGAATGTATTTTGGTGAAATTTGGTATATAAGCTTTTATCGGCCATGGGATGAACGCTATTGAAATTGGTGAGAATCGGTCCATGTTCATACCTAGCCCCCATACAAATTACCCATATGAAATCGACATAAATTGCCATAAGATCCAAATTGTCATATAGATCTAACTCAAATTGGGTTTGTATGCGTTCATTACATCCATTAATGAGTAGTCCAAAAATGATCCCTTTGACCCCATATAGAGCTGCTTCCCGATTTTCACTTAAATCTATTAAAAAACAAAAATATTGCACTGATTCTTCTCAAATTTTGTTTGTATATATTTTTGCAAAATACAAGAGACTTTACCAAACATGATCAGGATCGGTCCATTTTTGGACCAAGTCCCTATATAGATATAGCATCCGATATGAACTTTTTCATATCTGCAGCCAAAAAAATTAATAAAAATCCCACTCAAATTTGGTTTTTGCTTTTTTTCTATGTCCAGTTAGTTGGGCCTAAGAGATAGGGTCTCTAAACGCATGGTATAGGGTATCGTATAGTCGGTCTAGACCGACTATAATTTTCTTACTTGTTATTTTTAGTTTATTTTATCAAAATCAAGTTTCAATATCTACAATTTATGTTATTTATGACATTTTCACGTCAACACGAATGTATTTCACAAAATTAATGCAACAACAAACTATTCGAATTGCAATTTTGTAAAATTCAACAGCAAGTGCCATCTATGCATCACTTAGAGCAAACAACTGTAGGAGCTCTGGTTATACTTGTGGGGTTGTTGAATTATGTAAATGTTAAACGTTTATAATATGAAATTTTTAACGTTTTTGTAATTGTATTGTGAAATAGATTTTTACCCCCTGAGCGTATAGATGTTTACACATAAAAAAGATTAACAAAAACAAAAATTCAAACCTATTTTACGCCTTTATTATAAAATACCAAGATACTGCTATAGTTTATAGTTCTCATCTCTGTATTATCTGTTAGTCGGGACCTATAGTAAATTATAATTTTAAGAAACAAATCGTCAAGAAATAGATGACATCTAAAATATATATTCATGGCATCTGTAACAAAATATAATAAAAAAATTACCTTTTTTAATGCCAGGCAAGTTAATAATTCCCCAATCAGCGGTCTAAGAAGTCTGCACATTGTTAAATTAATGGTGTCATGTCATTTTGGAATGGTTATTTAATTCGTTGTTACCTTATTAAAGTGCATGAATTTCTAATGTACGGACTTTAATATTTGCTTTTTATAAAAACGAAATGATATACAACTGGTTTAAGCTATAACCTTAAGATTTTGCATTTGTTGTTAAGAAAATCTGTTGGAGCCGGCGAAATTATTCGTTGTACAAAAAAGTTCACTATAACCGTTGTTCGCTATACTCAAATTATACTGTACTTAATTCTTGCAACGCTTTTGCTAATATTGAATATATATTGGGACATATAATTTCAAAATCATCCACCAAACGAATATAAATATTAACAAGTAAGAAAACTATAGTCGGTCTAGACCGACTATACGATACCCTATACCATGCGCTTAGAGACCCTATCTCTCAGGCCCAACTAACTGGATATAGAAAATTAGCATGAACCAAATTTGAGTGAGATTTTTATTAATTTTTTCGGCAGCAGATATGAAAAAGTTCATATCGGATGCTATATCTATATTGGGACTAGGTCCAAAAATGGACCGATCCTGATCATGTTTCGTAAAGTCTCTTGTATTTTGCAAAAATGTATACAAACAAAATTTTAGAAGAATCAGTGCAATATTTTTGTTTTTTAATAGATTTAAGTGAAAATCGGGAAGCAGCTCTATATGGGGCCACAGGGATCATTTTTGGACTACTCATTAATGGATGTAATGAACGCATATAAACCCAATTTGAGTAAGATCTATATGACAATTTGGATCTTATGACAATTTATGTCGATTTCATAGGGGTAATTTGTATGGGGGCTAGGTCTGAACATGGACCGATTCTCACCAATTTCAATAGCGTTCATCCCATGGCCGATAAAAGCTTATATACCAAATTTCATCAAAATATATTCATATTTGCGACCTGCAGTTTGATTACAAGCTTTACATGGACACACAGACGGACGGACGGACGGACGGACGGACGGACGGACGGACATTGTTAAATCAACTCAGAAAGTGATTCTGATTCGATCGGTATAATTAAAGATGGGTCTAGGTCAAATATTTTTGGTTGTTACAAACAGCAGCACAAAGTCATTATACCCAAACCACATAGTGGTATAGGGTATAAAAAGTTCATATCGGATGCTATATCTATATGGGGACTAGGCCCAAAAATGGACCGATCCTGACCATGTTTGGTAAAGTCTCTTGTATTTTGAAAATATATAAACAAAAAAAATTTGAAAAGAATCAGTGCAATATTTTTGTTTTTTGATAGATTTAAGTGAAGATCGGGAAGCAGCTCTATATGGGGCCTATGACTAAGAGTTGTCCAATAGCGATCATTTTTGGACTACTGATTAATGGATGTAATATATACATACAAACCCAATTTGACTAAGATTTGTATGATAATTTGGATCTTATGGCAATATATGTTGATTTCATAGGGGTCATTTGTATGGGAGCTTAGTATGAAAATGGACCATTTCTCACCAATTTCAATAGCGTTCATCCCATGGCTGATAAAAGCTTATATACCAAACTTCATCAAAATATATTCATAAATGCGACCTGCAGTTTGATTACAAGTTTTACATGGACACACAGACGGACGGACGGACGGACGGACATCGTTAAATCGAATCAGATGGTGATTCTGATTCGATCGGTATAATAAAAGATGGGTGTAGGTCAAATATTTTTGGTTGTTACAAACAGCAGCACAAAGTCATTATACCCAAACCACATAGTGGTATAGGGTATAACAAGTGCCACTCCAATTACTAATTCGTTAGCAGACGCGAGTATAAATAAACAAAAATAAACGTGTCTATAGAATCAGGGATGGAATAGTTATTCAATTAAATAATACGAAATCCAATTCACACGCGTCTATGCTAATAGATACACATATATTATATTTTTGTACCCTACAGGGTTTCCGCTGTTGTCTGTAACTACCAAAAATATTGGACATAGACTCACCTTCTATTTTGATAACATTTAGATAACATTTTTATCGTTCATAGGAGGAACTCTATTGAAATTGTTATCGGTATATGTTCAGACCTAGCCCCCATACAAATAACACTTATCAGACCACTTACCAGATCAGATTAGTATATATATCGCACACCAAGTTCAAAAGTGACTCAACTCAAAATTTTAATTTTTCGGGTTATATGCTTAAACTATGCACAATTCACTTGTTTATCTATAAAAAAAAATATCAGTGTGTTTTTTTGTTGTTAACTGTTGTTAAGAAACAATTTTTTTCCTTAATGTTTCAATTGGTATAAAGTTTTTTTCGATTTCTGAAAAATTTAAATTTTGAATTGAGTCATCGATATATATAGATATATCGATAAAATTTGTTGTATGTCTATCTATTAACCCACAATTCAGTCGTCCAAAAAAGTCTGCAGGACCATTTTTATTCATAGTCACCATGTCCCGATTTCCACTTAAAGATGAAACCCTTACTATGGGTTGGGAAATAAAATTGTGCTATATTTTATAAAAACTTACCCTTATGTGTTCCTAGGGTTGAAATGGTCCAAAATTTAGCAGTATTTGCAAAACATTTAAATTTTTTGACTTAATCGTCTTATACTAGCTTGAGGTCATTTGTGAAGCCAAGTCCAAATGGGTTAATGATGTCAAATTATAAAATCACTAGATGTAACCCGGTGCGCTTCGCTACACCCTCCCCCTCCCCCCCCCCCTTCCGAATTGTTACGAAAAGGCTCACGCAAGTCCCAAGGCTCTCACTAACACAGTAATTCAGATATATCACATTTAATATTAAGTTTGTATAGGGGTACCATGCGCATTTGTCCAATCCCGCCCATTTTTTTGTCTGACTACTCACGTTAATAATAGATGACCTAAGATAAATTTTCAAAGCTCTCTCTATCATAGTACTTTATATATATGATATTAAAAATTTACTTTGAATGGGAGGTGCCACGCCCACTAAAAATATTGAAAAAAAATACAGCCTGTAGCACTTCCGATATCCGCAGTAAGAATCAGTGAAAATTTCAGGAAGATCAGATGAGTCGTTACGGAGATTACCTCCTACAAACAAACAAACACATTACCTCTTTAATTCTTTTTTTTTTTTGAATATGTTTTTTGTTTTCGCGATTTTTGATTTTGACAATATATTTTCCACGACAAATCACATTGATAACTAATGTACTTGTCAAAAGACTGTAGCTTTCGTAGTACATCATATTTTTGATATAGGAGGTGCCACGCCCACTTATACCATCCCGCCCAATTTTTATTGGACTACTCATATTAATATCTGAGGGACTCGTGCAAAATGTCGAGCCTTTCCCAGTTATATGATATTAGATATCTACTTTGCATGGGCGGTGCTACGCCCACTGCTTCTATCACGTCCATTTTTTTGTCCGACTAATCACACAAAGAACCTATGGGGTCACGCAAAGCCACAAAGCTCTCTCTTTTACAGTACTCCAAATATTTGACATTTAATAGTTACTTTGCATGGGGAGCTCCACGCCCATTGGTGTGAACCCGCCAATTTTTTGTCTGACTACTCATACTAAGATCTGATGGTGTCGTGCAAAGTGCCAAAGCTTCCCTCTTTTAGTACACCAGTTATATGATATCATATATTTACTTTGTACGGGCGGTGCCACGCCCACTGCTCCGATCACGCCCATTTTTTGTCTAACTAATCATATGAATAACTTATGGGTTCACACAAAGTCCCAAGACTCTCACTATAACAGTACTCCAGATATATGGCATTTTATATTTTATTTGTATGGCAGGTGCCACGCCTATTGGTCCAATAGTGCCCATTTTTTGTCCGACTGCTCACATTAATAATAGGTGCCATCAGACAAATTTTAAAAGCTCTCTCTATCATAGTACTCGAGATATATAACATTGAATTATTACTTGTATGGGAGGTACCCCGCCCACTTCTCCGATCCGGCCCATTTCCGGCGCGGCTACTAATATTAACAATAGGTGACCTCACACAAATTTGCAAAGCTCTCCCTGTCATGGTACTCAATATATGTATATGATATTAAAAATTTACTTTGTGTGGGAGGTGCCACGCCCACTAAAAATATTAAAAAAATTATAGCCTATAGCACTTCCCATATCCGCAGTAAGACTCTGTGAAAATTTCAGGAAGATCAGATGGCTAGTTACGGAGATTACCCCCTACAAACAAACAAACAAACAAACAAACAAACAAACAAACAAACAAACACACATTACCTCTTTATTATATTAGTATAGATTATAATCATCAAATCATAAAAATCGGTCAAATATAGCACAATTTTATTTCCCAACCAATAGTAAGGTTTTCATATATTTTACTAGAACAATTAATGTATTTAAATCAGAGTTCAGAAAAAAACACACACTGAATAAAAAACTCGTACATATATGTAAACAAACATAACTTAGACCAACACACACATATTTTCATTTTCATACCAATTATGTTTGTTTTTAAATTTTCTTCGGTGCCCAACGCAACCATGACTGTGTTCGTTTTAATATTTCGTTATTTACACGAACATTTTTGTATCACATACTTTTTGTTTCAATCACACATAAAGCACACATTTTTGAGTGTTGCTTTATTTGAAGTTCATGTTCTGGTACGTGTAGTGAAAAAAAACACAGAACATGTACAATAAACAGGTTCGAGTTCAGTTATATTTTAAGCCGTGTTGTGGCTCGTGTAGTAAGAAAAAACACAACATGTACAATAAACAGGTTCGAGTTCAGTTATATTTTAAGTCGTGTTTAAAATATAACTTTAAATTGCTTGCAATTTATAGGAGGCTAAACCATTGAACCGATATTCCTGAAATTTTTACAGTCTTACTTTGTATGAGGCTATAAATATGTTTGATATTTTTCTTCATACATATGGAGTTCTATGACAGAGAGAGTTTGCAAATTTTGTGTCAGATAAGGGGGCGTGGTACCTACCATACATAGTAATTATTCAATATCATATATCTCGAGTACTATGACAGATACAGCTTTGCAAATTTGTCTGAGAATAACTATTATTAATGCGAGCAGTCGGACAAAAATGGGCGAGATCAAACCAATGAGTGCGGCACATCCCATACTAAGAAAATATTAAATGTCATATATTTTGAGTACTGTAATAGTGAGAATATTGGTATTGGTGATTGGTTGAACAAAAAATGAGCGTGATCGGATCAGTGGACGTGTTACCGCCCATACAAAGTAAATGTATAATATTACATATTTGTCGTGCTATAAAAGGCACTCTCTTGACACTTTGTATGAGCCCATTAGATATTATGTGAGCAGTCCTATAAAATAGGCGGGATAGGATTAGTAGGCGTGGCACCCCCTGTAAATACAAATATGAAGTACAATGAAAGCGTAAGTCTTGAAACTTTTGACAAGTACATTAATTACCAATGTGAGTAGTTGTGGAAATTATTGGAGAAAAAAATCTCTTATATCAAAAATCGCCAAAACTGAAAATCGCGAAAAATAAAAATCCCGAAAAAAATATGAAGTACTATGAAAACAACAGCAAAGCAACAAAAATCCCCAGAAACAAAAATCTTCAAAATCAAAAATTGCCAAAATCAAAAATCGCTTAAATCAAAAATGGCTGAAATTAAAAATTTTCAAATAATATTCTAAATTCAACGCCAATTGTTAAGTGTTGCCGGAATTAATTTAGAAAATCCATATTTTTCTTAGGGGCAGCTGTAGCTTGCTCCAGAGTAAGAACGCCGGAAAATTTGATAACTTTTACACCGATTGAAAAAACAAAAGTAACGAAACACGACAAGCCATACTAGTTTCATATAAAGTGTACTTTATTCCTATTCGCACTTTGTATAAAGTATTTATTTTATAAACACATTTTGACATGTCATGTCACACAAAACGCCAGAAATCTTGGGGCCGGTAGATGAGATAATATAAAAAACTGTTTACGAGTTAATGTCATTTTATTTAATTCGTTTATATTAAACGAATAAATTTCGCATGTTTGTCAATTTATAGGCATAAATGTACATACATATATACATACATACATATCTACATTAGGGTGGCCCTTCATTATACGGAGGGGAAAAATGTGTTCGAATTTAAAGTCTCACCCCCCTAGAAATATACGAATAGCAAAAAAACTGAGATATACAAAGTCGTGTTGTGGCTCGTGTAGTGAGAAAAAACAGAACATGTACAATAAACAGGTTCGAGTTCAGTTATATTTTAAGTCGTGTTTAAAATATAACTGAACTCGAACCTGTTTATTGTACATGTTCTGTTTTTTCTCACTACACGAGCCACAACACGACTTTGTATATCTCAGTTTTTTTGCTATTCGTATATTTCTAGGGGGGTGAGACTTTAAATTCGAACACATTTTTCCCCTCCGTATAATGAAGGGCCACCCTAATGTAGATATGTATGTATGTATATATGTATGTACATTTATGCCTATAAATTGACAAACATGCGAAATTTATTCGTTTAATATAAACGAATTAAATAAAATGACATTAACTCGTAAACAGTTTTTTATATTATCTCATCTACCGGCCCCAAGATTTCTGGCGTTTTGTGTGACATGACATGTCAAAATGTGTTTATAAAATAAATACTTTATACAAAGTGCGAATAGGAATAAAGTACACTTTATATGAAACTAGTATGGCTTGTCGTGTTTCGTTACTTTTGTTTTTTCAATCGGTGTAAAAGTTATCAAATTTTCCGGCGTTCTTACTCTGGAGCAAGCTACAGCTGCCCCTAAGAAAAATATGGATTTTCTAAATTAATTCCGGCAACACTTAACAATTGGCGTTGAATTTAGAATATTATTTGAAAATTTTTAATTTCAGCCATTTTTGATTTAAGCGATTTTTGATTTTGGCAATTTTTGATTTTGAAGATTTTTGTTTCTGGGGATTTTTGTTGCTTTGCTGTTGTTTTCATAGTACTTCATATTTTTTTCGGGATTTTTATTTTTCGCGATTTTCAGTTTTGGCGATTTTTGATATAAGAGATTTTTTTCTCCAATAATTTCCACAACTACTCACATTGGTAATTAATGTACTTGTCAAAAGTTTCAAGACTTACGCTTTCATTGTACTTCATATTTGTATATACAGGGGGTGCCACGCCTACTAATCCTATCCCGCCTATTTTATAGGACTGCTCACAATAATATCTGATGGACTCGTACAAAGCGTCAGGATAGTGCCCTTTATAGCACTACAATTAAATAATATTATACATTTACTTTGTATGGGCGGTACCACGTCCACTGCTCCGATCACGCTCATTTTTTGTTCAACCAATCACCAATACCAATATTCTCACTATTACAGTACTCAAAATATATGACATTTAATATTTTCTTAGTATGGGATGTGCCGCACTCATTGGTTTGATCTCGCCCATTTTTGTCCGACTGCTCGCATTAATAATAGTTATTCTCAGACAAATTTGCAAAGCTGTATCTGCCATAGTACTCGAGATATATGATATTGAATAATTACTATGTATGGTAGGTACCACGCCCCCTTATCTGATCCTGCCCATTTTCAGCATGGCTACATATGTTAATAATTGGTGACCTCACACAAAATTTGCAAACTCTCTCTGTCATAGAACTCCATATGTATGAAGAAAAATATCAAACATATTTATAGCCTCATACAAAGTAAGACTGTAAAAATTTCAGGAATATCGGTTCAATGGTTTAGCCTCCTATAAATTGCAAGCAATTTAAAGTTAGGTGAGCAAATTTCTGAATTTAATAAATTTCGTAATTAAGTCCTTGAAAGACATTTTTTTCACTTGCCGAACTTGCCGAATTTGCCGAACTATGTCAGAATTTTCAAAAATTTAACATCCAAAATTTAATAATACTTATTTTTGTTAATCTCTAACTTTTCCAGCAACATCTTGGAGTTGCCCAAAAATGCAATAAATATTGCCAGTGAAAACGGATTTGAAATTAAAGGTTATCGATTTGCCGCCAAAACCGAACATTTTCGCAAACCTCGGTTAGTAAAAATAGGGGCCATTCAAAATTCCATAGTTTTGGCCACAACAGAACCAATCGATAAGCAACGAGATGCATTATGGCAAAAAATTACAACTATGATCAAGGCAGCAGCTGCAGCAGGAGTAAATATTGTATGCATGCAAGAAGCATGGAGTAAGTATCAATTTGAAACTACGGTCTAACTGAAAATAAAAACTTAAACACAAAAATAATTCCTGGCAGCTATGCCGTTTGCATTTTGTACACGTGAAAAGTTTCCTTGGTGCGATTTTGCTGAAGAGGCCATCACTGGTCCTACCACCAAACTGTTGCAAGATTTAGCCAAAGCCTATAATATGGTTATCATATCGCCGATTTTAGAAAGAGACGTAGAACATGGTGATACCATTTGGAATACGGCTGTAGTTATATCGAATAAAGGTAGCTATTTGGGTAAACATCGCAAGAATCACATTCCACGGGTGGGTGATTTCAATGAATCCACCTATTATTCGGAAGGCAATACGGGTCATCCAGTATTTGAAACCGAATTCGGTAAAATAGCTATTAACATATGTTACGGTCGTCACCATCCGCAAAACTGGATGATGTTCGGTTTAAATGGCGCCGAAATCGTATTTAATCCATCGGCTACAGTTGGAGCCCTCAGTGAACCCTTATGGCCGATTGAAGCTAGAAATGCTGCCATTGCTAATAGTTACTTTACAGTTGGCATTAATCGTGTGGGTTACGAAGAATTTCCCAATGAATTTACCTCGGGTGACGGTCAAAAGGCCCACAAAGTCTTTGGACCATTTTATGGTTCCAGTTATGTTGCGGCTCCCGATGGCAGTAGAACACCGGTAAGAATATGGTTTAATTTCAATTTACATAAGTGTTATTTTAACTTTATTTTCAGGGTCTTTCGCGTGACAAAGACGGCTTATTAATCACGGAATTGGATTTAAATTTATGTCGTCAAGTTAAAGATTTCTGGAATTTCCGTATGACCCAAAGACTTGAATTGTATGGGGAATCTTTTAAAAATGCCTCCGCATTAGACTTTAAGCCACAAGTTATAAGAGAATAAGTTTGTTTTTTGTTTGTACATATTTTTAAATAAATTATAATTTCTAATAATTTTCAATTTAAGCTCGCAAAATAATGGATGCCTTAAAAGTCGTCTTTTGGAAAAATAGTTGGACTCTATTAAAATTGTTGCTGAAGACTTCAAAAATATTAAAAGTCTCGTGAGGAAAAAAATAATCACATATTAGAGCAATATGCAAGAAGTTATTTTTCCTCAAGTCATATTTCATGGATATGAAGATTTAAAGAAATTTCTGAGATCGCCATCTCGATATACAGACATATTTATTAAAGTCCGTGAATGTTACTGTAGAATTTCAAAAAGCCCCCAACTGTGATTTTATTATGCTTTTCTGCAGTGATTTTATTATGCTTTTCTCCATCCGAAAACCAATTTTTCATATTCTCTATATTTCAAGGTTGCTCTAGTCTTAGGATAGTTTATAATGAGGGCGTCAATTTTGAGGGTAAATCTGAAAATGAACGGATTTTAAATCCAAAGATCTTGCTTACAAAGTATAATATTATTACAATAATTCTGTAGACTCCAGGGTTGTCAATTATTCGAGTTATTTGATCAATCAGTAAGTATTCAATGTAATATATCTCGATTATTATGATAGAGAGAGCTTTAAACATTAGCCGTGCCGAAAATAGGCGGGATCGAAATGGTGAGCCAGTCCCCTCCCATACAAATTGAGTACTATGATACTTACTATGACCAATGTAACTTTGTCCATTTTACCCCGACTTTGACCATACATACCTCATATGAAAGGTAATTCTTTTCAGCTGTCCACCAGATTTTTAAATTTTTACATTTTTTTTGTAGTAAAATGCATTTAAATTTTACATAAAATTTAACAATTCTGTGTGTGTGTTTATTAAATTTGTTAATGTATTTGCAAAAATTGTATATGAAAAGCCCTGTGTTGAATTGAAAAATAATTTTGGACATAAACCAATAACGACAATAACGCAATCAAATTTCATTGTAATAATCGCATATCACACGCCCTGTGTGGCATAAAGCATTGAATGAAATACATTGAATTAAAAAATAAAATTTCCTATAATTTGCACTCGAATTTCGAGGGCTGGGCTCTGCTAGTTAATATAAATAGCTTAGTCGAAAATGAGCGGAATCAGATAAATAGGCGTAGTACCTCCCTTTCAATTTAATGATTAAGTACCATATATTTTGAGTACTATGATAAGGAGAGCTTTGCGTATTTGTGTGACACCATATTTTATTATTGAAAATGGGCGGATCGCATGAATTGGAGTGGTACCTCCCATACACAGTAATTATTCAATATCATATATCTCGAGTACTATGACAAAGCGAGCTTTGATACTAGTTACGACGTCATATGTTATCTATAATATTAATAGGCAAGGCGATTTCTTGTGGCCAATGTAAATTTGTCAGTTTTACACCGATTTTGACCAAACATACCTCATTTGAAAGTTATTTTTTTTTTTTAGCTGTCCACCAGATTTACAAATTTTTACATTTTTAAATTTGTATTTGAGTAAAATGCATTTAAAGTTACTACCAACACATACATAAAATTATACAATGCCGTGTGTGTGTTTATTAAATTTGTTAATGTGTTTGCAAAAATTGTATATGAAAAGCCCTGTGTTAAATTAAAAAATAATTTTGGACATAAACCATTAACGACAATAACGCAATCGAATTTCATTATAATAATTGCATATCACACGCCCTGTGTTCAATTTTGAATTGTGAATAGCATACCTTTAGGTGGCATAAAATATTGAATGAAATAAATTGAATGAAAAAATAAAATTTCCTAGAATTTGCACTCGAATTTCGAGGGCTGGGCTCTGCTGTTAATATAAATAGCTTAGTCGAAAATTAGCGGGATCAGATAAATGAGATCTGATATATTACTATGATAAGGAGAGCTTTGCATATTTGTCTGACATCGTACTTTATTAATGTAAGCAGCCACGCTGAAAATGGGCAGCTCGGATGAATGGGAATGGTACCTCCCATACACATTAATTATTCAATATCATATAGCTCGAGTACTATGATAGAGAGCTTTGAGACTTTGTGTTATGTCTTCTGTTTTTAGTGTAAGTAGTAAATGGACTGGATCGGAGATTTAAAGTTTCCATTCAAATTTAAGAAAATATCAATTCTAAAAATTGGAATTCAGATTTCCAATTATAAATTAGAAAATATCAATTGAATTTCAGAAAATCATATTAAAATTTAAAAAAAAAATAACCATTAAAAAACATATTCTCTTAAACAAGTACATTTTCCTAAAAAGCTACCCTTTTTTAAAAAGAACATTTTCTTAAAAAGTATTTTTTTTAAAGTGCTCTTTTTTTAAAAAATATACCTTTTTATAATAACGTTCTTCTTAAAGTAAATTTTCTTAGAAAGTTGCCTTTTCCCTAACTTTTTTTTAATAAATTTTTTTAAAAAAGTAAATTCTTTTAAAGTACTTTATAAAAAAAGCACAATTTCCTGGTATATGGCAAACCAAAAATTGCCAAGATTTTTAGAAACTTTTATTTTGAAATACCGCATAATTTTTAGCTCTCAAAACATTGAAAAGTAATATTCCTTATTGTGACTATTGGTATTCTGTTGTAACGCATTAAAGAATGAATTGCGACCCCATAAAGTATTTGTGTTCGTAATCCCTATAACAACTCGGGACCATATAATGTCCGTACATGCGTCGGTCTATCTGTCTTTTGAAATTACGGTCATTCAACAAAATAAACCTTTTAACTGGGTAAAGTTAAAATAATATTGTTTGTCGTTACTACGAGCAGGTTGGTATTTGAAATGGGTTAAATCGGGCATCACTGTACCAAGATATGGTCTAAAATATGGAGATACCTCCAAAAATGCTAAAAAATCAGTGTATTTGCTGAAATAATTTGGTAATAAGTTTAACAAATTGTTTACTTTTTCAAATATTTTGTTTATATTTATTATCAATACTCAAACCGAGGTAGATGGCATCAAAGATTCGGCACAGCCGAATTTAACACTCTTACTTGTTTTTTTTTTTTTTTTTGAATTTGAAATCATTTAAAACACTTAATCCTTCATATGTCTCTCAATTTTATTTCAATCATTTAATATGGAATTACAAACAATATATGTATTTAATTAACCATAATATCATCCATGATGACGGCCATGATAATATTTATACCGACCACCGTAACGTCTGCCACCACCGCCACCTCTGCGTCCATAATATTGACGAGCTAAACGTTCGCCAGTGTTCTCATGTCCTTGAATGTCAACATCAAAAAGTGATTGTTTTAGTGCTTGATCCTGGGCAGGACTAGCAGTTAGAGCTGATACGACAATAATTGTCAGCAATAGAAAACACATCAAAATGCGCATTTGCAACATGTCAGCGAAACGCAAGTTTTAAACTGATGTAAATTCAAACCGTAAAGATGGATTAAAATCACACAACTGTTATAGCAGCCATTAAACTTTCGTGATTTTATATACAATTTAATGATGATTGGTAATGATCAAAGAAAACGATTGCAAAGTACACTACAGATTGTACAAAATATAAGTTAATAACCTTATTGTAAGAACTTGGTTTATATTGCTGGTTTGTTTTATGATTATTTAAGGATTATCTGTATTAAAAATTTCCATTGGCGCTTGTATGGAAATTCTATTAAATATATTGTTATTTCTTAAAGCTTTCAGGTCATCATATTAATAATTAATATCATGAAGTTTATTTCGATTACTCCAATGAAATTTTCATTATTAAATTTATTAATAGAAAATTATTAATTATTTGATAAAAGCCTCTCCCGGTTTTAGTTATCGAAAATCCTCTAAATATTATCGGTGATTCGATAAATAAATGTATAACATTTTTTTACAGTTTTTTTGAGGTACCGATTTCAAGATTTTTTCCTACAAAAATCGATTTTACTGAAATTATTGTCTTAGAAAGTCTAAACTGCATCATAAATTTAAAACTAATTCCTTATCTTCATGAAGAAGATTACGATATATCAAACGAATAAAGGTTGAATACATAAAGAGCTATTGTAAAATTGCTGACGATTAATTTTGATAAAATTAAAAAAATACTTGTAAAAACACAGAAGATATTGTGTCAAACACGGCTCTTGTTGATATTATTATCAACGCCAGAAAATCTTCACCGAGCAATACAAGAGAAATTCAATTTAAGCCTCGAAGTACCGCAAGGACCTGGAACGTTCGAAGATATAGAAATATTATCAAAAAAAAAATAAATTATGTACTTTGAGTTTTCCGGCACCCAATTCACCGGAACATTCAGATAACCGGAATTATAATTTTTGTAACTTTTTTTGCTTTTTTCTCTTATTATTATTTTTTTATTATTCCGGGATTCACAGAAAATAAAATTCAATGAACTGATGTATAAAAAAATGTTTTGTGGAACGTAATTTGAAAATAAATCAACGGGAGTCCTAAACAATAATGAAATCAAGCGATATTCTATAGTTTTAAACATTCAATTTTCCGGAATTTTCGATTGTCCGGAATGCTCTCATCCCCAAGACCTACTATAGAATTATCAGATATAGTAAAGTCTTATTGACCCAGTATACGATTTATGAAACATATTCTTAAGGATTTTGATATTTTCAATGTAAAATTTAACAGATGCATAAAACGTGTTGAATTGATAAATTTATCTTAAATAAGAAGGGTGTACTTAATAGTGTAAAATTTTAGTTTGGTTGTTGCACTTGAACGTCATGTATCGATTCATTTTGTAAATGATACTTTTTTTTCCAATTGATTTATAAACAATGCAATGTACAAGTAAATTTATATGTATGTATGTAATTAATTGCCAACTGGACCATTGCAAATAGCATTTTAGAAAAGTGTCAATGTATTTAAAAATCAATAAGTGCTGGAGAAGGGCGTGTTATCTTCTGTTTTTGAATTATCAGCCTTTGTGTAGCAGTTTCCAATATCATTTTAATATGTAAATTGATCTGCTGATCATCAAGATCACGCTTAATTTGTGTCTTCAATTTTCAAAATTCAAATTTGTTTTTACACATTGGTTATGTACGCATAAAAGTAAAATGATTGATATCCATATAGCTTATATTTTATGCACATGGTTACCACGGAAAAATCTGCTAAAACATGAACTAACCGATATATCGAAAAAAGTTGAAATACGTCCTCACTTAACCACAACAACGACTAATATATTTGAGTTTTTATTTAAAATTCATATATGTATACTCGTACCACCATACATAACTCCCTAAAACTTTAGGGTTTTATTAAATAACATGATCATTTAAGCATGATCGGAAATGTTCTATAGTTTATTGGATAAGTCTTGCAAACACATTCATATGAAAGTACAGTATAATCGAAATTAAAATATTGCCTATAAATGCTAATAAACAAGTAAGAAAATTACAGTCGGTTTAGACCGACTATACGATACCCTAAGCCATGCGTTTAGAGAGCCTATCTCTTTGGTTCAACTGATTACATATAGAAAATAAGCATAAACCAAATTTAAGTGGCATAGTTATTCATTTTTTTGACATCGGATATGGAAAAGTTCATATCGGATGCTTTATTATATGGGGACTAGGTCGAAAAATGGAGCGATCCTGATCATATTTCGTAAGGTCACTTATTTTTTGCAAAAACATATACAGAGCAAATTTGAGAAAAATCTGTGAAAAATTTTAGTTTTTGATAGATTTAAGTGAAAACCGGGAATCAGCTTCATATGGGAGCTATGACTAAGAACTGTCCTATAGAGCTTGTTTTTGGACTACTGATAAATGGATGTTATAAACATACACAAACTCAATATAACCGAGATATATTTGATAATTTGGATATTAAGTCTTTCTCATTTGTATGGGGACTAGGTCTGAACATGAACCGATTTTCAGCAGCGTTGATGCTATGGTCAATGAAAGCTTATATACCAAATTTCATCAAATTTTATTTATGTTTGCGACCTGTAGTTTGATTACAAGGTTTACATGGACACACAAACGGACAGACGGATGGACGGACGGATATCGCTAAATCGACTCAGAAAATGATTCTTTTGTATCTTCTAAACAAATTAAGCTTGGAGTATGCAAATTCTAACATTTAAAACGACCAAAAAGGGGGAAGTTGTACGATTTATATACTTTTGATGTAATAATCTAGAAATATGAATTATAATATGTAGATATGTAGATTTTGATTGATGCAGGGAAGACAAATTTTTTGATACTGTTAGATCACTAGAAAGCTTTTGATACTATTGATCACAATATTTTATGCTATAAGCTTAAAAACATGTTCAATTTCTCAACTACTGCCACACGTTTAATATCGACCTATCTTGATAATAGATATCAGTTTGTTCAAAGTATTTCAACCCGATCTAAATTACTGCCAGTTAGAAGAGGTGTTCCGCAAGGATCAATTGTAGGCCCTCTTCTGTTTTCTCTTTATGCGAATGATCTTCCGAACCAACTTCAGTATTGTAAAGTAAGAATGTACGCCGACGATGTACAACTTTACATCAGCTGTAACGTTTCTATGATTCAACAATGTATCACAATTTTGAATGAGGAACTTCAGAGGGTTAATACCTGGGCTACAGCAAATGGACTTAGCATAAATCCAAGGAAATCTAAATGCCTTGTTATTCAAACACGATTTAATAGAACTGTTTATATACCTGACCTAAATCTTAATAATGAACGTATAGAAACTGTAAATTCAGCAAAAAATCTGGGAATCTTCTTCAACAATACTCTTACATGGTCCGACCACATTAACTATGCATGTGGTAGAACTTTTTCGTTGCTAAGAACACTTTGGTCAACGCAGCATTGCACACCCATCAATATTAGATCACTTATTGCAAAAACCTATTTAATGCCAATTCTGATGTATGGATATGAATTGTTTGCTGAATATGATGCTGCTAGTAGAGATAAACTCAACTCTGCATTTAAAAATATAACACGTTACGTTTACGGCAAGAGAAGGTATGATTCCATTTCACCAATTACAACAGCTAAGCTCTATGGTTTTCAGTTTGATGAATTACTCAAAACCAGAGTTTTAATATTTTTACATAAGGTAATCTACACTAAGGAGCTGGAACATCTATACAAACATTTAACTTTTTCCAATTCTAATAGAGGAAACAGAATTATACCTCTCAAACGTCGTTATTTAATTTCCAGCTGGCAGTTCTTCATTAATGCTGTCCGTCTTTGGAATTCAATCCCATACCATATACAAACTATAAGTAACGCACAAATTTTCAAAAAATGCATTGTTAGTCTGTTCTCGATTTAACTATTTTGAACTTTATTGTTTGATTGGATAAAAATTCTTTTTTCTCTTTTGTCATTTGATCATTTTGAAAACTTTGATTTGTAAAACTTTAAAACTTTATTATTACTAAGTATTTTAATTTAGTACTTTTTTTTTAATCTTATTTTGAGTCAAAATTAAACTTATGTCTAAGTTAATATTGTAACTATTTGTAATTTGTTTTTTCTTTCTTTTTATAAATTATTTGTAATGTATAACTTTTTTTTTCTTCAACAAATTAATAATTCTATACTGTAATAAGAGACATTAGTCGTGTGTATAGAATTCCAAATTAATAAATAAATAAAATAAAATTTCATTAAAGACTTGCAAGTACCTTATTGTAAAAAGTACCTTTTCCCAAAAAAGTAACTATGCTTAAAATAGTAAATTTTTTTTAAAAATCATTTCTTAAAAAAATTATATTTTCCTAGAAACAATGCCTTCTCCTAGAAAAATTACTTTTCTTAGCATAAGTAGATTTTCTTTGAAAAAGAGCCATTTCCTAAAAAAATACCTTTTCTTAGAAAGAGTACGTTTTCTTAAAAAATTACCTTTCTTATAGCCTCCAGAAAAATGCATTTTCGTCCATTTAACTGGGTGAAGTTATAATATTGTTTGCCATTATTTCGAGCACGTTGGTATTGAAAATGGGGAAAATTTTTAATATTCAGTGTGTTTGTCGTAATAATTTAGAATTAAGTATATCAAATTATCAAATTGTTGTTTTTTTAAATATTTTCTTTACATTTATAAATAGTGCAATAATCCCAAATATTAATGTAAACGTAAAAACGATTTGGAGGGTACCAAAGATTCGACGCAGCCGAGTTTAACACACTTACTTGTTTAAAAGTAATTTTTCTTTCCATATGTATAAGTATATGGTATCTCTGGATCTAATGTGAGAAATCAGCAACATAAAATGGAAACACGGCCGATTTTGGTAGCTTCTTTACCCCCTATATATGAGATTAGACAGCTAAAAAATGACACACTTATTTGTTCGTATTCTACAATATATTCAAGTTTAAACGCGATCTGCAGGTGCCACTTATCAGATATTCCTTGTGAGCCGATTTGACAATAGTGTGAAAAATGTATAGGTGCCATAACCTTGTCTGCAGTTGGAACTACCTTTGTCTTCTTTGGACACGATTCTCCCTTTTCACTTCACTGTTTTGAATGGCCTTTTGTCTTAGGTTTGAATTCAAATGTATAGGTGCCATTCTCAGCCATGGTTACGATTCGATGCAAATACTCGGCTTTATTGCGGTGATACATCGTCAAAACAATGTATTGAAACATCTTTACGACGCTGTTTTTGTTCTATTGTGAACAAACACGGCACCCATTTTGCGGACAGCTTTCTCATTTTTGAAATGTTTATCAGCTCGGCTTTAATGTTGGTTTGGCTGAGACCTTTCTAATGAAAGTATGAGCTACATAATGGTGACAAATTGTATCCAAAAAAAGAAAATGTGTGTTCTTTGCTTAGATAGAACTTATGAAAGGATTAGCTGTGAAAAGAGCTGTCATACTTCGCTCACTTTTTGACATTTATGATTAGCGTACTCTCGAAAATCATCATAAAGAGATTCTCATTTGAACAGCGCTACCAAATTATCCAATGGACTTAGAAAATCAGTCATCGTTTCACGCAACTTATAGAAGACTTCGTGATTTTTATAGCGCACATAATTGTCCACCTGAGCAAGATATACGTCGTACTGTGCGTACTGAAGAGATTATCGCCGCTGTAAGCCAAAGTGTGGAAAAAGATTTAAATTTATCGATTCGTCGTCGATCGTAGGAATTGGAGCTCTGTCCGTCCACTACGTGAAATTTATGTGCAAAGATTTTGTCCTACACCTGCCACGAGACCATCATATGCGTCGTTTTTCGCCGATTGGGCACTAGAGCAATTATAAACTGACCCGATGTTTTATCGCAAAATTGTATTCAGCGATGAGGCTCATTTTTGGCTATAAGGCCGCATATGGAGTGAGACGAATCGACAAGAAGCCCTACAGACTCAATTAGATCCAAAAAAAAAAGCACCGTTTGGTGCACTTTATACGTTGGTGGCATCATCGGACTTTATTTCTTCAAAATTCGCGTTACGTTCAATGGAGTTTGTTACAGCACCATGATGAATGATTTTTTGTTTGAAAATATGGATGACATTGATCCGGTTGAGATGTGGCTTCAACATGATGGCGCTAAGGCCTCTTGATTATTTCCTGTGGGGTTACGTGAAGTCACTGGTTTGCGCTGAGAAACCAGCAAGCATTGACGCCTTGGAGGCCAACATTGTTCGTGTTATTCATGACATACGGCCAGCAATGCTTGAAAAAGCGGCCCAAAATTAGACGTCCAAAAAGCGCGTTGTGAAGATCAGCCTTGGTGACCATATGCCCGAAATCATTTTTAAATTTTATGGCAATAAAATTGATCTTTAAAAAAAGAATTTTTATGAATAATATTTATTTTTTTACGTTATTTTTACAATTTCAAGTTCTATCGGACTTAAAAAATACCCATTATTAAATAACGTGGCGCCTTGAAACTTAAAACATATGTTTTATAAGGTTGCCACTTTTCGCCAAAGTAATTTGTTTCAAACTTCTGTCGTCATATTTACGTCAGGTCGGATTTTTCTGAGACTGTCCTCGTATATCGCCAATAGTGTTTGAGTCAACTAGTAAAATCAACGAAAACCTTAATTATGTTATTTTAAAAAATTGTTAAATACATTATAAAACTAAAGCAAAATTTTAATTAAAACAATTTTTGCCACTAATTTTTTTCTGTGTAAATACAAAAATGAACCTACCTTCTATTAGAGCTAAAAGACAAAGGTTGTTATTGCCGACTTGAGCATCTCTCATTCTATTTAATTACTTCTTAACCTATAAAACATATGTATGTATGAATATGTCAAAACGAAAACAACAACAAATATGTATAAGTTTTGTGCATCAAGTAATTATTTATTTGTTTCATTAATATTGCATGAATGTTTGTATATAAATGTTTTATTGTTTCTCTTAATATACAATTGATAAATGATTTTCTGTAAATAGTTCAAGTTTCTAAGATAAAAGAACATCTATTATTGGTTTTTTTTTTTTTTTTAATAAACGATTGTGTAACCAATCAAAACATGGAAATTGTAACCATAAATAATGCAATAATGTTAATATTGTTATTAATAACGCTTCCATGTTTGTATATAACAATGTTTGTAATATCAATCAAGTATACATATATAATAAAGACTGTCCGAAAGGAAATTTTCCATAACTCATATTTCAAGACAGCGTAAGATATACTTTATTTTTATATCATTAGATTATAATAATTTTTAGTTTTCACATATAAATATTTATTTTTTCACAATTGCATAGCAACAATAATATTCTTACAATACAATTATACATATTTATATTGGAGTGTAAAATTATAAAAGAGTTTGTGCTACGAAGTTTCTATTTTTGTCTGGGATAATTTTTACAATCTTCAATTAAGACGAAAGAATAAAAGAGGTAGTGGAGAAAGCTTAAGCAAGAGTTTTGAATAAAGTTAAAGTTGTTATGAAAATAGTGCTAAATTAAAGCTGTAGCTTAATAGTTTTGTATGCATTAAAAATGGAAAATTGTAAAAACATGAACTTAAAGCAAGAAAAATACTAAATAATATACAAAACAATTTGTTTTGTGTTTCGTTTGAAATCAAATGAAGAATCACCGCAGCAACCGATATTTGAGTATTATTCACATAATCTATAATATTAATAGGCTAGGCGATTTTTTGTTACCGATGTAAGTTTCACAGTTTTACCCCAATTTTGACAAAAAATTTATCATTTGAAAAATATTTCTTTTTAGCTGTTACCCAGATTTACAGATTTTCATCGTCTGGAATATTTTTTTGGAGTTATGATCGTTTAAAATTGCTACTAACTCATATATAAAATTATACAATGCTATGTGTGTGTTTATTAAATTTGTAAATGTGTTTGTGTTAATGTGTTGAGTTTGTTTTCTTCATTTAAAATGAGTTGATGCATAACTTTAGGGTCTTTATTAAATTAAAAAAATAAAATTTCCTAAGATTTGCACTCGAATTTCGAGTGCTGGAGTCTGCTAGTATCTATTAAAAGTTTTAGGATCAGCCTTAAATAGTTTTAAATAACTACCTACATCTATCAACATGTCATTAAGAGTATAAGCACAACCAGAGCGGTAGGGACTTTTCTCCGTTACTTAAATCTATAATATTAATAGCCTAGGCGATTTCTTATGACCGATGTTTTGTTCTACCGTTTTATCCCGATTTTGACCAAACGTATATTATTTCAAAGGTATTTCTTTTTAGCCGTTTTGCAGATTTACAGATTTTTAAATTTTTTCCTTTATTTTGAGTAAATTGCATTTAAAGTTGCTACTAACACATACATAAAATTATGCATATGTTATTTAAATTTGTTAATGTGTTTGTTAATGAGTTTGTTACCTTCATTCACAATAATAATAAATCCTAAAAGTGTTGGTTTGTGAATTGGCTAAATTTCGAGCGCTGGAATCGGCTAGTTATTTATTAAATTTATTAATTAAATATAAATTTATTTTTTATTTTTGAAATAATTTTTTTTTTCAACAATTTCCATAAACATCAAAAACATACAGTGGGTAACAATACATGAAAAACTTTTAAAAAAATTTTGAATTTGCCAATTTTGTTTTTTAATAATTATTTTTTTTTTTTTTTTGAGAAATCAGTCTTTAGTGTGTTCTCCATCGAACGATAACAAATTTTTTACAAAAATTACCGTAAAAAAGATAGATAAACCAAAAAAAAGTATATTTTAGTGATGCCAAAACAATGGAAACTTTTCAACTTCTGTGCCTGAGTTGATTAAAACAATAAATTTGAAGATGGTATGAAAGAAAATTTATAAAATATTAACCTTTATTTAAATATTTATAGGTTTTGACGTTTTCTTTCAACTCTTTCTTAAACACAACAGTATTTTTCAATATATAAATCTTTTAGTTAATTATTATAAAATAAGAATAAAAAATAAATTTTTTTGAAAAGTTAACAACCAGAATATAGATGATTCTACTGGTGGTCTTAAGCAAAAGAAAATTTGTGAAAAATATTCTATGAATAAATCCATGATTTCAAAATTGATCAAGAAATATCGTGAAAGAGGTACTTGTTAATGACAACGTAAAGAGGTCATTAACAAGTGAGGTCTAGACCGACTATACGATACCCTATACCCTGCAGTTAGAGAGGGGGCCCCCCTATACAAGGGGACTAGGTCAAAAAATGGACCGATCCTGACCATATTTGGTAAAGTTACTTCTTTTTTGCAAAAACGTACAATCCAACTATGAGAAAAGTCTGTGAAATATTTTTGCTTTTTATATTTTTAAGTGAAGATCGGGAAGCAGCTTTATATGGGGGCTATGACTAAGAATTGTTTTATTTTTGATCTTCTAATAAATGTATGTAATAAACACACAAAACCCCAATTTGACCACGATCTATATGATAATTTGGATCTAATGCAAATTTAAGTCGATCTAAAGGGGGTCATTTGTATGGTAACTGGATCTGAACATTCTCTGATTTTCACCAATTTCGATAGCATTCATTCTATGGTCGATAGAAGCTTATCTACTTCATCAAAATATATTCATATTTGTAACCTGTTACAAGGTTTACATGTACACACAGACGGATAAACGGACAGACGGACATCGCTAAGTTGACTCAAAAAGTGATTCCAAATATATCAGTATAATAACATGTGGATCTAGGTCAAATATGTTTGGTAGTTACCAGGCCCAGAATATACAAATTAAACTGTTAACTTCAGCGATGACAATTTTACAATTTTATGATTTGAAGTTGCTTTTCGGGACAAGAATTGGCTCCAATGCAGCAAAAGATACTCTAACTAAAATTAGATATAGGCAAAATCTAAATGACACAATGAACACGCCCCACGCAATGGCGTAACATAGACGCTCCAAGCATCAGAGAAATTGAGGCAGCACTAGCACAGCTTAAATCGAATAAATCCGCTGGTCCAGACAACATCGCTCCCGAACTGCTTAAAGCAGACAAGGGTTCAGCTGCACTAATTCTCAAACCACTTATAAACTATTTTTGGTCTCAAGAATCATTGCCGCCCAATATAAAAGACGGTATCATCATTAACCTACCAAAAAAGGAAACCTCATGGAGTGCTCCAACTGGAGAGGCATAACTTTACTAAATGTTGCCTATAAAGTCATCGCTAAAATTTTATACAACCGTATATCGCCCGCCGTTGAGCCTCGTTCTTGCGCCGACCACATCAACAGCCTACGAATTATCGTAGAACAGTCTAGCAAGTGGCGATCTCCTGTGTATCTCTTATTCATCGATTTTAAGAGTGCATTTGACACCCTTCTTCACATTGACATCTGGACTGCTTTACAATGTAAAGGCATTCCAAATAAGTTGATTAACCTAATAAAAGGCTTGTATTCTGACGCCCATTGCTCGGTGCTCCACGCGGGCTGCCTCAGCGGTCAATTTCAAATTAAAACTGGCATTCGTCAAGGCTGTATCCTTTCGCCATTGTTATTTAACATAGTCCTCGATGTGGTAATGTCGGAAGCTATGAGCGCAGATAATGGAATCTCATTTGGCCTTCAAAACAAACTAAGTGACCTTGACTACGCGGATGACATATGCCTGCTAGCACAGAACTTTTCACAGATGCAATAGACGCTGAACAATATTGCAAAGCGTGCACGGACAGCTGGTCTGCGTTTGAACAATAACTGCTCAGCGAATTTCCAGCTGGATGGCGTATGCATTGAAGCGTGCAGAGTTTTTTTTTTTTTTTGCTATCATGGAAGCTACATATCAAATAATGGAGGCAGCCAGCAAGACATCCAAAACAGGCTATCAAAAGCGAAGCAAGCGTTTGGGATTCTCTACAAAATCTGGAGATCATCCAACATCTCATTACGGACAAAGCTACGTTTGTACAACTCATATACGCAGCTAATTCAAAGTGGCAAAAAATTTTATTGGATATTATCAACAATTTAATTGACTCCATGCCTTTGCACTGTGAAGCAGTACCAAAAAATATTGGATGACCAATAAAATATTCAAAGTTTTCAATTATTGTACAATAAAAGTGAATACTTTTAAGTTGTGTTAATTTTTTCTGAAGTTAATATTTTTTTCTTTTTAAATAAATAAAACATCCCAATTTTTAAATTAATGAAAGAGTTTTTAATATTATGATCCATTTTCAAATATATATTTTGTTAGAAGTTTCCATTGAATTGTCACTCAGTGTATGTTGTTTGTTTACAAAATTAGAAGTTCACCACAGGAATTTTGTAGAAACATTACAACATTAGAGAGAGAATGAGACCGAGAGGAACTACCTTATTGAAAATAAAATAAATTTTATTTCAGTGCGGTGACATTCTGCGACTTTTTATGTCAATTCTATATGAAAAATACCGCAACGGTCTGATTGTGTTTATACTCTACGTCAGTTGTTTAAATCAAATCGAAAAATTCACTATTATATGAAATATCTCAAAAATTCTTGATACAAAATTTTTGCGGCCAGACCACTTTCAAATCTGCGTAAATCTGGGTAAATATTATAGGCCTAAAAAAATTGATTCTGAAGGTCTGATTCATCTTGTACAAGTTCCTCAGATTTTGAAGAACTTATCACACCATTCTCTCAAAATTTGAGTGTTTTATCTAAGAGAAAGTCTCACAGCTTATGATGAGGTAGGATTATGAAAATGTTATGGCATAAGTAAACTAAAAATTTCGAAGCAGTGGAACGGCCCCACCTCTAATAAAAATTGTATATAATATCGAATATCTATCGAATTGCGCTTAGTAATTAGTGCATTTGTGGAATAAGTGTAAAAATCACATTGATTTCCGAAACACAGAACAAATTCAAAGTTAAGAAATAAAAAAGAAAAATTAATAAATCAAATAATAATGATAATTTCTAACTCAAACAAATCAAAACATTTTTTTTATAAACATAAAATTTGGAGTTTAAATCATAAAATCATTAAATCAAAGTTCGTATTTGCGAATATTTTTTTTTTTTTTTTTTTTTTGTTCAGCTTACAGCAAACGCAAAGTATTGATATTGATTTATTAAATTTTCAAATTTTCATTTCAGGACTTTAAATATCATTAAAGATATTGAAAACATTGAATATTAAAAAGAATTTTCTTTGCAACGAAGATTCCATTTAATACATGTTTAAAATATCCTCGTTAATGGCATTCAAAGTCCTAAAATTGTTATAAGTGTGATTTGTGTAATTTGCTAGAATTTCTAAGCATACCATAGAAATCCGCCAAACGCATGGCCTCGCGCCATCCTGCCTCAACGGCACCGTGTACGGTGGAAAAATAATGATCACTTGTGGCTTCACCGGCAAATTGCACTATGGGTTTATCACAACGACTTTGAGTAAAGAGGGGTTCAACTGTAGGCTCTCCATTTAAAAGTGGCGGTGTAGTTACCACATACAAGGGTTGTGCCAATTCTCGAGCACTCGTGCCGGTTTCTTCGGTATACATCGATCTAAATGAATAGGAACCACGAAAGTTCTCATTGGTATACCAAGCTGATACTTTAAAATTGCAGGGTTCGGGTATCTCCCATTCCAGGAATTTTCTAAATAAATACATACAACC